>CM022774.1:10744832-11104832 GCA_012411365.1 Ameiurus melas
ATTTATTACAGGCCTGGCTTATATACGGGCACAGACAGAACCGTGTGAGATTCACTTTAATACGAAAGCCCTCAAACAGTCCTTGTCTCACGAGGTCTGAAAATGTACGCTTGTTGTTGTTGTTTTTTTTTCTTTTTCTTCTTCTTTTCAGTGGTTAAATCAGGGCGCTTGAGAATAGGTCCAGACAAATAAGCAGCGAGGAGCCACAGTTTTTGAACCAGCACAGGGAGTCATTAAACTCGGCCCTTCGCTGAAGACGAAAGGCTTCTTAATTATCGGGGAAAAAAAAAAAAAAAAAGCTAATAGTTCGTCTGCTGCTTTCGTTAGATAGGGGCCCTAATTATCTGAGCTTCTGATGGATTTGTGACAGCGCCTAACGATTAAAGCTGACAAATTCGGCTAGGTGTCAGCTCGGCAGCTGCCTTGATGTAATCAAGTTGATATTATACAGTTCCCATAGCCCGTAGTGCCGCATTAACTCAATTTTCTGGCGCAGGTGACAAATGGACTTTGCTACCTGACTAATCACGTCACGGCAGCGATGCTGCTTAATGACCTTGGTAATCCTGGCTCTTAACCGCACCGCTGGGCCCGCAGACTCTCTCGCCCAATCAGATGCAGTGCTTAGTCAACACACCACCATTATCTCTGGGTGTTAAATCACCACCATACTGTATGTTATTGAACGTGCTGCCTGGGTCTCAAACCCTGAGCACTCCTTCTTAACCAAGTGCACTACTTTTTTCAAACACACCACTCTTTTAGCGATTATGCTTGGTTAGAGGAATCTCAGGAGAGGATTAAATGCAGAGTTGTTTATTTAGCTGTGCTTTTGTGTGTACATGGATTTCGTGTGGCGTTGAGTAATTTTGTATTTATCGTGGCTGCAGTAGTGCTGTTTAATTGAAGATATGTTTCTAATCTTTTTTTTTTTTTGGATCAGATGAAGGAGATAAACAGATAGACAGATAGCTCCTGCTGTGTTTGTGTGTGTGTGTGTGTGTGTGTGTGTGTGTAGTGTAGTGTAGTGTGAGCATTACTATTCCCTACAGAGTTTTTCGCTCACCCGTAAAGGATCACACTTGTTTATGCTGACCTTGGCTTACTCTCATAATCGTAATTACTCTTACAAAATATTTTTAAATTACACAGTACATGGACACAAATCAGGTTAATATACATTTTTAAAGGTGGGAAAAGAAATGATATATTAGAGTGCCCTCCATTAATCCATTAATATTGGCACCCTCGGTAAATATGAGCAAAGACGCCTGTGAAACATTGTCTTTTTTTTTTGTTTAACCGTTTGACCTTTTGTTCAAGAAATACACAAAAATAGTCTGCTGTCATGGATATCAAACAAGTGTAAACACAACACAGGTTTATCAAAAAATATATAGGCTGAATATAGGTGTGCAACAATTATTGGCACCCTTTTAGTCAGTACTTTGTGCTACCTCCTTTTGCCAAGATAACAGCTCTGAGTCTTCTCCTGTAATGCCTGATGAGGTTGGAGAATACAGGGCAAGGGATCTGAGACCGTTCCTCCATAAAGAATCTCTCCAGATCCTTCAAATTTTGGGGTCCATGCTGATGGACTCTATTCTTCAGTTCACCCCACAGGTTTTCTATGGGTTTCGAGTCAGGGGACTGGGATGGCCATGGCAGGACCTTGATTTTGTGGTCAATGAAGAATTTTTGTGTGGATTTTGATGTATGTTTTCTATCATTGTCCTGCTGGAAGATCCAACCATGACCCATTTGAAGCTTTCTGGCAGAGGCAGTCAGGTTATAATTTAATATCTTTTGATATTTGAGAGAGTCCATGATGCCATGTATCCTCACAAAATGTCCAGGTCAGGAAAACAGGCCCAAAACATTAAAAAGCCACCACCATATTTAACCGTGGGCATGAGGCACTTTTCCATAAGGCTACCTCTCTGTGTGCGCCAAATCCACTTTGGGTGTTTTTACCAAAAAGCTCTATTCTGGTTTCATCTGACCATAGAACCCGATCCCATTTGAAATTCCAGTAGTGTCTGGCAAACTGAGTTTATAGATCTTATCTTCTACTCTCATCCAAAAACAAACTCGAGTTTGTTTTTGGATGAGAGTAGAAGATATTTTATTGAAACCATTCCAACAACCTGTGGTGATGTAGGTGACTTCAGATTGTAGTTTTGGAGACTTTCTGATCCCAAGACACAACTAACTTCTGCAATTCTCCAGCTGTGATCCTTGGAGATTTTTTGGCTATTCGAACCGTCCTCTTCGCAGTGTGTTGAGACGATATAGACACTCGTCCAATTCCTGGTTGATTCATAACATTTCCAGTTGACTGGAACTTCTTAATGATTGTCCTGATGGTGGAAATGGGCATTTTCAATGCTTGTGCTATTTTCTTATAGCCACTTCCCATTTTGTGAAGCTCAACAACCTTTTGCCGTACATCACAGCTGTATTCCTTGCTCTTACCCATTGTTATGAATGACTAAGGGAATTTGGTGCTACCTCATATTTATTATGTAAGTCATGGTTGAACAATTTCCTGTTCCTAGTCACCCGGGTGTTCTAAAAAATTGAAAATATAAATGGATATATACTTCAAATATATTTTTCTCATATGACTTCATAGGGGGAACCAATAATTGTTGCACACCTATATTTAGCAAAGATATATTTTTTTAATAAACATGTATTGTGGTTGCAATTGTTTGATATCCATGAGAGCAGAGTATGTTGGGGAAAATTTTTAACAAAAGAGCAAAAGGTTAAACAATAAAGTCAATTTTCCACAGGCTTTTTCGCTCATATTTACCAACGGTGCCAATATTAGTGGAAGGCAACGTACATAAAAAAAAATTCCACTCGCGCTTCTGTACTTTTTCCACTTTCCCCGTGTTTTTCATAGACTCCTAGTTTATTACATGAAAAGCCTGAGTGATCGGCATGCAGCAAGGCTGTAATGTATAATGTAACCGTGAATCAAGCCTGCTGTCATTAACAGGTGACATTGACCTCTTCAGTCGATATTCCTGTTTAGGCCCAGCACTCAAAAGCAATAGTTTAATTTGCATTTGCAAGATCAAAGCGCGTGGACTATAGGAAATCAAAGAGTATGCAGTTGTCGGGGCGGTCGGGAGCGACGAGCCGCTTGCCGAGGTTGAGTTGAGTAATGAAGATAGATGACAGGTTTTATGGGGAAAAGCACAGATCGAAATGAAAATATGTTTGGGTTTCCCGTATATCAGGGGTATGACTCCATGCAGAGCTGTGGTGCAATAGAGCTCGCTCACAGCATAATGAGCTTTTATACAATTGGGAGTTTTTAGTTTCCACATAAGTTATGTCAACTCGCCGTCTCGTCCCAGACCGAATTAGAGGTCTCCAGACTCCTGTGTGTGCGTGTGTGTGTGTGTGTGTGAGAGAGAGAGAGAGAGAGAACTGGGGTTGTGGTTATATGTAATGTTCATACTGTGATAAATACCAAACCATTAGACTAGGGGTTTGCAGTATGGTTTTAAAAAATCATATCACGATACTTGAAGTAAACGCAATACACAGAATACACATTGTGATATTGATGTTTGATCTTTAGGTCCAAATTAATTAACTAATTAAAAAGTACATAAGAGTGTACATAAGAACATCGCATTATATCGTCACAGCACCCCACCCAACTGTTACCATGCCTACAATACTACATTACTACTAATACTATACTACTATAGGCATTTTTCGGCAGTCGAACATGAAATTAAAACATGATTATGATTATGTTGTAAGAAAATAAATCATTGTTACTGTGAGTGGTTTAAAAGTATTGACAACATCCATGATATCTAGATTGTGATGTCATTTATCAGGATATAAATATTATTCTTGTTATTATAGTATGACGGGAAACAGCCCTGCGAGTCACATGGATCAATATTGTCATGACAGTATCGTATATAAAGAATAAGACACTGCAGGTGGTGCTGTTATTGGAAAGTAAACAATGACAGGTTCCCAGGTTAATGTTCCCATCCTGAAGTTGATTCATTTCCTATAACAGCACACCTGAAGTGTTTTTTTTTTCTCTTATACAGTTTGGTAATTTGGCAGTGGTTACATTTTTTAAATTTATTAAAGGACGACATACCCTATTTTTATCCATTTGTTGTTTTTGAAAAAGCCACAAAACAGGTTATCACTACATTTTTTTTAATATATACTTTCCCAAAAAAAAGACAAAAAAAAAACAACAACAACACAATTTGTGATGTTACCATGTTGGGAAACTGGCACTGGAGACTCCTTCTAAAAAGGAGTCTTGAGCCTCACAGAAAACTTCTCCATATCAATGTTTTTTGTTTTTTTTAAACAATATGCTATAATGGTAACGCATTAGACCGAGTGCATTAATACTGTATAGACCTATGATTTGTCAAACTATACTGAGCTGCTGTTGTAGAATATTATTCAACACCTCCCGACCAATCAGAGCGACGTGATACAACAGCGTTCAACAGCAACGTGATACAATAATAATAATGATGATAATAATAATAATAAAATGCTGTAACATGTTACTAATTCAATGATCATTCATTCAAGTGAACTTTCATTTAACATTTGCTTGAGGAACAGAATTCTGAGATTCTGAGATCATTAGGTCTTCTTTGACAAGGCCACACATGACACTGCGTTCGTTTTGTCCAAATTTGAAGTCCTTGTGTTGTCTTCTCAAACACAAATGACGAATGCTGGCTAAAATATGCTGCGTGTCTCGGTGCATCTTCTCGAATAGTGATGACATTTGGAAAAATAAACCTTACGCTGAACATCAATCATATGAATGTGCAGTGTGGACACTGCATGTGTGTGTAATTACTCAACATCCCGATCAGAATACGCGGAACAGAGAGGAGGTAGCTTAACACCAGTGGAAGCTTGCAGCACGGTATTATGGGAACTCGAGCTATCAAAGAGGCCAGCTGCATTTTATCTCTCCCTCTTTCCCTCTCACTCTCTTTCTTTCTCCATCTCTCAGTCTGTCTGTTTTGATCCCGTATGTTTCATTTCTCAGCTAATTTGGTCTGCAGTGAGTCAGAGCGAAGACAGAATGGGAGGGAGTGGGGGTTGGGGGGGGGGACAAAAGAGAGAAAAAAAAAAAAGCCCTCTTCCTTGATTTTTTTTTTTTTTTTTTTTGGCCCTTGCGGCCGCCCCACCCCAAATACTCTTTTTTTTTTTTTTCCCCCTAAACTTCTTGGGGGGGGGGGTTTTTTGGGGGGGGGGGGGGGGGGGGGGGGGGGGGGGGTAGCGGGGGGGGGTTTTTTTTTTTTTTTTTTTTTCCTCTCGTCCTGTGCTGCTCTCATCTGTTCTCTCGTTTTGTCACCCTCACGGAGAAGGGAAGTGGTGATGTGGATGTTTACTAGCTTATACAGCGAGGAGAAAACTCGAGCACTCGAGCAAGCACGCTAGCAGATAATCGGCGTTCCTCGCACATCCGCGCAATTCGAGATCTGCTCCGTCCTTTAAACCGCGTCACGGGGTCCAGCTTTTGATGTGTTGAGTCTCTGGCTCAGAACGCGGAGCTTACTGACCTGCGAAGGATGAAACCAGCATTTCGCTGCGCGCACACACACACACACACACACACACACACTGTTGTCACGACGAAAAGACTTTGCATCATTGCTTCCATGCTAACAGCCTCATACACATTGGCTTCGACAGATGAACATGAAACGAAAGTAAGCCTTTTGATGATGTTCAGTAAACACGTTGTAACGCCTCCTCAAACTCGGGGAAGTGCCGTCCTGGGACTCTGTGTTCCTCGCCCCACGTTCTTCCTACTCCAAATATCCTGCGACATACAAAAGGCCAAGATGAAAGTGAGAGAAAGTACTGTGTTGCAGCCTCTTAACTCGTATCCTTAAACAAAAGCTTTCAGTAATTTTAGTTCGATGAGAGAGTGAGAAAGAGAAAGAGAGAGAGGGAGAGAGAATGAATGGGGCCTAAAATAAGAGCCGGAGAGCGAGAATAAAGGAGTGGCATTCGGAAAGGTATTAGAGCTGACAGATGAACAGAAGTGGAGAGAAATTCTCGCGCAGCAGCTGGGCCTGCAGTCATTATCCTGACAGGTGTCAATTAAGAATTACGGTGTGCCCTAGTCGTCCGCGCGGCCCAGCTGTCTCTGCGCCGCAGAAATAACACTTTACCCTTGTCACTGTGTTAGTTCTTCGCCCCGGCCTTCGCAAAATGAGCCGCCCAAGCGCCAATCGATAACCAGTGTATTAGCAATTATTTTGCACATTGATTTACGAGGGCCAACGACTCCTACTGTGCTGTTATTAGCCCGTGATTAGATCTACCCGAAAACACACACACACACACACACACACACTCTCTCTCGCAACCCTGTTGCCAGGTGGATATATGTTTCCTCCGAGGCCCTGAGGTCTAGAACAATCTTAGTGCATGGTGTTAGCTACCCGGTTAGACCCTCCATCATGAGTGGCCATAATACAGACAGGACTCTTTAGTTCCCCCACCCCAAACACACACACACACACACACACACACACACACACAGAGCCATGAACGTGTGGGACGTGAAATACAGCCCTATCTGACACAGCCTGTAGATGGATGCTGATGGAAAGAAGTGTGCAGTCAGCCTACTGCTAACACACCCAGGTGTTAGGACAGCACAATACAACGCTTTTTAATCGCGTGATGAAAATACGTGGAAACACGTTCAGGATTCTTTCAACTTTAACCTCACACCAATTTATTCAACCACAGCGCTGCTGAATTCTCAAATCTGATTGGTTGATTCATTTTCTAGAAATGCCCCTCTGACAGCAAGGCAACTCACAGGTTTACATTAAAGTGCTTGCTTTAATACATGAGCGGTTCTGTAGAAACGACTTACACCGGGACTTGTACACTCCACAGATGTGAAAATGTGTTGTTGTTGTTTAACGAAGAAAAACATCCAGTTGTTTACATTGTTGACATTTCTTTTCTGAGGAGACGGTTAACATTTCTGGAAGGAGTCTCCAGTGGCAGTGGTATGTAACAGTCAGTAAGTTTTCCTCCACTTGAAAATCTTTCACGACAGAAGACTTGACATTTTTCGGTTTCTCAGAAACAATTCTTCTTCTTCTTCTTCTTCTTCTTCTTCTTCTTCTTCTTCTTCTTCTTCTTTCATTACTAACTTCAAGAGAGGAACAAAGTGGTTGGTGAGGGAACAACTGTTTATACAGTAGCTTCTATAACTTAAGGAAGTAACAGTTTGTTTCATGGATATTCCACAACATGAATGATAATCTCTCCATCTGGGGAATAATAAACTATTATCTTATCTTATCTTATGAAATGAACCTACTGTATAAATAGATAAAAAGTACATGTCATTCTTTAACAAATAGAACGTGTAATTCCTGGCAAATTCCTATGATTTAAGAGGAATTAAACACTTTGGGGTGTGTGGTGATTGGAAAATGATAAACTTCCGGGTGGGAAGAGTAACTTCACTTGACGTTGGGCTGGGTCACACTACACCAATGATTAAATCAGTGATTGAAGTATTTTTATCGTCTGGCACGCAGCCCTACTCAGGTCCCTCTGTAGACAAAAGCACGTTTTATATTTAACACACATTTTAAAATGAACGCCGACCCGAACACACTCCAGTACAGCTTGTTATTTTTTTTTTTGTTTGTTTGTGTGGGTACTTGTGTCTTTTGTATATATTCATGTTATTAATACTGTATTACATTGTCAGTGTGAAGAATAGAGCAGTAAGCAGTGTGATACTGGCTGTAAGAAGACCATCTGTGCTTTTTGTATAAAGAAGCCATGCATATTGTGCTGGAAGGAGAAGCTTATGACAAACTGCCCACAGACACCTGTTGAAACACTTGAAGTGTTTGCCGAAGTCCATTATGTGTGCGCGGCAAAGTTCCCTTTCATTCCGCTTGATCTTTATCTGCATTTACAGACTGTAGATATACAAATATGCCACATTGAAACGTCTCGAATTTGATTGGCCAGAAGATTGGTCAGAAGATATAAAAGCACATTTACCAAGATTCATTTCTACAGGAGTGCTCCACGTAAAAGGTTTTGAAAAAGATGAAGAAAATAATGAAATTGTTGATTTGGGGACATGTTCTGTGAGGAGACGTTTATGTAGCATGTATGGAGAGAGTCTCAAGCGTCAGCGCTTTGTACGTTTTATCTCAACAGGGGAAAATCTTCACGCTGTTTGGGATCTGCATCTCACGGATGTTCCACACCAATAAGTGTAACTTCAGTTACACAGTTTAAAGTATATCATTCTTTAATAAGTCATAAATTGTCATTATTGGCAAATTCGAGTCAGATCACAACATACAATTGATGACTGTTTTCCCTTGTCATGTTTTTATTCCTTATCTAATGACAACAGTGACCAGATTTTACACTACACGTATATGCCTCATAGCTACATATACACACGCAATTACATTGACTTTCAGTTCAAACTGTTTCACTGTTCATAAAGGACCTTTTCGTATGAAATATAGTCGAGACACCACACCACAATGTTAAAAAAGGACCACAACAAGCCTGAGCAATATATCATTCTCACAATATTGACCTCCGCAGATTCCAATACTACAGACTCCAATATGCAAAAGAGCACTCAAGCAAATCGTAATATGGGAAACAAAGCATATTAAAATATACGGCTATACATTGTGTTTGTCTTATTTAAACAAACTAGACACGCGGCGATGTGTCATGGTTAAACTTTGGCCTTTATGAAATTGCCTAAAATCCAAATCAATCGTTTCCTTTGGTTTACGAGTCCATGATCGATCAAAACACCTACAGTAAACTTATATGGAACTAGAGCTGCACTGTCTAGATGAAAATAATATATGCTGCTACACGTCGAGGTCATGGCATGACTTTCAATATATTAAAACAAATTGGTGTATCGATTTGACCAAAATGATGCCAACGCCACGATTTATCAAAGCAGCTACAGAAAACATAGCTGGGACCTCTGAGATGGTCAGAATGATCACAGAATATAAGAGTTCATTTGCATGATTTATATTTACATTTGGAGCATTTGGCAGACGCCCTTATCCAGAGTGACTTATATTTATCTCATTTATACAACTGAGCAATTGAGGGTTAAGGGCCTTGGCCAACGGCTCCACAGTGGTAGCTTGGCAGTGCTGGGGCTTGAACTTCTGATCAGTAACCCAGAGCCTTTAACCACTGGGACTCCACTGCCCCATGATACAGAGCTCTGCAATGTAAACATTGAGATGATGAATAGCAAGCAACGTATTTTTAAATCTTCTCGAACAACTACTGACATATATACTGACATGGAATTCTTTCAGTATTGCTTTCGATTGAAAGGTTGTAAGATTAAAAGGTTTATTCAGCAATACTTGCAAAAAGTTTTGAAAATCAAAGTTCCCGCCAATGATCGACTGGCAAGTGTAGCCGCCTATTTGCCTGATTGGTTGGATGATGTTGGTTTTATCGACATCATGGTGACATCATAGAGATTTCCTCCTTGGTAGATTTGATGTGAAAAGAATTTTGAAAAAAGTTTTATATCATAAAACCCACAAATCACAGACTACACATTTAAAACTATAATCAGTTTGAATCGCGAGGCCACATCAAGGACTACAGATCCGATTTGATTCAGCAGAAACATTGCCAGTTCGATTCACAGTTCATAGACTCTAATAACATTTTCAGGACTAAGACCTGTTGGTTCTGGGCCATTAATGCCAAGCTTGATCGTGATTAACATGGCTAAAATGATTTTTTCATCTCCTGAACTGCACCATGTTCGTCATTTCTCGAAACCTCAGCAGCATAAAACAGCGAAGCAGACAACCACAGTTAACACCCTCTCTCTCCCTCGCTCTCTCTCTCTCTTTCTCCCTGTAAGCCCATAATGCATTGCTCGGAATCGGCCACATAAAGACTGCTCTCGTTCTTTTATGAGCCAGCTTGAAGCACGTCTTAAAATGGTTGCGCGAAAACGCCTTGACTTCCAGCGTTTCTGTCGTGACACTTTCATTGGCTGTTTTTCGTGGAGTGTTTAGGGCTGAATCTGCAGTCCATCACTCTTTAAGCTGGTGAAAGAGGACTCTGTCACCCCCCCGTCTTTTATTACCGCACCGATAAAGACCAGGGTGCGCGGAGTAGGACAATAGCGAGGTAGTGCTCGGAGTAGCTGTAATTTTCAGCCAGTGGAGAGAACTTGTATGTAACTGATAGCAGGCCAAGAAGTAATGAATATCATTTTTTGGCCACCAGTTTTATAGCGCTGATAAGGCAGCTGGGAATGGATACGGCCGACGAGAGCCGTTTGGCTTCGAGATGGACGCCAGACAGGGCAATGACTATTATATTTAGGGTGGTTTCGCGACTGGGGTGCCATTTATCCTTTGTAAATCGTACAAATTCAAAACTTTATTAAAGAATAACCACACACTTAACCGTTCGAGTAACAGGGTTGAGTATTTTAGCATAGAATTAGCAAAAACACTAAATGTACTTAACAGCTTTGAGCATGAGATGTTCGACGGATTCACAAAATGATGCAAAAATGAGATTTTTGAAATAAATTCATGATTATATTTGCGGGTCAAAAGTAGTTATAGTGGACTGGGACAGCCAAAATGCTCTTTTCTACATGCTAAGTTATTTCAAATGTATTTTAACTTTGTAAATGTAATATCAGTACGCCACAAATGGCACCAGAAGTTAAGAATCACCATTAACACTCTCTCACTACTGGTCATGCTTCATCTCTTACAATGTCTCTTTCTTTTCCTTTTCACCTCTGTACTATTTTGTCTGATAGCATATGGTAATTGGTGTCAGCATCATAATCACTAATGTGATCCAACATCCTACGCTCGTTCCAGTACATTCCAGGGCTGAATGAGCATAATGTGTATTGTTTGTGTATTTATGAAGCATTTCTGCTCATTACAGGCAGGACAGCACGTCGTGACTCGCCTCTCTGCCTCGACTTTATCAGTAATTATAGAGATCGGACATGATTGGACTCAGATGCCAAATAGTCACATGATAGGTAGTGTAGACAGCCTCATACAGGCAACAAGTCTAAGAGAGGAGGAAACCGTAGGGACCGATCCTGCTTCTTTTCCCGCTGTTCCTATCAGTGTGAGAAAGCCTGACACATCGCAGTGTTTCATTATTGAGGCCATATGCACAGAAGCAGGCAGGAGATAGGGGTTTTATGAATGACACAGGCTCTGTTGCTCGCATATATACTCACTCATCAATACTAGAGTCTGAAATATGTGCGCATATGTATACTGGAATATGTATAAAAAAAAAATTGAAGTTATGGCTGCATAAAATCTCTTTCTTACGAAGGACCGGATGAGCACGTAACATGACTGAACGGCAACGGCAGTTACCCATACATTCTTAGCTATTCTTTATTCATGGCTAAAAATAAAACAATTCAAAGCGGTTATGTTTTGTTTCATATTACGGTGACGTTATGTATGGTAAACATTTTGTTATTCGCCTGCGGCCTTTTTTTCTTTTCTTTTCTTGTTTTTTTTTTTTAACTTCAGACAGGTTTGCTCTTCAGACCAGAGAGGATAAATAAAATGAAAAGTCTGTGAGATAATGTCTCTAGCTAACCTCTGTAGCTAATCTCTGATCCAATGAACTGTCTTTATTCAATTGCACTCATTTACCTTGATTATCTCTATATATATATATATATACACACACACACACACACACACACACACACACACAATGGTGCTTGCCTACCTTTGCCTAGTCTGCCCCTGTTTGTGACCACATCTGGCCCATAGTATGCCAATTGAGTATGCCAACCCCTGATATAAGCACACACTCAAAACATACTTGTTTACTCAACACTCACTTATACTGGACAATCAGTAATGTGCACATAGATCACATGAATCTGTATTCATTCTTTAATAGATAGGACTACTTTTTTTTTTCTTCAGAAGGATAGATTATGTAGTGCTGTGGGTCTGATTTAAATAAGGTAAAATACATTACAAGGAATTATTATACTGTATTGTTTCAATTGTTTAAAAGTTAGATCAAACTTATAATTATGTAGTTTTGAATTCTCATCTTATAGGTGTATATTTGAACAGGTTATTACCAAAACTCAATGCCCTTAGACTTCATTTATAAATCAGTTCAGAGTAAACACGTTGTCATGCTTTTCTCAGTAATGGGAAATGTGTTGAAATTCTTGTCCTTGGTAATCGTACATACATTGAATATGTGATACAGGAGTGTTTTTTAACTGTGCTTAGAAATATTCATGGTTTATGTAAGTTTAATGCACTGACCTTGTTCACTTGGACATATTTGGTTAGTATTTAATTTATTCCATAATATATGGAGCGGTATGTAAAAAAAACAAAAAACCTTTCGTTGAATGATGGGCAATATGGTGTGCTGTGGCCGGACATGAAGCTGAGTTACTTCTACTACACCGAAACTGATTCGTTTTCAGTAGCAACATGCATACACTGACGTGTTTTATTCCTCCTATACCACAGTCATTTCCACATAGTTACAAAGTGTTTATTTATTAACGAATGACACGGCTCGGTTTCACATTATTTCCTGCTATCTCTTACGCTAAAGCATGTCCCTGTGTAAGTTGTTACTATAGAAACGATACTATATTAGAGCAAGCGCTATAATATACGGTAAACCTGCTATTCGTCTGGCAGCCGAACCGCTGTCAGAGCTGCTGTTGTTGAAAATGAATCAACAATCCTCTGACCAATCCGATTTGAGAATTCAGCAGCATGAGTCTATAAACAGAACTCATGTCGGTCGGTTAATGAAACATCTGCTCTTATTAATACGAAGAGAATAGATTTGTTCTGTTTACTGCGACTTGTTCAGTTAAACCGAATCAGCATCACGAATTAAACACTTTACAATTTGGCTGCTCGTGAACATTTCTAATGGCTTCTAGTTCGCCTCTATTCTCAGACACAGGAGAATCCACGTGTGTGTGTGTGTGTGTGTGTGTGTAGCTTGTCTAGCATAGTGCATCATCTCCATGTTAAATTGGTTATGGCAGTGCAATCCAGCCCTACTTACGGGCGTCAGAGCAGCTGCAGTGTGTGACGAGCCTCAGTGATGGTGGGTCATAAATACCGAAGCTCCGTCACTTTGCTGGGAGTGTAACACTTTTAGCCATCACTCGTCAATATGCGCAACACTGCACACAGCTGCTGGGGAGTTTGTGTGTGTGTATGTGTATATATGAGTGTATGTGAAATCAAAAAATCTAGTCTTTGCTGGTTATGTGAGGACATTCCGTATGTTTACATGGACAACAATAATCCACTATTGACCCGATTAAGACGATACTCATTAAGAAACTAGCATGTAAACAGCAGTATTAAATTACCTTATTCCGATTAAAGTCATACTCGAAGTAAACACAAATCGAATTAAGACATGAAGAGTATTCCTGTTTTAGGCGCATTATCGACGTGTATTAAAGACATGTAAACACCTTAATCACACTATTAACGTCGTGTGAGAGTTTTCACCGCATTTTGCGACAGGACACGATCAAACAATAGAGCACGGATGCGTCCCAAACCACGTACTTGCCTACTATAGGCCTATAGCAGGCGAAATACATGTATCTCGGCTACTATACAGTAGGTAAGTACGCGGTTTGGGACGCAGCCCACGGCTTCAAGCAGTCGTCTATTTGCACGTACAGCATGACAAATAATTAACCACACTGGAAGCGTTCGTAAAAATTTAACATAAAAACACCCAAAACTATATATACGGTACCATAACGGAGACGAACTGTATGTTGATACGTGAAGTTCTGGAGGGACGTCGGACGGCGTGGCGCGGTGACGTAATGACGTGTGCCGTTAATCGAACTATGTTCTAGAACATGTAAAACAGGAACATGAGAGGAGTATTCTAAAAGCGACTCGTGTAAACACCTTAATCACATTATTCTCTTATTCAGAGTAAGGTCAATTATTAGATTACTGCTGTCCATGTAAACGTCTTCACAGAAAACCTCACCACATCGTCTATTACGTAACGTACGGAGAGCTGCTGAAATTACGATTGCACACAAATGACGGCTGGTACACATAGACAATAATAGGGTAGAGGTAAGTAGCAAAAGAATGATGAATTACTAAATAAAACAAATAGGTTTACGTATTTAAGAGAAGTGCTTACTGAAGAGTCAGCTGGAAAAGTGTGTGGTGATTATAGTTAATATATATACTGTGCCAGCCCTGTACTACAATAAGTGACGTGATGCTAGGTTATTGTATTGTTTTTGCTTTTCAGGTTTTGAAACTCTCTTGGAAACGTTTTGGGTCTTGTATATTTCTCATGTGTGTTTTGCTATCCAGAGGATCAGACCCACGTTTACAGTTTTCCACTCGAAGCACGGTAAAAGGCGTGCGTTCCGATCGACTCGACCAGTCGGAATCGTTGATTAAACGCGTTGTTTGCGCTTGGCCAGAGCGTGTGTGAGGATGAGAGGATTGGGAGTGGGGGATGGGTGTCATGGCTGTCTAACACTCATCACTCAGTGGTTAATGATACTCTTCACTCATTCATTCGCTCTATTCTCCCGGTCGCCCATTCTCCCAGGCCGGCGCAAGTCAGAGCAGGGGTCATGCAGAGTTCACGACCCCCAGGTGGCCACCGTAGTACCTCTGTGCCTTCAAGTGTGTATGTGTGTGTGTTTGTGTGTGTGTGTGTATGTGTGAGAGACAGAAGGAGAAGGAAAGCAAGAGAGAGAGAAAGTGTGTATGTGTGTGTGTGTGTGTGTGTGTGTGTGTGTGTGTGTGTTTGGGTTTTCCCCTAAACCGTTGACCAGCTTTCTTTCCTCTCCATCTCACCAACGTCATTGCTTCTCACGGGCCGTCTGTTCGTGTGTGTATGTGTGTGTGTGTGTGTGTGTGTGTGTGTGCGAGGTGTTTTGTGAGCAGAATGGCAGATTTATAGGCTCTGTGCTGTTCTCGTGGTGTGTTAGTTGAAAGGAGTCTCTCGGCTGCTGTCACTGAAATATGTCAGCCCGAGTGTGCTTTTTTTCTTGTTTTAAATGCTGATTGATTGTAACACACTGAACATGTTTAGCACATGTTTAGACTGTGTGAAGATATTTTGTTAGTTGTGTGTTGTTCCGCCGCTTCTTGTCTTGTTTTGTTCTGTCCTGCGAACCGTCAACCATCAAAATGCCAAGTAGGGCTCTATTTCATCCCCCTGCCTCTGTCTCTCTCACTCTCTCTCTCTCTCTCTCTCTCTCTCTCTTCTCTCTCTCCACCCCTCCCTCGATGGGTTTTATCTCTTCATCTCCACACCAAATTTGGATCACAATTGTAAAGACACTGAGCCTGATTTGACTTTTAGTTCCAGCTGAACAATATACACAATGTGTGTGATACAATATGAAGAAATGTTAATGACCTCTCAGGACATGTAGACGAAATGGAAAATACTGCTCCTGTTATTACTACTGCCACCACAACTGTACTGTTTATAATACTATTACTACTACTGCTACTCTCGGTACTACAAAAACATCTACTACTATTACTACTGCTATTAGTGTTACTACTATTAAACCTCATCCTACTATTAGTATTACTGCTAAAATGAATACTACTTCTCCTATTACTACTGCTATTACTCCACCCAATATTAGTTCTTCTACTATTACTCTCTGGTGAATTTACCTCTGGGATGAATTGAGTGATTCATCCATTCGTCCATCTGTCCATCCATCCATCAGTCTATCTGTCCATCCATCCATCCGTCCATCCACCCGTCCATCCATCCATCAGTCTATCTGTCCATCCATCCATCCGTCCATCCACCCGTCCATCCATCCATCAGTCTATCTGTCCATCCATCCATCCGTCCATCCACCCGTCCATCCATCCATCAGTCTATCTTTCCATCCTTCCATCTGTCCATCCCTCTATCTATCCATCCATCTATCCCTCCATCCATCATTGCTCCATCCATCCCTCCATCCGTCCATCCCTCCATCTATCCATCCGTCCATCCATCCATCAGTCAATCCATCCACCCGTCCATCTATCCATCCGTCCATCTATCCATCCCTACATCTATCCCTCCTTCCATCCATCAGTCCATCTATCCATCCATCACTCGTTCTGTCCGTCCATCCATCTGTCCATCTATCTATCTATCTATCTATCTATAGAATTCTCCTATTACTACTGCTATTACTCCACCCACTATTAGTTCTTCTACCAGTACTATTTGGTGAATTTCCCTTTGGTGTGAATAAAGCAATCAATCAATCAATCAATCAATCAATCTATCTATCTATCTATCTATCTATCTATCTATCTATCTATCTATCTATCTATCTATCTATCTATCTATCTATCTGTCTGTCTGTCTGTCTGTCTGTCTGTCTGTCTGTCTGTCTGTCTGTCTGTCTGTCTGTCTGTCTGTCTGTCTGTCTGTCTGTCCATAGTGTTCTATCTATCTTATAACTTAACAAGACGGGACTTTAAGGGGTTAAAGTAATGGTAAAACGAACTATTTCAGCCAGTATTGTGCAGCCCTAGTTATAATTACAGTAGTAGCAGTTACCGTAATTGAGAATGCACAGCAGGACTTTCCGGTGGATGTGTGTGTGTGTGTGTGTGTATACATCGTGTCTGCTACATATGCATGCGTTCACGCGGTTAGGACGAGAAAACCCAGAGCCATGGAATTAGCGTTTGTTACCCCGCCTAACACCCCTCACTGACCTGAGTGCAGTGTTCAGTGGCTCGCAGCCTTAAATCAATCTCTGCATTCAATTCAGGCCTCACAAAGAGCTGAAGCACAGGGAAGGAAAAAAAAAACTCTCCGGCCGGAGTTACAGTGCTCTCCTTCGGCAGAGGAGGAATGGAGGAGGAGGAAAGGAGGAGGAGGGGTCTTATATAAAGGGCACGGTGTGCGTCCATGCCAGAAGACGGTGATTTCCTTTTGCAGAGGGGCCATACATCAGAGGGCCTCCCAGCTGCACTGTCCCAAACTGACAGAATGACATGTGTCATTTATCAAAGAGGCCAAGGCTTGGGAAAACTCATATGACAAAGCCTGGGAGAGTTCACTCCCCTGCCTGTGCACACACACACACACACACACACACACACACACACATATATACACACACACACAAACACACTTTCACTTCATCTTTCTCCTGCTCTCATTCCAGCTCTTCTGTCTCTCTCTCTCTCTCTCTCTGTCTCTCACACACACACACACACACACACACACACACACACACACACACACACACACACACACGCTGTCCCCTCCCACCTTCTTGCCTGTTGCCAAAAAACAGGCCTGCAATATTTCTGTCATCCCAACACCATTGCTCCCTCTTGTTCTCTCTCTCTCTCTCTCTCTTTCTCTCCATCGTTTTCCCACTCTTTCTCAGCGTCTCTTGACCCACACACACATGCGCAACCAGCGAACTTCTTCCTCCCTGCCAAACATATTTCACACGACTGTTTACCAGCAGTTGTTTACAGTTATTTATGTTTTGCCGTGTTTACCGGTCGTGTCACAAGCACTACCGGCATTGTTTAATCAGTATTACATGTTAATGGGCTTGATTAAGGCTAATCAGCATGCTAATTATGGAATGCGCTATAGTTAGAGAGACCCAGCGCTCGGTGTGCTGTATGGAGCTACAGAAGCGAGACGGTGGGAGAGTGCTGATCACAAGAGGATCCATCTGAGTCTCTTCATTGTCCCAGTCCATAGTGGGGGTGGAAAGGGTCAAATACAGTTCACACCGCATTACCCGAGTCTCTAGGGAAGGATCCAGCAGTCCTTCAAAGAAAGCTGTGTATTTTTGCTCGAGTGCTCTGTGGAGACATGGGCGGAGGGGAAGCGGATCTTTAGATAGTGTCCACTTTATTTACACTGCAGTGTAGCACTTTTTTAACGTGACAGCATGGGATGAATTCAGAACCGTCGAGACCTTGAATACCTGTGTCTGCTTTTGCATCCCATGAAAGTTGTATGAGGTCATACTACTTCCTGTACTAAGACCAGTAGCAATAATGGCTGAATCCATATACTGGACTCCAGAGGTAATTCGATTTGCTCCTCCGCTCCACCTCAGAAGCTGATCGAACCAAATTTTCTATGTTTAAAAACTAAAATGATTGCAATTGATGGGAATGTTATCAAACACAATGGTTAAAGATGTACATCCCAAGAGAAAAACACCTCCAGCTGGCTAGTGTTTCTTGGAATGTTACACGTATAATTCAAGTGACTTGTCTGCACTTTTTCCAGCTCCACCCATATGCCAAAGTGTAACCAAATTCATCACAGATTATACATGTTCTCTCCATGTCCATGTGGGTTCCTTCCAGGTTCTCTTGGTTCCTCCTACCTCCCTATAACATGTCTATAGATTCCCTCGGTGTGAATGTATGTGCTCGGTGATGGACTGGCATCCCATCCAGGGTGGCATTCCCACCTCGTGGTCAGTGTTCCTGGGATTAGCTCCGAATCCACCTCCGTGATCCAAGCCAAAAAGAACAAGCAGAATGGTGTAGAACATTGTGTCATGGTTTCTCAAACATTACACATATGTCAGGAGATCTCAAACTTTTTGCACACGGCTTGAAGCCGAGTTCCATTGTTTTTGATGCCTCTAGCGTGTTAGAAATGTGCGTTTGCACGCTTTAGGTCACATGACAGAAGGAGTGAAAAATTGTAAGCCTACTGTCCACACTCACACAACACACACACATACACACGCTGGATTGTTTCATTCCGGAGCACTCTCGATCTCACCTCTTCTCACTAGGTCTCCTCTCATCCTTTCACCCAGTCCCCTCTTTCGCCCCCTCCCCTCTCTCCCTCACTCTTCTGCATGTGTGTGTGTGTGTGTGTGTGTGTAAGTGTGGTGTGTGAGAGACGGGCCAGGGCTTTTCTTTTGTCTTCATAAGGGTAATTTATTTTCGCAGATAGATGTGAGCTGACAGGCATCAGTCAGCGAGAGGTCAGTCGAGCGGACACGTCTCTCCGTTTCACTGAGTCTAACACCGGCATTGCGAAAGAAGGATGCATGTTTAAAGGCAGGATTGATTGGGGATATCAGAGTTACGGCATCATTTATCACCCTGAATATTATCCTGTGCACGGCACAGAACAAGATTGGGAGGGCGGGGGGTGTTTGAAGGTGGCAAAAGTTTAGTGTGTGTGTGTGTGTGTGTGTCGGGAGAGATCGTTTCAGGAAAGCTTTTGAAATTGTGGCGCGTTTTTTCCTCGAGTAATATTATGCTTTGCTGAGAGATTTTTTTTTTCTTTCTTTTGCACTCGAATTGCAAATACACACTCACACACTCCGCCTCTCTGTTATCACTGCTCTGGTAAAACATGTTTTCCTGTCTCCCATACTGAGAAATCTGCTCTCTCTCTCTCTCTCTCTCTCTCTTCCTCTGTGTGTGGCGTGGGCCTGCGTATGATTTAACGCTCCTTTCGGACCCTCCACACACCCCCTCCTCTGTCCGCCAACTATCCCAGATCCTTCTGGTAGAAGCGAGCTTCCTCGTCGTCTTCACATGTCTCCTCCCATTCTCGTCCACGCTCCGAGTGGGAATGCTCTGCTCTCGTTGAGGAATTCATCACGATGAGTTCACGTTGAGTCACTCGAGATTCAGTGGGAGAGCCGATTTCCGAGTAATTCTTCATAAGAGACACACACTGTTATCGGTTTATACGGGTGTAAATCATCAGGTCCGGAACGATAGCAGTGTTGTAGCGTAGAGAAGTCTCCAGCTTTTTAATGGCCTTCTCCTTTGACTTGAGTTCTGGTTTTGTTCTGGTTTATAGTTGATGTATGGCTTTATAAATACCATGAATTTTATAAATACGACAATATCATTAGAGTACACAAGGTTATGTGACATTCGTACTAAGTTGTCTTTCTTTCTGAGATGCAACGTTTACTGGTCAGATCATTAGGCTCAATATTTGCTCCAAGAAACCGTCACACAGCAGCATAACACGCTTGGGGGAAAGCGCTATCTGCCTGCTTACACATACATGCACTCACAGATGCTCATAATTGGCTAGTGTCAATGTGATTGACAGGAAGGAGGAGAGTGAAAGAGTGTGCCATCCTTCCCATCCCAAATCTTGCTCCATTGGCTCCCGGCCACGGATGACTGTCGCATCACTGGGATTCGAAGCCGTGATTTCCCGACAAGACTGTGAAGAGTTCCTATCACGTCCCTCGGAAGCCATTCGGGATGTTTTTGGGGTTGTTCTTTTCATTCATTAACTGCATATGGGCTGTATGAAAATTCGAGCAGGTTCCCGTGCACTGAAAAAAAGACCATAACAGAAACCCAGTTTACTAAAAATACACTTCATGAAAGTCTAAGGGCAGGTGTTGGGTCATCAATAAATGTGGGTTTATTTATTTATTTATTTTTATATAAAGCACTTTTGTGAATTCATTCTTTTAGAGATGGGACTACATGTTTGCTCAAAACCTTACAGACAGTGAAAGTGACTGTTCATCCATCCATCCATCCGTTTTCCATACCGATTATCCTACATAGAGTCACAGGGAGCCTGGAGTCTATCCCAGGGGGACTCAGGGCACGAGGCGTAGGACACCCTGGATGCGGTGCCAATCCATTCCTGGGCACGAATATATTCACACACCCATCCACACACTATGGACAATTTGGAAATGCCAATCAGCCTACAACGCATGTCTTTGGGAGAGGAAACCGGAGTACCTGGAGGAAACCGCCGAAGCACGGAGAGAACATACAAAGTCCACACACAGAGGGTGGAGGTGAGATTCGAACCCCCAGCCCTGGAGGTGTGAGACAACAGTGCTAACAGTGCTAACTAAACACTAAGCCACCGTGCCCATAAAACTCCATGTGAGCAGCATTGGTAAGGCCTTCTTATAGTGTAGTAGTTGTAATTGTGAAAATGCTACATATGTTATAGTTACGTATTTTAAACATCGAACTCATAACTTCCATTATGAGTTAGTTTTGTTCTTCGTATGTGAGTTTTTCCTTCGTTTCCCAGCACAGGGAAATTTGCTGAAATTCCTGTTTCTGGGAATTGACATACAGGCTACAGAGTGTAGGATGAAAAACATTCTGGAGTTTTCCTTGAATGCGAACAGATTTAATAGTATTGGTATTGATACTGAGAGTTCTGATTTTAGATCAGTGCATCAATGTTTTCCATTCATTCATTGACAGATGGTTTTAATACGAGGTAACACGTGCTAGATTTGGGATTCAAGGAAAAAATCCTGATTGAGCCAGAAAACATTTGCCAGTGCACTGCAACTTCCACCCCTTTTCCAGCTCTTTACCAGATCCAGTCTGACCACGGACCTCGCCGGGCCGTCATATCGGAAATGCGGTATAGCAAGGCGCACGGATTACTGCGTGGATTACTGTCCTGAAAAAGGCCCCAGAAACATGTCCTGCTTTACGAGCCGGATTGGTTGGGGTTATTTACGAGACCAGACCTCCAGAGACACACTCCAAGGAGAAAACTGACCCCAGCTAGTAACTCTGTGAGGAGCTCACGTTTATGATGAGAAGTCCTTGCTGTCTCATCCACATGGCTAAAACATGGTGTTCTGTGTTAGACGTCTATTGTACAGACGGGAAGTGAGGCATAATGTCCTCACAGGAGAGAAATGTACATTGTTTCCTCATCCTGAACACTGTAGTTTCTTATTATGAGAAATGTGAAGTATGTGAAAATGCAACATGATATCGCGGGTGAAATGAAATATGTCGCGTTTTAATATCCGATTGTAGCATTCCTGTATGACGTGTGTGTGTGTGTGTGTGTATGCATGCATCTGAGTGGGTGGATGTCACATATGAATGGCTGCTGCCCATATTTGTCTCCAGCATGTGCGGGTTTCCCAGTCACATAAGGGTCAGCTTCTGGGAATTTGTGTGTGTTTGTGTGTGTGTATGTGTGTGTGTGTGTGTGTATATGTGTGAGAGAGAGAGAAAAGGGAGGGATGACGGTACTGGGGGAGTTGATTGATGGGTTATTGTGCAACCAGACTCAGCTAGACTGAACCGGTGAGGTCGTGGCCTGAACACAAGCTCTTTTTTTTCCTCTTCCTGCCCTCTTCTTTTCTTAGTCTTTCTCTCCTGTCTATTTTTCTCTCCCTCCATTCTCACCTCTCCATATCCCTCTCAATCGCTCTCTTCATCTGCTTCCCACCCTTCCTCTCTCTCTCTCTCTCTTTCTCTCTCTTTTTGCTGACCGTCTCCTTTCAATACTCCCCCTGTTTTTTATTGCTGTTCTTCTTCTTCTTCTTTGTCTCCCTTGCATGGATTCCTCCTGTACTTTTTTGGTGAATTATTCTCCGCAGCCGCATGTTGATTGCTGTAATTCGTCAGCCGTGTCTTCTTTCAAGCAACTTTTCAACAAAGTGCTCTCATCGCAATCACTTTTGTTATGGTTTACAACGTAATCTATGATCTGCTATCAAACCGTGTTTGTACTTCGCTGCAGCCCTCTTTTCTGCCGCACAGAGAGCGAGAGAGAGAGAGAGAGAGAGAAGAGAGAGAAGAGCTCGTCACGGTGAGCAATAGATCAGCCCGCTCTCGCTGTACTTTTGGGCACTGAATAGAGCTCTGTTACATGTTACATCGCTCTCTTTTTTTCTCTTTGGTTCATTCTTTGAGCCGAGATTAAATCACACACACGCTAGCCCCACACCCAGCGTTTGTCATTCAGACACAACACAAACAAAAAGTTCTAAAGATTTCCATTAAGGTTCCTTTAAAATCATGATTAATAAACCAAAAGTAATGCCAAAGTAACAAACCAAGTGAACGCACATAGTAAATAATGTTTGCTTAAATGTTGTATACATTCGAAATAGTATTGGCTAACAGAGGTGCCAATATTTACGGTTTAGACCATTTGATAGCTAAAACAAACCCAAAACGGTCATGCTGCTAATTGATAAGTTTTCACCTTGCTAGCTGTTTACTATTTCTCGGCGCGCGTTTGGGGAAAAAATATCAAATAGCGGTCTCGTCATATTCTCAAAACGCAACGTACGCTCGGGTTTTCGTTTTCTCTCTTCCTGCTAGGATGTTCGTGGTAAAATCCGTGATTAAAAATAAGTAGCTATAAATGACCACAAATGAAATTACAGCACGTTCCTAAAAGTGTAAGTGATCTCTAGGTATAAATATTAGAAGTTGCTTTGCAGCCTCCGGTGAGAATTTTACCTGAACTACCACAAACATGTTCATTAGGGTGTTGTTCATGTTGGTCATCGTTGGCTTCATTTTACTCGTTGATGGTGTGAACATCTGCTTCTAAGAAAAAGAGAACATCAATAGAAACTTAGATAATGTTGCTCAGGGTGTATTAGTGTTCAAGATAAATAATCTCAGTTAAGAGAACCTTAATGTACAGCTTTAGTGAATAACCTTTTAGCAGTGGAACACGATCTAAACATATATTGGCATCAACGAATCCAAGTATTAAAGGGGAACCTGGAGATAAAATGGCTGCAGCAGTGCGCAACTTATTACCTATCTAGGGTTATAATAATGTATGTATACTACCGGATGTTCTGTGCAGATGGGTGAAACATTTAAAAACCAAAAACAACAACAAAAAACCAATGGCTCTCTTGTGCTGTGTGTATTTTTCTTTTGCTAACATGGTTTGGCTTCACTTGTTGACCCAATGAACAACAACACAAACTCCTTCTGACTGATCACCGTTCCTATCCGTGATTAAACGTTTTTTATCCTGGTGGGCGTGGTTTGTTCCTTGATGCCCGCATCTACATGGCACTAAGGTCACTGTATGGTTTAATGAAGATGAAAATTTGGCCTGTGGGAGATTTTGATCTTGAGGAAGAACGGCATTCATTAGAACAGTTCCGGAGATTTGTAGGATCGATGCTAAGTTTTGTTGAGGCCCAGCAAGTTGCTAAGAGACTTTATGTTGTTGTTTTGTTTTGTTTTTTCTCTGTAATTCGGTCCGTCCGGGATTTCGCAATTTTGCGATCGCAGAAAAGAATGGGAAATCACGCAAACGCCACAATATTCGTCGGCGCTTGCAGTTTTGAAAAAAATTTGTGGCTTTTGTTCGTTATCACAACGCGCATTCAGCCAAAGCCGTCTTCGATTCACGTGCATCGAACATGAGTACAGCGCATAGGTCTCATTTACCAGCAAAAATCACTGTGAAAGGACGCGCAAAACAATTGCATGCAAGTGCAATTCCGCCAATTCAAGTCGTTTTATGCAATAAAAACAATACTGTAATACTGCAATAAAAATTAAGCATTTTAGGACGCAACAATCACAAAAAAATATATATAACTCTACGAAATCTTGTATGGACTGTTTAATTTATCAAATGTCTGTTTAACAATGGTTTCACTACACCACAAATAGTATCATGATATACCGCAAACAGGTGGCTGATATGAGAGTGTAATACTTCTATTCTTATTTTGTTATGTCAAAAATGGAATTAAACGCACAGATATTGTTTTTTTATTATTATTATTGTGACAGTATTGTTTTTTTTTTTTATTCAAATCACTTTAATTTGTATAGCACTTTTAACAACAGACAGCTTTACAGCTTTACTACTTTCAGCTTTACTGAAATACAGATGTAAATGTATATTTAGATCCATAATGAACAAGCGAGAGAGCGAGAAGTTGTTTTACTAAATATCATCTTCAAGCATTGCCTTATATTTCTACTATATTACCCTTTAAATCGTCAGGGTGATTTTGATAATGTTGTGTGACAATCTTGTTTTTTAGTTGTTATTATTATTATTATTATTATTATTATTATTATTATTATATCTATTTATTGTCAGAAAGCCTGTACGGTCTTTATTGCCATACGCACTCTCCCAGCCGTTCCTTGACTGTTAGCAGTGTTTTAAGCAGTAAAGCTGTACATCAAACCTTGTCAGCAGCTCAAATGGGTGGCAGGCCGTGTCCATGGGAAAGAGAGAATTAAAGGCTGCGATTGTGTTGGAGTAGAATAGAGCGGGGTTGGTGCCGGGTCATCAAGGTGTAGTGCAGCCGCTCTAATTGTTTTCCATCTCCACTCTCCTTCAGAACTGCCTGATTTATGGCAATTATCCATCTTTAGGATCATCTATCAACCTGGTAGTTGCTAGGCAATGGGAGCAGCTGCTTGTGTTGTATGTGTGTGTGTGTGTGTGTGTGTGTGTGTGTGTGTGTGTGTACATGTGTGTCTCAGTGTGTGTGTTTGGTCTGCTGAGTTTTCTGTCAGACACTCAACACAGGTTATGGTCTGGTCGAGACACCATAATGGGGGATTTAAAGAAACAAAGAACATTTTCGTTCCCTGCTGTTTTCTCCCAACCACCCACCCCCCCGCGCCTCTCTCTCTCTCTCTCTCTCTCTCTCTCTCTCTCTCTCTCCCTCTCTTCTCTCTCTGTCTCTCTCCCTCCACATGGGGGTCCTCTGTCTGCTTTGAGACTGTTGTGTCTCTCAGCACAGCATGTATAGAACCTTATCGGTGTTTCCTCAAAAGCCGTGACGCAGGAGATCATCCCATGATATCCGGGCATGTTTGGGCTACATGGAGGACTAAAAGTGCTCGAACCTGGGACCGGATTATTATTATTATTTTTTTTTTTAAGCGAGGTCCTGGCCAAAAAATGGGAGGATCTGCAAAAAAAAAAAAAACGTGCAGATGGGAGGAGGGACTGAGGTGCTTATGATCTAATGGCCATTGTCTCACAGCTGCACGGCTCCTCTGTGACAGCGGGGAAAGGTGATTTATAGACCGCACAACGGCCCTCCACCCGCTCACACACACACACAGTCTGAGAGGGAGAGGGAAAGGGACAGAGAGAGAGCATGCGAGGGAGCAAAAGGAGAGAAAAAGGGTAAAGCACTGCAATGCAGAAGCACCTGGGTGCAGAAATGACTTTTTTTCCCCTTTCACACTACATCATCTAAGGCAAAAAATGACCATAGGCAGCAAAACACATTCAACAAGAATGACTAAATTACTAAAAGTGTAGTTAATTATTCAAACATCCATATAAAATGTAAAAATGCATTTGATTTTCACACATTAGCAGTAGTGCTACACTGTGTTCATATCATAAACCACAGAAGGTGAAAGCTCACTTTCTTAGCAAAAGAAATCCAGAGGAGGCAGTATTAGCATCTAGCATTTAACCATAGCATTTAGGATTTTTGAGCTCTTACTACGGTGATACAGAAAAGACCTAATAAAGTAGGTCTTTATTAAAGCTTTAAACATAAAGTAGCGTTAAAATCTAACACACACACAAAAAAAATATGTCACTAAAGGGTAAAGATATGGAATGTGAAAAACATGTATTTGCTGTTGCTAGCGGCTAGTTTCACTCTGACTTTACAGTATCGAGGTAAACTTTGACCTGTGAATTCACAAACCTCAGTCTCAGTCTCAGTCTTGTGAGCCAGTACTAAACTACTGGGCAGGACTGTGGTCTCTTAAAGAACATGGAGTAGCTGCTAATTTTTAAGTAGCATCACAACAAACTTTTGCCTCACTGTTTTCTTACTGCTGCTAAATAAATAAAATACATACGACATACACTAAGATTTTATGGTAAAATTCAGAAAAAATTCTGTTTTCTTTTCTCCGAGCTTCAAATCTGCTATGATTATTTTTTAAGTTAGCGACGTTGCCACCTCTGTATTAGAATTTGACCCAAACCCGAAACCATGTTTCGGTAGACATGCACTGTGCATGTGACTAAATGATGAACATATTTTGGTGATTTATTATTATTATTTATTTTTTTGCCGTTGAATACAAATACTATAAAAATTCAAACCATATTTGAACATCAAAATAGAAATGACAGCCCTTAGTCCTAAGTAGTTTCGCCATTAACCTTCAGATTGCATTATGTTATCCTGTGTTATTCCTGTGATGATTTGTTTCAGTGCAATTCTGATGCTTTTCAAAGAAATCTGTGCCACTTAACACTCTCAATATGAAACACCCAATCAATTAATCTAATTAATTCGTTCAGCCCACCATATTAATTCCCGTCCATTATTAAGAGCTTCCTTTGACGTCTGCTTTTAATTCGAAGCAATACGCTCGAATTTCGGACTCGTCCCATAAACACTTCCTCGTTGAAGTGCTGATAATGATTTGTGCGAGACCTCCAGGTTAAGGTGCCCTCAATTACTCAGCAATCATGAATTTCGGTGTTTAATTAGCCAAGCTGCAGATGCTTTTAGCTTCTCGCTGTTTATATCCCACAAAGGATGTCAGTAGCTTGACTGGGGAAAAGTTGAGCCTGAAATTTTAAAGTTAGCTTGTTTTAAATTTTAAAGGGACCTGTTACAAGACAGGTCTCTCTCTCTCTCTCTCTCTCTCTCTCTCTCTCTCTCTCTCTCTCTCTCTCTCTCTCTCTCTCTCTCTCTCTCTCTCTCTCTCTCTCTCTCTCTCTCTCTCTCTCTCTCTCTCTCTCTCTCTCTCCAAGGGGGCATACATTTGGTGTGTAATGAATATAGCTCACTTCTTATGCTTGAGCGAGGTAGATTTGTAGTTAGGTGTGTTTTTTTTTTTGGACCGTAAGGCATCTATCTGTTAGTCTGTCACCCTTTAGGGTCTTAGTTTTGATCCTGAGCTCAGGTTACTGTCTGTGTGGTGCTTCATACATTCTCTTCTTTCCTCACACCTCCAAGAACCATGATGGTGGGTAGATTGATTATGAGAAATTGCCACTAGGTGTGTGTGCTGAACTGGTGCCCCATCCAGGCTTCAAACCCAGGCTGATTCAGAAATCCCGTACTGTGACAGTACCTACTGCATTCAATTCAGTACCTTCAGTACCCACTCCTACGTACCGATTAGTATAAATGGTAGGCATGAATACAATCCAGATGTACTACGCGGCGCAGATTCTGACAGCTCTTCCGTGTCAGTCCCGTTGCATTATGGTATATCGCAGTATCCACAGTGTCCAGTGATTCCATACGGCAGAATCGATGTGGAAGCAGTAGATGATCTTGGTATTTCTTGCCTTCTGTTTTATGAATACTGAGATATCGGACATACTACTCCTTTGGCGTGCGGCTTTTCGCCTACTGTGTAGTAGGGTAGTAGGGATAATCGGGCTCTGGATCCACCACCACCTTGACAGAATAAATATGTTACTGAAACTGAATGACAGTATAGGCAATCTGTTGCCCTCTGCTGGTGTGGAGGATTATTTTTACACTCATACATTTGTGTCTATTAGTCTTTGGACTAATGTCCATTAACTTTTCATACAAAGCAACAAAAAGTAGATTATTAATTACTTTTGTTTGGTACTTGCTGTTTGGTACTTGCTATACTTGGTATTGGTGTGTCATGGTTACAGTATATAATTTAATAATGTTAAATTCATTTTGCATATTAATCTGTAACACATGCTCTTAGGAATTGGACACAAATTATTTGACCGCTTTTTTTTTTTTTTTTTGGCTTTATAAATCACACGACTGTTATGTCACACCATTCCCCTCTAAAAGACTAGACCCTTACAGTCAATCCTGGCCTGTACATGATGGAACGCATTACCTCACTGATGTAAATTGCTGTTAACAATCTGCTAATTGAGCTCCTTCATTATTCATCGGGCGTTTTGATATCGGCATTTAGCAGGCTCGTGGGCGCGCGAGGGCTCTGTTGTGGTGTACGTTGTGAAAGCGTCACGGCACGGCTAAAGGAGAACAGCAGAACTCGCATCTCCTCTCCGCTGATTCCCTGCCTATTGTTTGAAGCTAATGCAAAATGCACTGTCTATATGACCCATTTTAGCGGCCCATTAGCATAATTTGGCTGTCGCGTGGCCAGTGAGTTAATGTGCTTGCAAATGACAGGGAGAGTGTGTTATACGACCTTAGGGTTTTTAAAAATTAAATGACAAAGTGGGCCGCGCTTTGCATAAGTATGGGCTCGACATTCAGGGGCGCGCGTGTGTGTGTGTGTGTACAGTAACAGTCATGTCTTTCTGCAAGGTGAGCAAGATATTTCGTATTTGTGGGTGAATATTTGAATTTGATTCATTCAGCAGTTTAAGAAATGTTACATATTCCAACGAAAACTTTATTTGTGGCTTTAGAAAGCACATATAAATTTGGTTTAATAGTTTTAAGTTACAAGATTACTAGATTTCATCTAAATTACTCCTGACACGTTTATATTAGGGGGAATCTCCTTTCACGTGGCTTCTAATCGTGCTCAGTGTAAAGCAAAGAGATAAAGAGAAAGCAGAGCGTGAAGCTGAATGGCACACCAGTTGTGCCAGACCCTGGAGTTATCCTGCCATATGGCGGCCTGTTCCGCTCGGGCCGGCCTCTCACGAGCTGCGTCACTTATAGACGAGATGGCGCCGTTCATTTTGAGACACCTCTCCACCGTATCCACAGCAACCCAGTTCAGCGCCGGTGGGTGAGGAGAGGTAGGCTGGGTCGCTGTAAAAACGCCTGTCTGCACTTCAAAGCCTCCCTTTGTTTAGTCTGTAATAAAGTTAGATGTGGCTTGCGGTGAAAAGAGGTGAAAAAAAAAAACGACAAAGACGCTCCTCAGAGCGAAGGATTGTGTGCGAGATGATGAAAAATGTGAAGGCTTTCTGCGCGCCGAGGTTCATGTTGGGCCAGGGGAAGGAGGTGGGGCGAGGGGGACGAATCCGAACCCCCGGAAATCTGTCCATCCCTATAGCGAGCTCGTTACTCCTCCACACAGTTCATTCATCAGTGACCGTGCTCCAAATGGAGGCTGTAATTATTAATCACCATTCACACAGAGCACTACGAGCAGGGAAAAAGTGCTTACAAAGGGTTTAAATAGGTGCTGGACTCCCACGCAGAGCCCTGGATGGACAGATTTCAGGACCATCCACTGAACACTTTGGACATATAACCTTGGCTTGAGTCATGTTAGGAGTAGGGGTGGGAATATTTGTGGATGCTCAGGATTTGATTTTGATTTCAATTTCAATACATGGTTCATGGAAAATTCATGATTTTTCCATTACGCTCACTTCCTGCTTGTAGAACATAATATTATCGTTTTCATCCATCATGAGAGACATTAGCCTTGTATTTTTTTCATTTGAGCTGTCAGAACAAATTTGTACACTATTTGATTTAAAAAAAAAAATTTTATATATATATATATATTAAAAAGTTAATGTTTGGATTGTTTAAATTCTCACACATTATCGTTAGAAGAGTAAAGGTTCTCTTATAAGAGCAGAATTTTGATTAATTTAGATTTTTTTTAGTTAAGTTAATAAGTTTATATATTGAAAAACAACCAAAAAAAAACAAAAAAACTAAGTACGCATCGTAAAAGTGTGGGGCTTCTATTTGGAATTCTTTTCAAACAGTTTTCATTGCAAATTATATTATCATCAAGAACTTGAGTGAAAAGTAGAACATTTGAAATATTTACGTGAATTTCGGAATTTCTGTCACTTATCTCGCACGTTTGCTTTAATGACAGTGTATACTCGCACACGTTGGTGTAAAACCTGATGATCCACGTTAGATCAAATCCATCTACATAGTTAACAATTTCCAACAAATACCTCTCAAATCTGTGGCCAAATCTCAAACTGCAGTTTTTTTTTTGAAGGGAAGTATCGTGCACTGTGCAGTTTCTTCAATGCCATTAAGTTATACCCTTAGTAGTGAGCATGTATAGTGATTAGAAAATAATTTGGGATGTGGCTTCCCCGTAAATGATTCGTGTACATATGAAACACAAAATGTATGATAAATACGTAATAAAATAGCATGAATTATTTTAAATTAAAGTCTGTTGATTTTTTTTTTTTTAAAAGACACAGGACGCATTCTACAAACAGTGGTGTTGTCTGTGACTGTGTACAATTATACTCATTAACATTCAAATTAATTTAAGATAAAAAACGAAAAGAAGTTATTCAGATTTGGCCTAGCTTCATGTTTCATTTTTATCCAAAACTGTGGTACTGTTGATTTTTTTTTTTTTTTGTGATGCTTTGAGGAATCAATTATTTTTCCTATCCCTAGTCCAGTGAGTGTTTCTTTAAACTTACTGAAGGCTGTAAGCATTTCTACAGCAGACATACATGATCACTGCAGGCCATGAGCAGACTGGATCAAACAGCATCGCGCCGCTCCAACCGGCGTGCAGAAAGAGGGGGGCGAGAGACAGAGAGAGAAAGAGATTGCTGCATTCCCACTGACATGCTGTGCATTACCATAATTGGCTTTTCTACATGATAGGACAGAGGAAATAATAATGTCATTTTATTTACAGCCTTCAGTGTCCTGGCCTCCCCCCACACACACACCACATTTTCCCTCCCTCTTCCTCTCGCTCTCGCGATCCCTCTCTCCGTCTCACCGTCCGCCACTTCAGCAGGCCGCCTAGGTCATATGACGTGGGTTGATCAGACCTGTCCAAAGGCATCAGAGCTGAGTGGCATGTAATGGAGACCCGGTGACAAACCACATTGGCCGGCCAAATAAGACTTGCCAGTTTTCCCATTAAAATGTCGGCTAAACAGCGTGGCTCTCCGCTGGCCACTCCAAAACCACTCTGACCGGCTAAATCAGCCGACGGAGAGGCGCCTGAATTGGACATTAGTACTGCAAATGACTGCGGTGATTGCCCCCTCTCCTGCTAAATAAAATAAATAAATAAGGAAGGGGAGGGGTGGAAAGGTGGAAGATGCCACTTGTAGTAGGAGACACATTGGCTGATGGCGGATTCTGCATGTCTGCACACATCCTTTCAGCATCAGTCCTGTTTCATTTCTCTGGATTTTGGGGCATGCCATACGCGTGCACATATTAACATTGGCAGGCTTGTTCTGACCTCATGGCATCCATCCATCCAACCCATAGCCTGTAGAAGATGTATGGATTCAGAATAGTCTAATTAAACATAAATCAGCAATTTGTGTGGTGATGGATCAATAAATGTTCCGAAAAATTTGCCCAAGAAAACATTGATTTCAATAAACGCCACACAAATGCAGATTTGTAAGACCCCTTGTTTGTGAATGATGTTATCTTTAGCATATCAGGCATGTTTTCTAGTTCAGCCACTCACATTACATCTGTGTTTAGACCTACGAATGAAAGCCGGCTTGGTATTACTCCTTATAGATCTATAGTTTGTGACCACATTTGAATTTATTCAGAATTTATTACTAATCTAGCACTTTTTTTTTTTCTTCTTGTTAATGAGATGATTCCATAGAGATGCAGCCCTGGCAATTTTGGACACGTTTCCAATAAATAATGGTTTAAGAATGCCTGAACGTCATAAATCAGATTGAAAAAGATTGTTTTGGCCGTTCGTAAAGTCTAACAAAACTGAGTCAGAAGAAACACACATGCCATGTGTGAAACACCAGCGCTGTGTTTACTGAATGTAATGCAGCTTTACCTGAATAAACATTCAGATTTTTCACCTTTGTTGCATGTATATGGAGTAAGTCGGCTAAGGATAGAATAAGGCTGATCCTTTAGTGTAGCGTGTGTGTGTGTGTGTGTGTGTGTGTGTGTGTGTGTGTGTGTGTGTGTGTGTGTGTGCGTGTGTGTGCGTGCATACATACATATGAGATATTTGGATGAAAGTCTACAGTGTCAAAGGCGTACTCTACATCTCATCTTTGTTGGTTGTTGGTTGTGACAGTGAAACTGTGTGTGTGTGTGTGTGTGTGTGTGTGTGTGTGTGTGTGTGTATCTGTGTGTGAGACCTGCTCATGTCCTGCTCATGTCCCGTCGCTGTGTCACCTGTCCAAACTCTGTGAGGTCTCAGCAGCCACCGTGACAGCTCCGCTCTGGACACAGATGGCCTCGCTCTCCTTCTGCACCACACACACACACACACACACACACACACACACACACACACACATACATGCACAAACACAAGCTGACACATCTCTGATTATTTTAGATATTGCTTTGTACATTATCCCTAAACATGTCTTTCGATTCCATTTAGATCAAAATGAAGATAAAGTTTAGATTTAGATAAAAATGTAACTTTATATATATACACACTTTGATGTATATTTTTCTTTATTGAATAATATATTGCTTGGCACATTAACAGAAATACATTTTGATCCTCATTTTAACCATATCCTCCCCCGGTAAAGCAGTGCATTTCTCCGATCCTTCATTTGCATACTGCAACCTGATTGGCTCTTATATTTCATTATACAAGAGTACAGTTTTTAGCTCACATTGATTTCTTGCTCTCTTTGTTTCTTAAAGAAATAACTGGAAGCATGCTGCAGTCGCAATTTGTCCGTTTCAATATTAGCACAAATGAACTCCCCTGAAAGAACGTAATAAGAAGAAAAATGTTTTAAGAAATTTTGTTTTAATAAAACTTTAAATAATGCTGTAATGCATTCAGGACATAATTAAAGGACACAAATGTTCTCATCATCTATCAACATAGTTAATAGCTCATTAAAACTATATCATCTCATTTTGAACAATATCCAGAAATGGAACTTTCCTCTCCGCTAGCGCAGCAGCTTCCACTTTTCCAGCTACTCCTTCTTTTAATTGTATGTATTCTTGAACACTTCTGTCCTTTTCTCACCCTTGACAGTACAATGTGTGGGTTTTTATTTTTTATTATGTTTTTTTTTTTTAAATACTTTGTTGATTGACAAACACAACAAGGCCCCCCTCCTCCCCTCCTCCCCCCGTAATCCCTCTTTCTTTGTTCGTCGTGACGCTTAAAAGCAGAGGCTCAATGAAAGATGTCAGCAGTCAAATTTCTGATTGGGTTATTAAGTGTGAGCGCCGTTGCGATCGTCTGGCGGCTCCTTGACGCAGATGGAGGGGAGGAAGAAGAAAAATTGCCAAGTCGGGCCTTGAAGGCTTGATGCGCGGACAGTGACACGCCAGCACGCGTTGCCTGTCACACGCCACGTGGCGTCAAAGGCTGAAGAGACGTGTTCGTTTTAGTGTCAGCTTCTGCCCATCTTCCTGCGAATGCTTCTCTCTCTCTCTCTCCTTGTCTCTCTCTAGCATGCACTCTCTCTCTCTCTCTGTAATTATAGTGAAGAAGAAAGTTCTCTTTTCTTGTTGTTTTAATGTGATAAGCTGTCGTAAGTGCTGCATTGACTTGAGGGAATTAGCCGGGCTGCGCTCCTTCGGGCGAATATTCCTTTCGCTGCAATTTCCGATAACTGAGTTATTTGACAGTTTGTAATGTTTATTTCAATGAGTGCTGTTGCTTTACGCCGCCTGCTTGATTTCTCAGCGGGCCTCATGGATTGATATCGGTGAAAAGTTTAAAGCCGAGCTCAGATCAGCCTTCAGCGGTGTCGTGCCAATTAAGTACTTAAATGAAGGATTAGTCGCTATAATATTAATATATACTGTACACTTGCTAGACATTGGTTCATATTAATAAAAATGTAAAAAGAGTAACTACACCTCCTTTTACACAGGCATCAGTCAGTCAGTTGCAGCTGCTCCTGCGTCTCTCCCCCAGCTTCTCGTACGTAGCCATAAGTGGCAGCTAACAAACATCAGGTATCACGTCCGGTCTGATTACGGTACGCTCAGTAGCACGCTGTTTGAAGCTGACAGCACATCTGCTTGGAGCGCCTCAGACGGATCCTGGCATCTAGGACAGATAGCTGCTGGTGGCTCGCTGAGATAAAGGAGCAACTCTCAACACTGTCTGTCTCGTTCCCTTCTCTTCACCATTTCCCTGCCTGCGTCCCCGCTCGTGCCGTCTCCTCCTCTGCTCCCTCTTTTCCTCCTCTGTCTCTTTCGATTGCCTTCAAACCTGTACAGGCTGCTTTTAGAGATTCAGCTGTGTTGTGTTGTGGTGTGTTGTGTTGTGTTCAAAATGGCTGATAAGAACAAACCCCCTCAGACACACTTCCTGCATTGGGGAGAAAAGGGTTTTTCAGTGCTGGACACATTCCGAATACACACACACACACAATACACGTACACACTCATGCACACACACACACACACAACAGACGCAGAGGTGCTTTGATGTGTTTCTCGGTGCTCATTTTGTTTATCTCCTGATGCAGATCGAAGGCAGCTGATGAAACGAATTTAATCCAACCATTCCTCATTACAAACTTGGTCTCATGGTCCTTTATTCACTTTTCATTAAGCAAATTAGACAAATAATGCACCTCTCGAACTCTCTTTCCCTTTCTCTATCTTTCTGGCTGCTCTGACACTGTGCTATTATTCTGTTCTCTGTCAGAGCTCATGTTGCCTGCAATACATGGAAACAGGTTTTTTTTTTTTGTCTCAAAAATGAAACCTTACGTTTGAGAACCCCGGTGTACTTTTTGTGCCATTTCGGCAATATCTCAATTTGCATATATGTAATAATAGAAAGAGAACGTTATTTACCAACAGTGTGTTAAATCATAAAGTCGCATCATTTAGGAATTTCTTTAAATAACAGACTTAATAATATTTGGTAATGATCCAGCTATCCTTAAACAATTCGAGTTCGTTTAAATGGCAGGGTTTGTTTTGTGCTTCTGTAAATTTCCATTTAATTCAACATTCACGAACCACTAATGAATGGATATCAGAGACTAATTAAAAGAGACTGAATGTACGGCGAGTTGTACAAATCTCCTGGCTAATTGATGACTAACCGTGGTCGTATTTAAGCTCAATGCTATATTAGATCATAGCATGAAAACAGTATCTCAAGTGAACTTTAATTGTTAGGCAGTAAAATGAATCTTCATTGACTTCATCGCACTCACGGCGTCATAACAACCGCTCTTAACAGAAAATAAAATGATTTGCAGTTTTGGAATTTGGTCCATTCAGACGCGAAATATTCTCCGTCGCAATCAGACTGGAAGCCAGTCCAGGTTTTCCATCATTCCCTGCTCTCTCTGTCTCTTTTTACTCATACATTCTCAGACATGCACATACACCGAGGCTGCACACACAGTGGACTCCCAGAGATTTAGTACAACATGGACCGTGACAACAAGACATGTCATTTCCACTCGTGCTTCGGCACGACACACTGCAAGAACTTCTACTACTGCTGCCAACTACACTGTGTGCAGCACCGCATCTTTGGCAATAACTCAGATGCAGTCTCCTGCCCAGAAAAGCCTGACTTGAGTGGCACAGTGGTGGGGGAAACTGGATCAAAGTCACTCACAGTCTGTGCCCTCTAACTACGAGGGAGAGAGTAAGAGAGAGAAATCATACTTTTTGTGTCGGTAGTATGTCTTGCCCGGTAAATGGGGCAGCTACCATAGACATGTACATATAGACATAGCGATTCTTTTGAGATATCGGTGGCCTCATTTAAATTTGACCATAAAAGAAGTGATCAACAATTGTATAGTCTTATCACAACATTATCTGGCCAGTAACTCTGCAGTAATAAGATCTGTAGTATTGGGATAAAAATGCTGGTTATTCACATGATAAATGCTCGGTAGAAATGGATTTTGCTTTCTAATTTTCAGCTAGGCTCACCATGAAGCATTTTTTTTTCCCAAACACCTGTCTGATCTCATTTTTTTATAATGTTCTTTTTTGCTGTTGTCCCTGGTTTTCATCCTCAAGGGGACTTATTTTTCTTGCTCATCCATGCTCTTCTTTACCCTTGCTGAGCTGTAATATTCAATAGCTTTGTTAGTCTCAGCAGTGAAGGATACTATCTATCATAGTCAAGATATGGATGTTTGCCACTTTATAATTGCAAACCTGTGTCCTCTGCCAGGACTATTGACAAGAAATCTCTTTAGGATCATTATGTAGGCGTGCAAGCACACATGCAGGAAAATTTCATACATCAAATAATGCCTTAGAAACCTCAAAATAACTTTCAACAACTTAATCCATTTTGAAAGTTGCATTTTCTCTCCTTTTGAACCTTCTGCCTCATCATCAATTTTTTTCTCTTTTTTTCTGCTTTGGGTTTTCACAGCCTACGTGCCTGAGGACGAGCTGAAGGCAGCCAAGATCGATGAGGAGCACCTGCAGGATGATGGCCTCTCCTTAGATGGCCAGGACACAGAGTACCTGTGCAACGAAGAGGAGGATCCACGTGAGCAGCTGAGCTACCAGAACTCCCCTCTCAGCAATGGCACCAACCCTGACGCCGGGTACGGCTCACCCCTTAGTGACACCAGCGACCACCTGGCCGATTTTAAAAGCACCTCATCCAAAGAGGGCCAGGAGCGGGATGAGGACATGGAGACAGAGCCTGGTCTTTCTGTGCAAGACAGCTTGGCAAAGATGAAAGCCGCCTATGCAAACTTGATCTCGAATGCCTCATGGTCTAGCATCACAAGGGACATTATAAAAAGCAAACAAGTTAATGTCAACAACAACAGTACCGCCAGTAACCACAAGGGGAGCAATAGCATTATGAATAGTCATGCAACTAACATTAACAGCAGTGGAAGCAGTAGCGTTAGCACAGCTAGTGTTAGTGCCACAACCAGCAGCACCCCAAGCAACACTTCTGCCAGTGCCACCACTTTAACCAGTAATAGCAATGGGAATGTAAGTGGTACCAGTAGTGGAAGTGTCTCTTATGACTGGCACCAGGCTGCACTTGCTAAAACATTACAGCATACACCATACCACCTTCTGCCAGAACCCAGTCTTTTCAGCACAGTGCAACTGTATCGGCAAAACAATAAGCTGTATGGGCCAGTATTTACTGGTGCCAGCAAATTTAGATGCAAGGACTGCAGTGCAGCTTATGACACACTGGTAGGCCTCACAGTACACATGAATGAAACAGGCCATTACCGTGATGACAATAAAGATCAGGAGGATGACATGGGCAAGAAATGGTCCAAGCCAAGGAAGCGTTCCTTGATGGAGATGGAGGGCAAAGAGGATGCTCAGAAAGTCTTAAAGTGCATGTACTGTGGACACTCATTTGAATCTCTGCAAGACCTAAGTGTCCACATGATCAAAACAAAACACTACCAGAAAGTGCCTCTCAAAGAACCAATGCCAGCTCTTGCCTCAAAGCTGGTGCCCTCTACCAAAAAACGAGTCTTTCATGATCTAGTGTCCCCCTGTTCACCCGAGTCCATCACTAGCACAACAGGTGTTCCGCTGACAGAATCCACACCCACCAAAGACCAAAAGGTTACTAATCCCTATGTTACTGCTAACAATCGGTATGGCTATCAGAACGGTGCAAGTTACACCTGGCAGTTTGAAGCCAGAAAAGCCCAGATCCTCAAGTGTATGGAATGTGGAAGTTCCCATGACACCTTGCAGCAGCTTACAGCTCATATGATGGTGACAGGACATTTCCTCAAAGTCACCAACTCTGCTTCAAAAAAGGGGAAACAGTTAGTGTTTGACCCAGTGGTGGAGGAAAAAATTCAGTCCATTCCTCTTCCACCAACCACCACACGTCTACCAGTTCCAACAATCAAGTCGCAAATAGACTCTCCCTTACATACCTCTACAACTGAAGAGAGGAAGGATTCACATGAGGAGAAAAAAGAGGTGAATGAGCCAGAGAGGAAAATTAAAGAAGAAAAGGAGGACCCATCTGACAAACCGGAGAACTCTGAAAAACCTGGCCAGTACAAATATCTCAGAGAAGAGGATTTGGAGGAGACTCCGAAAGAGGGTCTTGATATTCTCAAGTCTCTAGAAAATACTGTTTCTAGTGCAATAAGCAAGGCTCAGACAGGTACCCCTACATGGGGTGGTTATCCAAGCATCCATGCTGCCTACCAGCTCCAAGGGTCAATGAAGTCTCTCGCTGCTGTCCAGAGTGTCAAAATGCAACCCACATTCAGTGCTAGTAGCTTGAAGTCTTTGTCAACTGAAACCAGTGCCCTCATCCATTCCCCAGGAAGCCCGTCCCCACCTCCAAACCATAAGAGCAATGTCTTAGCCATGGAAGAGTTAGTGGAGAAAGTCACCGGAAAAATTGTGTCTAAAAAGGAGAAGGAGGAGAAGCCTTGTGAACGCATCCCAAAACATGTCTCTACACCATCACCGTCACCTATACCCAAGGAGAAAAAAGACTTCCCTCAGCCAACTGACCTTAGCAAGCCTACAAAGAATGGCATCACTGAGGAGACTGAGTCAGTTGGTAAGGAAGGGGAACAAATAGAGCATTATGCTGAAACTCCAGACAAGAACGGAATGGACTCCATCAAAACGCAAGTCAGCAATGGGTGCAGCAGTTTGGGAATAATCACTGAGCACTCACCAGAACAGCCTTTAGTTAACCATCTCAGTGCACTGCAGTCCATTATGAACACTCACTTAGGCAAGGCATCCAAAACCGTCAGCCCATTGTTAGACCCATTAGCAATGCTGTACAAAATCAGCAACAACATGGTGGAGAAACCTTTTTACAGTCCAACTCAGGTTAAGCAAGTTGAGTCCATCAGTAGATGCTATGACAACGAAGACCAGCCGATAGACTTGACAAAATCCAAGAACAGCAATGGGCGTCCAAACAACAGCTCCTCCACTGTCATAAGCAACAGTAGCAACAGTGGAATTCCTAACAGCAATCGACCCATTCTTTCCAACTTATCTGAATCGCTGTCTTCCCCTCTGAGGGAAAATGCCTTGATGGACATCTCAGACATGGTGAAAAACCTAACAGGCCGCCTGACACCAAAGTCATCGACACCGTCTTCTATCTCGGAGAAGTCAGAAGCAGATGGCAGTGCATTTGAGGATGCCCTGGAGGACTTCACCCATGTTCAAAAGAGGAAAGGGAGGCAGTCTAACTGGAACCCTCAACACCTGCTGATCCTACAGGCTCAGTTTGCATCCAGCCTCCGTGAAACTCCAGAGGGGAAGTTTATCATCACAGACCTGGGTCCTCAGGAGCGTGTACATATCTGTAAGTTCACAGGTCTCTCAATGACCACAATCTCGCACTGGCTCGCCAATGTGAAGTACCAGCTCAGGCGAACGGGCGGAACCAAGTTTCTAAAGAACATCGACTCCGGCCAGCCTCTGTTCTTGTGCAGTGACTGCGCCTCCCAGTTCAGAACTCCCTCCACTTACATTAGCCACTTAGAATCTCATTTAGGCTTCAGTTTAAAGGACCTGTCAAAGTTGTCTATAGACCTTATGAGAGAGCAGCAAGCAGTCACAAAAATGATAACGGACAAGACTTTCAGTTCCCTCGGCTTGAACGAGGACGAGTCTAATTCCATCTATCAGTGCAAACTGTGCAATAGGACTTTTGTCAGCAAACATGCAGTTAAGCTGCACCTCAGCAAAACGCATGGCAAGTCTCCAGAGGACCACTTGATCTTTGTGTCCGAGCTTGAAAAGTTAGATAAAGCATAGAGGGGCAGGCCAGTGGCAGTGAAGTGACTGACTTGAGAATCATTGCACTACATCACTGTTCTGCACTGCGTACGAACTGAGCCTTCAGTCAAAATTGATTCAAACTTTTGTTGTGCAACTGCCTGACTGGACCATGATCTGTCTCTCCTTTTTCAGTTGTTGCTGGGGTTTTTTTCCACTCTGTTGATTTCTATATCTTACTTTGTATTGTATTTATATATGTGTTAATTATGTGCATGTTTTTTGTTTTTTTTTCCCTAGTGAGTCCAGATTTGAACAAATTTTCCACTGTTTGTACTTTGTGGAATTGAGAATGAGACCAGCATGGTATCCATGGGCATGGTCAAAACAAGGCTGTAACATGTGAAAACAAGGAGTACTTCATGCATTTCGTTGAATCGATCATCCCTTATTCTTAAAGTAACTGACAATTTCAGCAAACAAGTGTTAAGAAGCTATAAAGAATATATATAGAGAGTATCGAGTTATTGTTTTGAGCTTAAATTCCCAAATTTGACTTTAGACCAACAATACCAACATCCCATTAAATCACTGAAAATATACAAAAGGCAGCATTGTATCTTTAAAACTTCAACGGATAAGGATTGACTGGCTGCTTCAGATGATACACTTTGTGTTTTAAATGATTTTGTTTGAACCTTTTTGTTAAATCGGTTGGTTTTGTTGTTAAGTATCTTTTTTTACTGTAGCAATTTGGAAATGTATGCTTTGGTACTGACTTTTCTCTTTCTATAGGTTTGCTTCGATTTTAACCTGTAAAGACTTAATCAAATCCTTATATACAGTACATATATATTTAAATGATCTGCAATGATGTACATGTACATTTTTCCATCATCATATCTTGCCAGTTGCCGCAGCTTTGTTTGTATGGTGTGCATTCTTTTATATTGTCATTTTATATATAGTAAACAAAAAGGAAATAATTATGTAAATAGATATATATGCAGACGGTATGTGAACAGTAGCGCTGACGTTCATCCTTTTGGTCCTCCAGTGTGGTTAATATTAATTGGTTTGATGGAATGCATCCTCTGATGCACATAATGCCTGAGTGAAAAAAAGAGCAATGCACAACAGGAAAACCAGTGCATTTCAATGTTTTTAAATCATGCCATTGTGAAATGTCTCATCAACTCATAAAAATATTGTTTTTGTCTCTCAATTGTAAAATAAATCCTGAGATTTCTTGACTACGTCTCCATTCTTTAATTGTTCTGTTCAGATCATGTGATTATGTTATTATGACATTCGCAGCAAGCACGAGCTTTTGAAAAAGTTCAGTCTAGTACATTGGAGGGTTCATATGTTTGTCCCTATGGGGGGACTCTTAAATCCTTTGAGAAAAAGATCTGTCCAAAGTCCCTGTGAGAAACAAAGTTAGTACTAGTGGGTCTGGACAGTTTCGATTTGTGGTCCTAGACTCTCTACAAAATTGTATTTATTCATTTGTCTTTAGTCGGCAAGTCACTGTGGTGAAGCATTGCAGGAACACTGGGCACAACGCAGGAATACACCCTGGAAGAGGCAAAAATCCATTCATTACAAGGCACCATGCACACTCATTCACACTTATGAGCCCTTTGCTATAACCAGTCTACCGATTGGTATGGTTTCGGGTGGTGTGAGGAAAGCAAAGAACCTGGAAGAACCCACACAGACACAGAGAAAATACGAAACTCTACACAGACAGTAACCCAACCTCTATCAAACCAGGGACCCTGAAGCTGTGAGGTGGTAATGCTCCCAGCCACACCACCATGCCATCCTGCAAAATGCAGTGTTCAATGATAACATTTTGGGATTTGTTTTCAATGAGCCAGAGAGTGTGCCAACACTGAGCATAGAATACATTATTTAAATTTTTTAAAAAAAAAATTCAGGCTAAATGTTTCGGTACAGTTTCACATTTGTGAAAGTTGTCAATTCAGCACAGGCATTTTGTGTTGTGTGTAAATGAGGGAATGTTTCCAGGGACAAATGCTGCTGAAAACACACTCACCAAAAATAGGAGGGAAAAAAAAAGAATATTTGGATTTAATGCACCTCCGTTAAACGTATCTATCCAAGACTGCAGGCAGGAACAAGGACACACACAGATCTAGATCCCTCTTTTGTTAAGGAATTTAACACAATCCCTGTACGCATTCTATGTAAATTAGTATAATCACAACAAATGTTACAATGCAAGTACCTGCAGAGCCAAACGGGACATCAGCAGATAGATGCCATTTAAGCAGATTTGCCTACTCCAAGAAAAAAAAAATTTCCACAGGGTATTTCTCAAGGTTTTCTGACTTTATAGGAAAATGTCCAATATCTTATGGGAATCCAACAATTTACTCTTTTCAACTCAATTACTGGGTGATTATGCCTATGGACAATGGAGCTTTAGAGCGTTAGAAAACCTGAGGGAGCCGATGACTGATATACATGGTGTTTGCACAATAATCTAATCCTCCATTTGCAGCAGCTTTGGGGAGTTGCCGTAGCAAACCTCTGGTTAGTTGTCCTATTTGAGAATACAATCTCACTCAAATTGGCATGTTTTGATTTCCCAGTAGTCCCATAGTGTGTATGCCGAGCCTCAGCGTCGAAGTTCTGCTTTCCTTCAATTACTGCAATTTGTCATTCAAATGGCCCTTGCAGCAAGAAATGTACTTTTGTCAGAAATCAAAACGCGCACGCATAAAATAAAATTCGTTTTACAACCTACGTCATAAAATTGTGTTGTACATGTACATTTAAAAAAAATAAATAAATAAAAAAAACTCAAGCGCTGTCTGTCCAATCTGCACGAGAGAGATGGAGGGTTAAAAGTTCATGCCATCCGTTTCAATCAAGTGAAGGTGCAAGAAAACCTCGAGACCAAGTTGGGAGTGAAACAGACTTAACAAAGCATGAAGTCACAGTTTTGCCTCCAGAATAACAAGATGAAAGACACGTTGTTATTAAAATCATACCTTTCGGAGACTTAGCAGATTCAAGTGTATTATTAAATTAAGCCTTCTATTTTTCCCGACACATGGGTACGTGACGCTCAGTGAAGATAAAGAGGACACGCCAGGTTTCTCTCCTGAGGAATTTCACAGAGCGACTTCCTGCCTGCCTGCCATTTACTTTTACATTTGCCGGAGGCATTGCATTGAGAAACAATAGAACAACGCTGTGTTTCACACTGAATCGCTTCACAAGGAACACAGCTGGTGTTCTGTACCTTAAAGCTAGCTTTCTATATAAGCGGTGAAGCTTAAGGTGGAACGCTTAAAGACAACTGAGAAGGTAAACAGTTAGAGATTTAGATATTTAAGCACCCTCACAGGTTTGTTTTGCCAGTCTGTGTTTTTTTTTTCTAATATATAATTCCATATTCAGTAGCATTAAGAAGTAGAATAATACACTTCCGTTATTTCTTCTTCACGTTATTCCCTTGTGTACTGTATCATACTGATAAGCAAGTAAGATGCAAATTGCTTATTTGTGAATTTGTGAGAGTAGCTTATTTTTTCCAGGATTTGTAGCTCCATCTTTTCTTCTAATGCAACTTAAGATTTCAACCTTGAATCTAAAAACATGCACTTAACCATTCAAAAGTGTCTTACCACATCTCAGGCAACAGTATCTCATATTTTAAAGGTTCCTTACTTACTATCACTTTACTGTAAGTGTTCTCCTCTTATATGAGGAACATGGTTGTGACATGTTATTTTTTTATAACCTACTTCTCTTTGTATCATGATCTTCAGGAAATTTGGACGACAACTTCCTGTTGTGATTTGTGTGGGATATTCCGTATAGGTCATAAGGGTGAATTTTTTCAGCACGACTGATTGAATTTTGCGGAACTAAAATACATATTATTATAACCTGTAAAGGGATGACTCGTGACTGAAAAGGATGTTTCAAACATGAGATGTGAAATGGATTCATGCATTCAAGCACACATAAGTATTTTATGGGAAGTATTTTAATGATTATATGGTATGTCAAGGTAAAGTGTAATCGCAGTGGGAATATGATTTCTAAGTGCTATATAGGTTGTAATAATATTTTAAGCATCTCTCTAAAACATACACATGTACATGGCTGACCCTGCGCTCTGACCCTAACTTCCTAATGCTGGGGAATGCGAAGAAAAGAATTTCACTGTGCTGTAATGTATACTTGACCATTAAAGACTCATTGTTATTTATTTTATTATTACATAAATTGCTAAAACTATAAACTAAAAGAAATGTCTTTTAGCTTTCCTTTCATACATATTTGTAAATGTAACACCAGTGGCACACAAATGGCACCTCAATCATGCAATCTATGCACTGCACAATATTAATGGTAGTATATAATGTATACTGGTGAATGCTATTGTCCCACGCACGGTGGCTTAGTGGTTAGCACGTTCGCCTCACACCTCCGGGGTTCGATTCCCGCCAGGGCCATGTGTGTGCGGAGTTTGCATGTTTAGTCCGGGTACGCCGGTTTCCTCCCCCAGTCCAAAGACATGCATGGTAGGTTGATTGGTAAATTGGAAAATTGTCCATAGTGTATGAATGGGTGTGTGAGTGTGTATGTGATTGTGCCCTGCGATGGACTGGCACCCTGTCCAGGGTGTACCCTGCCTTGAGCCCAATGCTTCCTGGGATAGGCTCCAGGTTCCCTGCGACCCTGCAGATGGCTCTTGTCCCAGTACACCATCATACCCGTATGCCGTCCCACAAAGCTGTCATCAGCAATGGCTAGTAAAACATTCAGAACCAAGTGTGTCAGAAGATCTTATAATTCACAGAGACAGCTATGAAAAAAATGTCCCTGTACATACACAAAATCAATTAAATAAAAGCATATTCATGTCTTTAAAATCCACTTTCTCTCCTGAATGTTGTTTAGCCTGAAATTGTTTTTTTCGAAAATGAACCACGTTTAGGTCTATCTCGCAGGCAGATGATGGCTGTCAAATGAATCAGATCAAGTAAAATTGAATCACAGTTGAGCACACAGAAGAAAACAAAGGCCTGTCAGCTAAATACATGAGGCTGATAAATTGTGAGGCCATTTTGATTGACAGGCCTAGAACATATCGTCCGGTTCACAGAATAAATACTTTGCATCCTTTCCTGTGATGGACTGCGAGATCATTGCAATGAGAATTATTTGAAGTTTCTTTAGGAATTGACGTGCGCCGCAATGGAAGTCGGCACCATAAATGGTTGTGTTGCTGTCAAAAGTGAGCCGTGTTTGGAGATGGGATGTGTGCGTTATTCATCAAAGCAACGACGGCGCTGTGAAGAATGGAGATGTGACAAAATCGCTCCTTTATCGAATAATGATGGCTGACACAGGGCCTAATGGATGCAGTGTTTTTAATCTTGGCTCCGTGATGGACTCCGCTGGCAGGCCTACAGGTGTGCTGTGACAGCCCGTCTCTTCTCTTACTCATCACTTACACGCAGCAGACAAGACTTCATCCTTCTTCTCTAAAGCACTGGCAATTCTGATTTAGGAAAGCACAAAGAGGGCTTGGTATTTTCTGACCCTCAGCATTGGACTCAGCGACCTTTTTAATCTTGCTAAATCTTGTACGAAACACTTGAGATTTTGGTCAGAAGGTACCACGTTTCTGTACAACTCAACTACCTAAAAGTTCTTGTGTAGTGTATATCATGCAGTATCTTTTTTGATGCTAACAAGCCAACATTCCATACTGGTGCTGTCCACCTACACAGTGAGTCATCGGAAAATAAACACCTCACACCAACCCCACGCAAGTTGTTCTATCAGCTTCATTCGACACTATTAACTCGTCTTGATACTGTGAGTAGGATGGGATACCCTTGGGTTGCAAAGACGCATCAGTACTTCTCATATCCTCTGTGAAGCGCTCTTTTATATGTGTGGTGACCTGGGAAAACTATTCAACATGGGCAAAACTTAGCATTTTCTCTATGTAGATATATTTCTAAAAACTACTTGCTCTCCACATGTTTCCCTTTTGTATGTATTCTATGTACTGTATGTACAGAGTGTGTAAGATCTCTGTTTTGATGATGATGATGATGATGATGATGATGATGTGATAGTTCAGGAACATTGTGGCCATTGTACAAGTCAGTATCTGATAACAAACTAATTGATTAATCTTATATCCATCTTGTTTTATCTTGCAGCTATCCAAAAACTTGATCAAAGCATGACATTCAATTTCACTTTTGCCCGACCACCACATGTGAAAAAATAAGTACACCCCATTGAAACTTGGCTTTTTTGACATATTTGACAAACAAGCAAACATTTGATCCTCTTTGAAACAGTGCCTATTAATAAAGGTGTTACACAATATGAAATGACACATAAAACTGACATTTTGTAGCAATTTTCACAATTCACAAAAAACAGATCAGTCACATGGAATAAGTAAGTACACCCCTACATTTATCACACCTTAAAATCCATAAAATTTGAATGTTCAAGATTGGGTGCCAGTGATTAGAACCTGCTTAGGGAGTGCAAGTGGAACCTGTCTTATATATACCCCTCTTATATCTAGTGTCTGGTGTTCCCTTTGCTATTGAGGTGTGTGGGGCCATCATGCCAAGATCTAAAGAGTTCTGTAAGGCTTTCAGAAAAAGGTTGTGGATGCCTATGAGTCTGGCAAGGGATTTAAAAAGATCTCCAAATTATTTGAAATACATCATTTCACACCCTGTGATGGATTGGCACCCTGTCCAAGGTGTACCCCGCCTTGTGCCAGATGCTCCGTGGGATAGGTTCCAGGTTTCCCCACGACCCTGAAAAGGAATAAGTGGTAAAAGATGGATGGATGGCTACATCATTCCACTGTAAGTATAAATAATCTAAATAATCTACAAACTGCCAATTTGTAGGACTTTTTTTGCTATGACTGTCTGTCCCGAAAGACAGCCCAGACGGTCTGATGAAAAAAGAAGTCTCCAAGAACCCCAAAATTAGTTAGTAAGTCTTGCAACTGTTTGTGTCAAAGTGCATGCTTCTACAATCAGAAAGAGATTGCACAAATTTGTCCTGCATGGGAGGCATACCAGGAAAAAAGCCTTTACAAGACTTTTCACAAGTTTGCGAATGAGCATATAAGCAACGACCAGGCTTTTTGGAATAATGTGCTCTGGACAGACAAATCAAAGATAGAGCTGTTTGGCCACAGTAACAGCAGACATGTTTGGTGTAGAGCAATATGAGACAGCTTTTCAGGAGAAGCACCTCATACCAACTGTGAAGCACGGTGGTGGAAATGTTATGGTTTGGGGTTGCTTTACTGTCTCAGGGACTGGACAGCTTGCATTCATTGATTCAGCTATGTTCAAAGATCTGAGGCCATCTGTCCAAATTTGAAGTTGAACCGAAGAAATAGGATAATGATACTAAGCACACAAGCAAATCCACTAGATTCATTTCACATCTATTTATATTTCTGTTGAATAAATGATTGTAAAAGCTCATTCTCGATGTGGTTTTGTTCAAGTATTTCACAGATGATCAAATGTTTGCTTGCCCAAGTATGTCCAAAAAGCAAACAATTTCCATAGGGTGTACATATTTTTTCACACGACAGTATACTAACTTCGACCATGTGTTAATGGATTTTTCTCAGACAAGCAAGACATAAAAACTTCAGAACTAAAAATAAAAAAGCACCGTTTTTGCATTTTAAAGCATCTGTAGGACTTGGACATGAATGAACATCTCTGCCCAACCTCCCCATTTCAATTCAATGCTTTTATCATATTCCCCCTCAGCATGAGGACTATTTATTCTCACTCCTTAGTCTTGTTTTTGTAATTTTCAATTCCTTGTTGAATGTTAAACATTTGATTCAAATCAAGCAGAGCTCTCTTTAAAGCAAACATCTTATAATTTCAAACCTCCATTCCTGTGGTGGCTGCACATATTTTCCACTTAAAGTGATTTACTGACATGCATTCATGAGTGAATGATTGAATTTTGCCAGGCCTGAGTGATATTTGCACAGCATGTAATTGCAGAGGGCGGCATACTGAACAAAAGCCTCTGCACATGTTGCTATGGGATTCGGTGCAATCTCTTCTTAAATTGGTGTTTTAAAAAGAAAAATGAGAGCAAGTGAAAAATAAAGACAGAGAGATTGTGTGTTGGCAAATTAACAATTAAAAAAAAGCTAGAGCAGTATGGATCTGGACCCAAATTTATGAAGAAATATATAATAAAATTCCTGTCCCTGGTGCTCTTACCAGCAAGGAATCAGCGGGGTTCACGACAGCTCTCTAGCAGAGACAGGTTGATAGGTTGCATGATGTAAGCATACCACACACAAGATAGAAGAATTCAGACCTGAAGAGTTCAACTTCCTTTCATTTTTCGCATTATTGTGCAGAAAAAATGTCAAAATAAGAATAAAAATCACTATTGTCATAATTCCTGCACAAATGCATAGGTTTGGGCTCTATCCCGATGCATCAGAAGTGTAGATGTATGTGAGTGCAGTCCTCCTCTCTTTGGTTGGAAGTGAAAATTTTAGCCCTCTATGCCACACCATCCTCTCCAGTACAAAGAGCACGAGCATGTCCACCCCACCGCTAGCTTAACCTGACACTAGTGCATGCTAGTTTCCACATGCCTTTGCTTGTTTTGGTTTGTTTTAATCAGATGGAAGGGTCCTACCGACGTTGACATGCCTTGGCTCACAGATACACACACATACACACTCGCACTCATGCATACAGTCAGAAGGACAGTGGGCTGTCCGGCGCAGCATCATTAGCTCAGCGGAGACATGGCGGTCCTGACACATGTCGGACGCTTGCGCATAATTTGGAGGTAACACCACGTTTGTGTGCAGGCATGCTGTCAGCCGTGCAGCAGGAGCAGAGGACACTGGGACGGGGGGGAAATCGGTGCGAGGAAGAGATGGAAGGGTTTTATATGGGGGAGTTCTGCTGGGCTCAAACGACTGCTTCCCCTTGACGCTAGAGAAGCGGAGGGGCTGCGTTTCAAAAAGCTACTGCAGCGATCATAGTCTCCGTCCAAGAGAGGACCTGCCAATGTGGTTCCTCCTCAAACAGGGCATAGCTGGGATTCACTATTTGGCAAGTTAGACATCACCTTTCAGGCCAGTGCCAATTGTCATGCAATTGAATCAGCATAATTTGACAGAAAAGACATGGCTGGTTACTTTATGTCGCCAGAATGCTGCTTATTTCTGGTCGGGACGAGCAACAAGAAAAGCCCACAGGATCAAATGTAAAAAAGAAAGTGTTGTAGGACACATACCTATTCCCCATCCTCTGACATCTACTGTGCAATAAATAGGAACATTCTTCACAATGAAGCTGATCCATTCCTATACACTTTAATTACGTCTTTGCAAGCACCCATAGTTCATCTTATATGTACAGTATAAAAACCTTCACTTTGCGTCCGCGGACAATCGATCAACGTTTAGAATGAGTTCGTCCTGTTTTCCAGCCCAGCACTTAATGTATGCAGCACTGTTGCTCTGTAGGTATTTTGTCCCCTTCATCCATCAATCTATCCATGCATTATGCATATCAGGGGTCATATTGGTGGCTGCCTCCTCCTGCACAGGCGCTAATCCTTATCTTAAGTGTAATAACAAGATTAGCCAAGGTACGGGGGCTTACAGAAGGTCCTGGTTTGACCACAACAAGGTTGACAAGGCCAGGGCAATGAGGAGATCTTGCACACTCCAACGAGCCCGGCTCATTGATTACCTTAACACACTACACAGGCCTGGGGTTGGGTCTAAGTAGTGTTTGGAGTCAGATAAATGGCAGCTAGCCACACACAGCGGGGGCCAATGTCATGCAAATGGTGTGGCGTAGGTTGTGGTTGGTCAAGCTGTGACTAAGAATGATTTTAGGCATTTCATTTTTGGCCCATGCTGAGTGGTATAATGTGACCCAATTATTTAATGGTTTAAAATAACAATTAGACAAAACCCTCCAGTGTTTCTATACTCCATGGATGTTTGATGTCATAAGGGACATTCGGAATTAGAAAGGTCAAAAGGTTTAACCAACAAAATCCCACTAATGCAGAATCTCAGAGTCTCAGAGTCTGAGTCAGGAAATATTATAAAATGTTTAGCTTGAGGTGCTAAAGGATACTTTAGCTATAATAATCTGTCTTACGAACCCATTTGTAGAGATGATCATTTTCAAAGGTGATGATTTTACACTTGATTCTGATGATACTAAAAAATGGTGCATAATGGTATTAAAACACGTGTAAATACTGATATGGTGAAGTTTTCTGGAAGGTTTCATAGCGTTGTAACAGTCAGAGGAAATGCAGTAGCTGTAATTTTTTTTGATTCAAGAAGGTCTTTGTGGTTTATACGAAACAGGACAAGCTGTATTTTTTTCTTCAAGAAAGGGTGGCACAGTGGCGTAGTGGTTAGCATGCTTGCTTTGCACCTCTGGCATTGGGGGTTCGGTTCCTTCCTCCACCCTGTGTGTGTGGAGTTTGCATGTTCTCCCTGTGCTGCGGGGGTTTTCTCCGGGTACTCTGGCTACTTCCCTCAGTTCAAAGACATGCAATGTAGGCTGGTTGGCATCTATAAATTGAACGTAGTGTGTGAACTGGTGTGTGATTGTGCCTAACCCTAGGGTTAGGGTTAGCCTAACACTAACCCTGCTGAGCACCCCATCCATGGTGTCCCCTGCCTCTGGCCACAAGCTACAGACTCTTGCAAGGTACATCTCATAAGTTTGCTGGATTGAAAAATGTCATGGTCTCCAAGCTTTAAAAATGATTAAAACGTCGAAGCTGTCAGTGGTGAGTAAATGACATGGCCAGATACCCTGATGTGTTAGCTATGGAAAAATTCCCTGTTTAGTAATTTGCAATGTTAGTTAATTGGCCTGTTCTTTTGAAATTTGATGGTTATTGGTCACAATTGATGGTGGAAAAAAAACAGACTTTCTAGTGATTGCTAGAACTTTGGTTTGCCAGTTCACTAGCCCTCAGGCTTGTTCAGTAGGTCAGGGATGAAAATACCATCAAGCTAAAACCTTGTTGAAAGATGTTAGTACAACATTAAAGAATAGTAGGTTATTCAAGTGCTTGGTGAAGCATTTAATAGGTCCTTGAAGACAACCAGTGACTCAACTGTTAGTTGTCAGCCCCATTCCCAAGTCCACACCTAATCCTGAATGAACATAATGGTTGGTGCGTATAAACAGTCTGACTCCATGTTCCATTTTGAGCATGTCTCCATTTTTCATGGAATCCTGGGCGCATCACCATCAGTGTTCAAGCTTGGAAATGCCCCGAATGTATGCAAGGTCCATAAACGCATCAGCCGTTAACGTATTTTATTCTTCAAAAGGACATGTCCCATATCTGTCAGGGACAGATGCTCGCTGATGAATGATATATGCACGCTCAGGACGACATGGCAGACTGCTGTGGGCGCTGATGTTTAGAGTCTATTAATTTTATAGTGCAAGTTGGAATTATCCATCTGCTTAAAGGTTAACTGCCTCCTTGCTTGTGAGGAGTGCATTTCTCAGTCACGGCCCATGTTAAACACGTAGATGAAGCACGGACAAAGTTTATTCGAGTCTACCGGGCACATTGAGTGAAATAACAGCAAGGGCCCATTAATGAACGTCAATCACTGCGTGTCGTGCCACTGTTTTATCGGCTTGGCTTGGACGTATGCTTCTTTAAGAGATGTATTAATAGGGAGACAAACAATCCACTTAATGCCCAAAGTGAAGCAGAGAGGCGTTTTTACAAGTCTGTAGATGAGCTTCACTTTCATAGATGCTGTCCGTGTGCTGATTTAGTGCACTGGCTGCCACTCGCCTGTCAGTCGGCCAAAGTAATCTCTCTTTGTCAGCTGCCAGAGGGGGTGAAGTTCATCTTTGCAATAACGTTAAATGCACTGGTGTTCCCTGTCTCATGCATATGAATGGATTTATATAAATAGGGAAGTTAGAGGAGTAGATAGATCTGGGGGTGTCACTTCAAACTTCCTCATCATCCATAATAAAAGAATGTTGTGCCATGCTTCACATGGAGCTATTGCTTTCCTAGAATGTTCTAGTACAGGACCTCTTTTAAGGCCTTTTTGACTGCACACAATAACAAAAGTTGGCACCAGAAAGCAAGAACGGTGCTTATTAAATTAGTTACCAGTTCAATATCAGAGATTCCAGTTGTATGATTGGTGGTACCTACTGATCTAACATCAGTGTTTGTTATTGGTTGCCTCACTGGGTTGATATAATGTGTTATATCGTAGGTTCTGTCTTTAAAGACATTTTTGCCAACAATTGGTCGACTTTTGCCTCACACCTCCAGGTTTGGGGGATTTGATTCCTGCCTCTGCCCTGTGTTTGCATGTTCTCTCTGTGCCTCGGGGTTTTCCTCTGGGTGCTCCAGTTTAACCCTAGTCCATAGACATGCGTTGAAGGCTGATTTGCAACTCTAAATTGTCCATAGTTGTGTGAGTGTGTGCCAGATTGTGGCCTGTAATGGATTGGCACTCTGTACAGGGCGTCCCCTACCTTGTCCGCGAGTGCCCTGGGATAGGCTCCAAGCTCCCTGCGACCCTGATAAATGGTACAGAAAATGGATGGATCGATGGTTGGCACAGGAGGAAGTGTTGGTGCCTTGATGGGATTCAATCTTGAGCTCTGATTACTGTCTGTATGGTGTTTTGTATGTTCTCCCTGTATCGCCCGTGTTTGCTCCATAGAGAAAACTGTTGTCAAAAAGACTTCTTGTTTGTCATATCATTTCAGGTGGTGCAATCTGGTCAATCAGTCCAATTCTTTCAGGTCGGAATTAACAATGGTGTCACTTTTACTGTCATTCTTCAGGTTGATGATAAATGAACTAGAACCTGTTCTGTTTTGGTCTGGGTAGCCAAAAAATGGTCTCTCGAGGGACTTAATATCAATTGCACCCTGCTGTAATAGTCTGATATGTGGCATATTGGATAAGGTGTTCTACTGAATGTAGGCCATGGTCCCTGTTTGAGACCAAAAAAAAGATATTCATGTGAGGATAATAAGCAAAAAATAAATATATTAAGCATTAGCTAATCATGTGCATAGCAGCAATATTTTTTAAAATACCATCAACAGAGGCATTCATAAAAAAAGAGCTTTCTCTGAAGTGTGTTTCTTTAACACCTCTCGGCAGGCTCCACTGTAACACGGCACTATTTTTATTGACACCCTTTGAAAAACAACAACCACAAGGCAAGCTGTCACTCATGTTCCGCTTTTCTCTCTTTTCAAATCTGAGAGGCAGGGCCTGCTCTATCTCCAACATGGCTCAGTCACTGCTGCCTCCACTCCCGGGCTGACATGTCCCTTCGCTGCTCGTTGTCACCTCGCATACACACTTATACACGCGTGCACGCACATGCTCTTAGACGTGCAACACTTCCAACAGAGCACACGCCCACACACACCCGCACCACCACAATGTGTGACAACTCCAGCGCAACACACAAAGCCACACACACACAACCACGTGGCGAGTTAATTCCCGCCCGCGTATGTTTCTTTGTCCACATTCGGCTGGTGTTAACCCAAACCGAGATGCCAAGAGAGGGGGGTGCGTAGAGCAAGAGCGGAGGGAGGGATGACAAAAAAAAACGAAGACAGACAGAAAGAAAGAGGAAAATTGAGCTTCAGCATGTGCCAAAGTCGGCGCTGCCAGTCAGCAACACGTATTTTGACAATCATAGGCTGTCATCACTCTGTGATCAGAACTGTCAGAGCCAGGAGATGAGCCGAGAACTGGCAATCCTCACTTTTCCTCCTCACAAAGCACTGTCAGGAGAGTCACTTCTGGTATTTATACACACATACGTACACACACCCAGCAAGTCGACAAATCAAACATGTCACCCGAGCCATGTGCGGCACACAAAGAATGATGAACAGATCCGGGGTTTGAAAGTTGGAAAAGGCATATCTGTCTAAAAATAAGCTGTGGTGTGACATTGCTTCACACAGGAGACGTGTTATATGCAGCCTTCTTAATGTTATAATATTGCCCTTATATGTTCTCTGTCTCTGTGCACGTCCACACTGTGTCCACGTGGGTGTCCTCCAGGTTTTTCAGTTTCCTCCCAGAGAATGGTGATTCTACATTTCCCCTAGGTGTAAATAAGTATTTGAATGTGCGTGCATTGTGCTCTGTGATGGACTGGTGTCCTACTCAGGGTGTATTCCTGCCACACACACCCAGTATTCTTGAGAAAGGGACTTGATATGTACTGAATATATGTGTGGTGGTCTGAATTAAGATCAGATTTAATGAGTTTATATTAATCACACATACATTACAGCACAGTGAAATTCTTTACTTCGCATACCCCAGCACGCCAGGATGCTGCGGTCAGAGCGCAGGGTCAGCCATGGTGCAGAGCCCCTGGAGCAGAGAGGGTTAAGGGCCTTGCTCAAGGGCCCAACAGTGGCAGATTTGAACCTCCAAGCTTCCGATCAGTAACCCATAGCCTTAACCGCCAAGTCACCACTGCCCCATTTAGACCAAAAGTTGAATTTTTCAGCAAAACAGAAATAGATTTTTACAAATACAGCATGGGAATGGGGTATGGTGGCTTAGTGGTTAATGATAATAATGATAATGAGTCTGTAGTGATCACATATACATTACAGCACTGTGAAATTCTTTTATTTGCATAGCCCAGCATATCAGGAAGCATGTTAGCATGTTTGCCTTTCACCTCTGGGGTTGGGGGTTCAAACCCCGCCTCTGCGCTATGTGGGCAGAGTTCGCATGTTTGATTGATTAATGAGTGACACTTAGTAGTGCCTTCTCAACGTAGATCAAGGTCCCTTTCCAGAACCTTCACACTATCTGTCCCTCCGTGGCGGAATGAACTTCCAAACTCAATCTGGACCGCAGAATCTTTCAAAATCTTCAAAAAACCTCTTCCTCCACCTCTTCTGTGAAAACCTAACTAACCTCTAAAAAAACAAACAAACAAACAAAAAAAACCCCACCTTACTCTGGCTCTTACATTTCTACTCTGCGCAATTTGCTTTTTCTAGAACTCAATTAAATATCTTCTATGGTAGCACTACTTGTATTGTTCTCTGCTTGATGTATCGCTTTGCTTGTATTTCCTCATTTGAAAGTCGCTTTGGATAAAAGCGTCCGCTAACTGAATAACTGTAATGTAATGTAATACCATGTGCTTTGGGGATTTCCTCTGGGTACTCCGCAAAGACATGTGCTTTAGGTTGATTGGCATCTCGAAATTGTCCATAGTGTGTGAATGTGTGTACCCCCCCCCTATCCAGGGTGTCCCCTGCCTTGTGCCCCGAGTTCCCTGAGATAGGAACCCCTCAGCGACTCTGTGTTGAATAACCAGTACAGAAAACGGATGGATAGATGGATTGATGGATGGACATTAGAATGTTTATGATTTAGCTTACATTCTAACCTTGCCTTGGCTTTCTGTCGCATTAGCATCAAAACTGAGAAGAGCTCTTAGACAAATAAAAAGACAATAATAATAAGACATTTAAACAACAGAACAAAACTGACTGAATGAATTACGGATTATTTCCCGACTGGCATTAGAACAGAGATCAGTCAAGTGAGCATTGGATTTGATTTTGGCTTTTATAAGTAATTGGATCTTGCTTTTACATATGATTTTGCATCTTGGTTCTACACAGGTATGCAGCCCCGAGCATCACAGCATGGCCAATGTGAACATTCGCCTGTTCTTAGCAGGATTATTCATTACACCAGTGGCCAGAGGCTGAGACAAAATGTCATTGGAACTGATTACCATCTAAAACAATGAAATGCTCATCATCATAGCATCGGTGTTAGAAGAAGAAATTCAATTCAGCTATGTATTCTAAAGCATTACTTGTCTGGCAGCAATAGTGTAAGTTAGCATTACTTTGCTAACCGGGATCGTCATGGTGCTCTGGTAGAGACAGGGCTAATTTATCTTGTCTACCCAGAGGGCCTGCAGGCTGCAGGAAAAGGGTTTTGATCTATGTGATGGACACATGCTGAACACTTGCTGGACAAGCCAGTGAGTAGAGAATCAGAGATAGACAGACACAGAGTTTGAGTGTGAAACAAGGAGGACGAAAGAGAGAGAGAAAGGGAGATGCAGTGTGCCTTACTGTTCGTTTCTCGATGTTCTGTCGACTTTGTCTACCTTGAGCCCCTGATTTTACTCTTTGGAGAATAATGCAAGGTAGAGCCCCATTTCCTCCAACCTCGTAGTGCAGTCATGTGAATAGAACATTGTGCTCAGAGTGAGAGCGGACATAAGGAAGAGCAAGAAAGAGTCGACTTAAGACCCAAATATTAAATGACACAGAGCTCTGATTGTCTTTAGCAGGCATAGTTTTTCAACAAAAAGGAATATTTTGGTCTTTTTGTCTGCTGTGAATACCGTTAAGAGCCACAATATATTGATATATTATATAGTATACTAAAGGTCGTTTACAGAAAACAAGCACAACCTTCAAATTTGAATAAATACATGATTTTCATGTGGGGTTTTTGACAATTTATCTTCTTTCTTTCTTTTTTTTTGCATGCAGATCATGTGTTTTTATTTTTCACATGTAATTTTTTACATGATTCATTTACTTTCATGGTTTTTTTATTTATTTATTTTTTACTTGCAGGACATTTTATTCATCACATATTATTCAATTCACGTGACAGTGATAAGCCATTACATTAAAACCACTGACAGGTGATGTGAATAACATTGATTATCTTGTTACAGTGGTACCTGTCAAGAAGGTGGGATATATTAGGCAGCACATGAACAGTCAGCTCACGAGGTTGACGTGTTGGAACCAAGATGCACTATGGGAAGGAGGGAAGCTGTTGGAGAAAATTTGATGTTCTGGGCAATGTTCTGCTGGTAAACCTTGGGTGTGTCCTGGCATTCATGTGGTTGCTACTTTGACATGTACCACCTACTGTACCTCTCCCAATCTTGGCAAAATATCTTACAACAGAAATGGTTCTATTAACCCTTTACTGCATGCTGTTGCCATATAGCAAAAATTAATCTATCTCCAATTTTTGTGGATAGGTAATGAAACAAAACATCTATCTTTCTATGTAATTGGAAAAATGGGGCTTTAACTTAGACATAACAAAAGCATGCCATGTCACATGACCAGGAAGTGCACTTCCTTTTCCACAGTCTCATAATTAATTTGAATAATTGTTCAATATTTAGGTAAAACTACTTAAATGAAAACGTTTAAACACTTTTACATGCTTACATAGGTGGCAAAAATCTCTTATAGTCTGGAAAACGCAGTAATTTGAATCGTGACTATATTTCTGACTATTTGATACTTTCCACCATTGCACATTGTTGCCATACGGCAACAATTTACCAAGTAATAAAAATCCATGAAAACTTATTTTTTTATGTAAATGTAATAATTTTTGCAGTAGAGGGTTAATAATATACACAATTTCTTCACTTACACTTTGTCTTTGTTTGCATAAATGTGGTAAAACCTGTGTTGGATATGTCAGCATAACACTGGCATGAACCATTACCAGAAAAAGTATTAACAAAAAGAAACATTACCATGGTTTATGATAAATAGCACCATTTCTATTGTTTTAGTTTCTCTGGTAATGCTTCATGCCAGTGATATACTCCATTACATGTCCTTTACTTCATGATCTAGTATCCTTTAACAAACCAGTTAAGTGCTAGCATAATTATTAGACCTCTTATGCCCCACTCCTATGCAGGTATTCATAGATTTAATTCTGATTATTTGATATGAAACAACTTGGCGGCTACAGAGTATGTTGAAGACTAGACCAATGTGGCAAGCCCATTAACTGTCCTGTCCGTTGCTCCTCCCCAGAGCATGGGGCAGTGTGATTCCTGTCCCAGCGAGCCTCTGTTAGCGCGTGTTGCAGTTCCCATTTTTGAACACTAGGTACAATGATAACTCTATGGAACTAAATGGGGCAGTGAGCTCACCGCATTTTGATTGCACAAGTCCTAGAAAGGCAAGCAAGTGGAACATCGGCTAATATCTGCCAAATCGCAACCGAAAATGCTTGGTCACCCAAAACAGGTAGTATTTCAGTGAAATTTAAAATGTATGGAGTTGTGAATGAGGACATTATGAAAATTAACATTTGTTGCACGGCTGATATAAATGGTGTCACTGTGGACGAGCTGCAAGACCTTAATGGTCTTGATCATTTCTGAAGCAGTAACACTACTTTATATATAAAGTAGTTCAAGTAGTTATGTGACATTAGAAGTAAAGTTACAGTAGTTCTAATTGAATGGGGATTTTTGTTGTTTTACCCATACCTGCTTTGCAACTGTAGCCATAGTCCTCCTCTGATTCAACAAGAAATACTGAGAAAAATCCAGTGGAGATCCTGGCTATGAGACAGATGGCGTTCCCCTCTGAATCCCACCTGCAGTGGCCAGAGTGAGCTGTGAAACACACGTCCAATTGCCCTCAGGTGATCCTATAAATGTTTCATTGGTGCATGTATCTGATTCAGGCTCTTTAGATCGAACCTGTTCCCGGGTGAGAGGCCCTAAGACAAAACCGTGTGTGTTTCTTCAAGAACGTGCTTTTCTTTTTCTTCAGCACGACTCAAAAGGTGTAGGCAGTGTTTAGCCTCTACGAATGACAAGAACTGGTAACTTTAATTAACAACCTGTCACATTATCTTCTCATGGTGAACAACATGTCTTAAAAATGAGCTTTCTTCAAGGACTCTCTCAATTCACACATGATGATGATAATAATAATAATAATAATAAAATAATAATAAATAACTGCTGGTTCTCCATTTAGCACTTAAGATGTAGAAAAGGAAGGACATGTGAATACTCTTTTGTAGAGAAATCACTTACATTTCACACGTGAAAAACATGATGGTACATTTTGCCACATGAGGCACTGGAATCGCACAAGTGAATAAACTTGAAAAATCACCTGAAAAATAATAGTGAAAAGTCAAAAATAAATGAAAATTCAAGTAAAATATAATCATGTGAGAAAATGAGAAAATAAAGGAAGTATGGAAAAATAGGAAATGTGACAATACAATAATTGTGAAATTACAGGTGAACATAAAATGTTAAATTATACTTTTAAAAAATCACATAAAGCTATTATGAAAAAAGAAGTCATGTGGAAAATGAATTGTGAGAAAACCAGACATTATAATAAATTGTATAATATATATATATATATATATATATATATATATATATATATGAAATTGTGTGAAAATTTCACATGCAACAAATTAACATGAAATGAAGTGTATCATATGAGCACATCATATGTGAAAATAAAGCACTACATAAAGCAATACAGGTGCATCTACAAAGTAAGAATATCCTGGTAAAGTTCATTTCTTTCATAATTTAATTCAAAAAGTGGAACTTTCATATATTTTAGATTCATTACACATAAAGAGAAATATTTCATGCATTTTGTATTTTTTTAGTTTTAATCTTGATGTTTACGGCTTACAGCTCATGGAAATCAAAAATCCAGTATCCCAAAATATTACAGCTTATAATACAGAAATGTCGACCTTCTGAAAAGTATGTTAATTTATGCACTCGATTCTTTTGGATTTCCATGGGCTGTAGCACTGTATTGACTAAAAGGGTGCCAATAATTGTTGCACACCTGTATTTAACAAAGATATATATATATATATATATATATATATATATATATATATATATATATATATATATATATATATATATATATATATATATATTGTTTGCTATCCATGAGAGCAGAGTATGTTTTTGAATTTCTCGAACAAAAGATAAAAAGGTTAAACAATATAGACAATTTGCTTTGCTCATATTCACCAAGGGTGCCAATATTAGTGGAGGGCACTGTATGTATCCATATCCATATGTATTAAATAGATTATTAACATGTGAAGGTCATGAGTCTTGTTTGTACATAACCACACACACACACACACACACACGCACACACACACACGCACACACACACACGTGCACACATATTGCATGCATATATAAACACCCTCTTGTGTTCTCACATGCACAAACACTCTTTGACACGCTTCAGTTTGCACGCGCCTGCTTTTCGAGTCTGATGTAACATAAGAAGAAATCACCTCCCACTTCTTTATCACACTTGAACTCGTCTAGGTGTCGCGAAGCCTCCAGGTTTCTCCTGCCACACAAAAAACCAAGGCAGCGAGGAGCCGGTGCTTTGAGTGTTTATCAGAACGGGCCCTGATCTCTTCTCGATGTCTAATTAACGGGGCAGATTCGCACCACAATAAATGCGTATGCAGATGAGTTGTGCGGCTGGCACTAATTTCGTCAAGCGGCGATAACGAGGGCGAGTTAATCTCCTCTCTTTTAACCCCGATTTACTTGATCCACCATAACAAACAAACAGAAATAATAATCCTATTATTGTCTTAATAGCACATTTTGTTCTCTGAAGTGTTTCTGAAGGAACGTCGCCTGTATTGTGGCTGACAAAACTCGAAATCAATTTCCCGCCATTGTGGCGCTGGCTCTTTATTCTCTGCACTGTTCGTTTATTGTGTGTTCTCTCTTGGGTGTTTTTGTTTATCTACAGCTGTCACTTTTGCTGTTTCTTGGACAATAATGAACAACGATTGCTTCAGCTGGTGTTAGTATTAAGAAGCTTACAATGCTGTCACATGCTGCTGTGAGTTTAGAGTTGGAACTTCTCCGGTTCCATCAATAGGCAAATCTGAGGGAAAGTTTGAATGGCACGGAAGCACAGCAAAATAAATGTACAAATGAGTGACTTTAAACGTACAAATATTGCAATAAATTTGTACATAATTTGGTGTATAATTGGTCCTTATCATGCTTTAAAAAATCATGACTTCCAAACACTGCCCAAGTTGGCCGGACTGGTAGACCATCTTGGTCAGATGGGGAATTATTTTCCAGCTACTTATTACACTTGTCTAAGTTGATTAATTCATATGAAAACTGACCGAAATTTTCTAGTTGCCTTTACCTTTATGCTATTTTTTTTTACAAGAAACAAAAAACCCCAAAACAAAACAAAAAATTGTCTACTCAATGTAAACACAGAAGTGCATTCTCATCATCCATTTTTCATTCCAGTTAGCCTACACAGGGTCACAGAGAGCCTGGAGCCTATCTCCGGGAATTCGGGGAACAAGGCGGGGACACCATGGACATCGCAAAGCACAATTGCACACATATACACACATTACAGACAATTTGGAAATGCCAATCAGCTTACAACGCATATCTTTGGACTGGTGGAGGAAATCAGAGTACCCGGAAGAAACCCGTCCACACACAGGGCAGAAGCAGGATTCGATCCCTCAACCCTGGCAACCACTAAAGCCCAAAGTATAATTCACTTTTTACACATATGCTAGGAACAGCATACAGTAAACGTGACGCAAAAATTGTATGCGTGTACCGTACGCGCACCGCACACGCGCATTCAATTCTTTTGCTCTATGTATTTCTTCCACAGAGTGGCAACAGTGACCCAGAGCTGTTGACCAATGTCAAATGGAGAATAATTTGCAAGGCTATGTGTATGACTGTGCACAGACGCTAGTGTATTTATAAACAAACAACAACAACAAAAAAACAAGTATACTTTGGGCTTAAGCCATCATACACTATAGAAACTTTGGGAAAAAAGAAGACTTAAAGTTACAGCTTTACTTCTGATTGTTAAATGCACTGACACTGGAGACTCCTTCACCATATCAATTTTTACCATATCAACAATTACGCCATTTAAAAAACACGTCTATGTGGAGCATCCACCATACACACTCTTACTACAGAAATGATAATATATAACCAACTAAAACTACTGTCAGAGCAGCTGTTATAGAAAATGAATTAACACTCAAATTAACACTCTCTGACCAATCCGAACTGAGAATTCAACAGCATTGTGGTATTTTGTAATGTAACAGCTGCTTTCTCAATTTTTGATGTTAATGTTATTTTAGTTTTCTGGTTACATATTGTGAATAAATATTCCTAATGTCATGAACGCTTTATCCTGCATGAACTCCAATTCCCAGAATCCCCTGCCAGCAGCCACACCCACTCAAGCTCTCCAGCATCCTAATCACCTGTTGCCCATTCACTTTAATCACTATCAGTATATATTTCTCTCATGGCTTTGCATTTATTTTTATTTTGAAGCTTGTTCACCTGCTTGTTTGTTTATTTTCTGCTGTAGATGGACCTCAACTATCTATTTCTAGTTTGTTTGTTTTTTTCTCCCTGAATTGCTTCTATTTGAATTTATTTATTTATTTATTCCATTGTTTAGTTAATATGTAGTTTTATGAGTTCGACCCTTTGGGCTTTTTCTGAATTATCCTTTTGCTTATCATTTTGGATGTTGTCTTCTTGTTTGTAGGTGTATACCTACTTTTGCAACGTTTAGATACCTAATTTTAACAGGTAAAATGCATGATGATGTTTATCAGTTGTTGTGTGTGTATGTATATATATGTGTATGTATGTGTGTATATATATATATATATATATATATATAGTGTGTGTGTGTATACATACCACAATGCTAGTGATTATCCAATCACTAGAGAGACAAAACTATAAAGTTAACCTGACCTAGGTCTATCCATGATAAATAAAAATTTTTTATATATATATAAAATTTTTTATTTATTTATCATGGATAGACCTAGGTCAGGTTAACTTTATAGTTTTGTCTCTCTGGTGATTGGATAAAAAGTTAAAACAATTTAAATGGAATAAAGAACTAACTGCTATTTATACTACTAATTAACTTCTAACTGAACTTATCGAACAGTGAATAAATTTAAATATAAAAAAGAAAGGAAAAGCTCTACAAACTCTAGTGCTGGCTTATAATCTGCCAAAATAAAAATCTCTACAGCACCTAAACATTTTCAATAACATTAGCACCAACAATTCCACAGTTTTCGATCATGTCTTGTGAGGAACACTTTCAAAACATTGTAAGGAAAGAAAACCTGGTGTTATCAGAACATTGCCAGGACATTTTTGTAACATTACAGCCATTCTTCTTCTTTTAGAAGCTTTCAAAAACTTGACCAAACATACAGCAGATCATGTTGAAAACTGTTACTGGGGTGAACATAGAAAATAAATGTACAAATTAATAGCTTTAAATGTACAAATATTACAATAAATTCGTACATAATTTGATGTATAATCGATCCTTTTCATGCTTAAAAAACAGCTACCAGTTGACAAAAACTGCCCAAGTTGGCCAAACTGGTGGACAAGCTTAGTCAACAAATTAAAAAAATAGATAAAATGGGTAAAATTTCTAATGTTCCATGTTTTGGTTTCCTGACAAGGCAAAAAATTGGAAGCTAATGTAATGTAAAAGTGTATAGTGAACTTGATCTGGGCTTCGATACAGATTAAAGGAAGCTAACAAATCTCATGAGTTCCTCATGAGTGTGACTTAACAAAACCCATGAACAGATCCTCATCTGGAAATGAAAAAAAAAGTACTTATTGTATTTCTGCCCTCAACTAAAAATCAACAAATCTTTGGTGAATGATTGAGCTGTGACGTTCTGTACTCGCCTCACATGTAAGAGTCTGACTGGCGTCTTTTTCTCTAGATATGTTTAACAGAAAGGTGTGTGTGTGTAGTAAACAGTAGAGTTACAGTATGCTGATTAATTCACCTAGCAAAAATTCTTCCACCGTTCACTAGATCGCTTTCGCCTAACTGTGTAGTGCAGCAGGCTTCGGGATCCAGAATGTCACACCACCATGAAGCGTGTAATTGTGTACATACCAAATGAAATGGGTGTTTTTTTCCCCTACTTGTCTGCCTGGCAACTGTGAGTTAAAAAAATAGCCAAGATAATAAATCTGACTATAATGTATTACTTTAATATGATTACAATATGCAAGAAAAAACTAAGGAATGATCCTTTCACCTCACACACACACACACACTCTCTCTTTAGGCCCATGCATGCATTGGCGTGTAATCACAGTGTGGTGTGTGTAAAGTGTTATGAGTGGCAGCGTGATGGCATGGCAGGTGTAAGAAAAGGCCACTGGTTTCAAGGGTACACAGAGTTCAGGGAAAGGAGCCTGGAGTACCCGGGATTGGCACAGCGACTTTGAGTGCAGTGCTGGGTGCTACTTCCTGTCCGAGTGGCACAGAGAGAGGGACGCTGGCACAGGCATGGCACATGGATTATTTATAGACTGGAGTGAAAGCGCTGCCAGGGCAGAAACTGTATGGTGTTAGTGTGGCATATGGACCGATCTGTTTCTGGATGAGATTGTTCTCGCACTGAAATGTCACACAATAGTTACATTATTTCAGGATATCATTGCTATCTTTATCATTTAAACTTAATTGTTTGTTGGACTTCTCTAAAGCCTGGTGGGTTCACTGTAGCTCATTTTGAATTGCAGCTTACCAATGTGCTGTGAAATCTTGTGCAGTGAAATACTGGATTCGGACTAATCACAAAATGCTTTGATGCTCTTCAAAGAGGCCGAGTTATTGTAAATCTACACCATTAAGGTCCAGGGTGTTTATTTGAGGTTGGGGAGTGTGTGTAAGTAGGTCAGAGGGAGGGTCTGTGTGTCATGTTTAAGGAAAGAGCAGGGGGATACTGTTAAGACTCCAGCCTAAAGGCAAATCTCATATCAGCTTCCTCTATAATAATGGCTTCTAATTACCATAATAGCCCAACATATCTGATGCGTTTAATTAAGACTGCGTGTCTGGTACCCACTTTAAGGGGGTGAGTGACTAGTAACCTTGTTCATATTTAAGGAAATTCATACAGGAAGTGTTCTGCCACGAAAGCTATGGCGTATTATGTGAATAAATTTGATTATAAGTATTTATATGAATGTATGGCTGTTGAACTGAGCTCATTCCATATTGCATGATCAAACAAGTATAAGTCCTTAATATCACATGAGCTTTATCCTGGTGAGCATCACAGGGAATCCAGAGCCAGGAATACACCCTCAATGGGACACCAATCCATCACAGAGCACCATGCACACTCATTCAATTTAAAGTCGGTGTTCCACCTACTGGCATGTTTTTGGGAGGTGGGAGGAAACCCATAGGACCCCCAAATGGGCATGGGGAGAACATGTGAAACACCATACAAGACTCGAGTAACTCAAGTTCAGAATCAAACCAAGGACCCTGGAGCTCCCTGTCGCACCCTAGACCTTAATAACAGTTATGGAATTATTGTCAGTGGTTGATGCTTGTATGGTTAGATGCTCAGAATAATATATCCCTTAAAGGTGCTTTGAAGAATTGGTGGTGATAATAACACACCAGATTGCCATGACTGGACCTGGGGCATGGTGGCTTAGTGGTTTGCACATTTTGCATCGCACCTTGGGGGTTGAGGTTTCGAAACTAGCATCTGTCCTGTGTGTGCGGAGTTTGAATATTCTCCCTTTGCTTTGGGTGTTTCCTCTGGGTACTTCAATTTTCTCCACCAGTCCAAAGACATGTGTTGTAGACTTATTGGCATGTCCAAATTGTCTGTAGTTTGTGAATGGATGTATGTTTGTGTGCGATTGTACCCTGCGATGGGTTGGAACCATGTCCAGGAGGTCCCCCGCCTTGTGCCACAAGTTTCCTGGGAATGGCTCCATATATACATAATATATGTAATATAATGGGTGGCTGTGGCACAGGTGGTAGGGCGGGTTGTTCACTAATTGTAGGGTTGGCAGTTCGATTCCCGGCCCACATGACTCCACATACCGAAGTGTCCTTGGGCAAGACACTGAGCCCCAAGTTTCTCCCAATGGCATGTTAGCGCCTTGCATGGCAGCTCTGCTACCATTGGAGTGTGAGTGTGTGTGAATGGGCGAATGAGACACAGTGTAAAGTGCTTTGGATAAAAGCACTATTTAAATGCAGACCATTTACCATATATTATATAGTATAGTACTTGTAGAGAGACGCATTGCTGAATCAAACAGTCATGCATGTAGCTAAGATCTTTGTGTCAGAACTGTGACCGTGGGCTCGTTATATATACGTGCCGAAATGCTAAATCTAAATAAGATATTAAATAATTAATAAACCCGTTGGCTCTCTCAGAGTGTATTTCTCCTGTCTTGAGCTGACACGCAAATGCTTGGCTTTTATTTTATTTATTTATTTTTTAAATAACATAATGTCTTTAATATCAGTCCCTAATCTTCTTCATTAGTGAGCATTTCTTAATTGTCAGAGTTTCTTCACAGACATCAGACTTGGCTTAATCCGATTGCGATGTTGTTGGGCTAATTTGTTGGCGTATTAGCATTGATGAGCAGCAGTAGAGGACAGAGCCTAGGGCCGGACTAGTGATTTGGAGCTCTTTGATCCGAGCAGCACCCTGCTGATAGCGCTGCAGTGTGGCCATATGGAGAGAATGGCCTGGGCCTTGGACAAGCACTCGGCCCTAACGGAAACTGCCCCATGACCGCCTAGAGGGCAGGAGAACAACTTATTCTCGCTGAAAGTATATTTAGATTATATCCATGCCAGCAAAGGGAATTTTGACCAGTAGGTGATTTTAGTTGCTCTGATTTTAGCTGTTGGACATCTCTTGTTAGCTCTAATGTAAAACATTGTCACTTTTTGTGGAAGGGTAAAGAGGAGCACACGCCTCCTCTATGATAAGCATGCAGGCAGACGCTGTGCCATTTTTTTTACCCTCAGATATGCCATTTTGTCAAGTCATTTCATATGCTTAGAGGACAATGCTAAAGAGGTCTGCTGCTTAAGGCTGTCCTTCCTTATGAATATGTAGTTTAATTTCAGTTATGCCAATTTAGAACTGTATTTGCCCTTGATGCATAAAGCTGAAAGGTACTGTATGGCATTAAAGTTTTATTATTATTTATTTCTTTATTTTACTTGCTGAAAAAATTGTTAATATTCTTATGTCAATGATATTTTACCAGCTGAGCTAAGCTGGATGATCAATTGTTAAACTGTTCAATTAAAGTATTTTTTTTAGTCATGGATATATGGAATGCATATAATTATTTCCATACATTTCTTCTTCTTTTCCACCCATGCTAAGTAGTGTATTGGGTGACGCGAGAGAAATTTCTCCCACCGTTTCCATAGCGGTTAGGGTTTTTACGGGGACGGGTTGCTAGCCCTATGCCCAACCCTCCCTTTTGCATCCGGGCTTGGGACCGGCAATGGCAGACACTCACACACCCATTCATACACTATGGACAATTTAGACACACCAATCAGCCTACCATGCATGTCTTTGGACTGGGGGAGGAAACCGGAGTACCCGGAGAAAACCCCCGCAGCACGGGGAGAACATGCAAACTCCACACACACATGGTCCCGGCAGGAATCGAACCCCGGACCCATTTAAAGTTCTATAGTGTATAATGTATACAATAATGTATATTATAGTAATACAGCATCATCTAAAACTATTGGAATGGCAAAACCAGTTAAATTCTTTGGGCGATACACCAAAGACATTTGGGATTAATATCAAAAGATAGATATGAGACGAGAGTTTAGGATTTCAGCTTGTATTTCCTAGTATTTAATTATAGATATGTATCAGACCACCCAATTCTTAGGTGAGCAAATGTATAGGAACAGATAAAGTCTTTTGTTGAGTTGGCAGTGTGTTTTGGATCATTGTCTTGCTACATGGTAAAGTTCCTTCTAATTAATTTTGATAATTTCTCTGTAAATTTGCAGACAAAATGGTCTTGTAAACTTCTGAATTCATTCTGCTGTTACCATTATGAGTTACATCATCAATAAAGATTAGCAAGCCTGTTCCAGAAGCAGTCATGCAAGCCCAAGCCATGACACTACCTCCACCATGTTTCACAGATGAGCCTGTATGTTTTGGATCATGTGCAGATCCTTTCTTTCTCTACACTTTGGCCTTTCCATCACTTTAGTAGAGGTTAATCTTGGTTCCAGAACTTTTGTGGCTCATCTCTTATTTGTATTTGCTTGTGAATTCCAATCTAGCCTTCTGATTCTTACTGCGAATGAGTGGCTTGCATCTTGCCCTCAAAGTCTACTTTGAACAATGGAGTGTGATACCTTCACACCTGCCCTGTACAGGTTGTTTGCAATGTAACTCTGTTCATTACATTTTTGTTTTTTATTCACAGCTCTCACAATGTTTCTGTCATCAGCTCTTATTATTGTTTTCCACGGCCGACCTATGTACTGAGTCTGTTGCTCAGTACACCAGTGGTTCTTTTCTTTTTCAGTACATTCCAAATTTTCATACTGGCTATGCCCAATGTTTGTGCCATGCCTCTGATTGATTTTCCCTCTTTTCACAGATTTGCAATGGCTTACTTCTGATCTTTATGCTGACTTATCCTTAGTAACAACAAATGCAGTCTTCACAGATGAAACTGAGGGCTAAAATCAAGAGTAGATGTTCAAATTATTTATTGCTTAAACAATCAGTCTAACAGAACACACCTGCCGAACAAGAAACATCCATCAGTCACATGTTCGAATATTTTTCCTCGCCTACAAATTGGGTGGTGTGATATAAAATGTGCGTTGTTCTATATCGTTTAACACATCTACATAATAATACCAGGAAATAAAAGTGAAATTCTAAACTCTCTTTTTATATCCATCTTTTGATCTCAGACCCAAATGTCTACGGTCTACAGCAAAAATTTATGAACTGGCCTTGATGTTCCAATAGTTTCAGAAGCGACTATGAGTCTAGTAAGTATAAATACTTCTATTTGGGAGTATTTATTTAAATATAATAGGAGAAAAAAGATAAATTGATTAGCAAGCCCACCAGGCATGTGAAATCACCAATGAGCTGCCCAGTCCCATGTTTTGTTTTTTTTTTGCCTCAAAACCTAATTTATTAGACTGAAAAGTGGTAGCTAACGTAATGTATTAACATATGGTGAGCTAGTTAGCTACACTCTGTTTGTGTTTTTAACAAAAATCAGTAAGATGTTGACCAACATTTCAGCTCTGAGTTGTTGTGTCTTGTGCTAGAAGGAGAGTTAAATGACGGCTTTGCTTTGCACCTTATTTTGCTTGTTATCATCAGTATTCGAAGATACTTGCTCGTTCCTGATTCAGAAAATATCATCATGGCATCTTTTCAGCTAATTAAGCTGCCTAGTTAAAATAGTTCTACTGGCAGAACACCTCGCCTTGGCTGATGTGTGTAGTGAGGCAGCCGCTGGGATTCAGAATGATGAGCTGGTGCTATAGTTACAACATAAAAAAAGGCTGAACTCATAGTCTAGACTCATAATATGATCTGATCTAATTGTTGATTCTAACTTCAACTTGTTTTCATCTCCAACCAAAATATAACACCTGCTTTCCTTGATCAAGAAGCACACTTATGGTTGGAGCTAAAGTCTTCAGGAAGGTAGAGCTCCAGGTAAAGATTTTGTTGAATGTATTTTCAGCCTCAACAGTTGGAAGCACTTGTGCTATATTAATGAGCGCAGTCTAGTTTGTGAATCTGGTCTTCTGTTTCTGAATAAAACTACTGAAGTAAAAATATTTATAATCCATGTGGCTAGATATTACAAGATCATTTTTTATTGTTTAAAAATCCTCTGAGAAATCCTCTCAGGTTAGCAGGAAAGCTAGCTGGGTAGCATTTACTTACCACTGAACACTGAACTGCTAGCTCTTAGTAAGCTTAGCTTACATTGCCATGGGTTTGGATGGTAGCGCATGGTCAGTGTGATTGTGGAATGTGGTTTTGTCCATTCTTGAGTGAGCTTAATCAGTACAGACACTCAGATAAAGTCACTAATTCACTGATTGACCTTTTTTAGTGGGTGGGCTTTAGTTGAATCAGGTATGTACTTGGATGATGACATGATATATACCCTATATATTTTTTTCTCAATGAATGTTCTATTGAGCCACCCTCAGCAACAATCTGCATATGTTTTTGTTGTTGTTGCACATAAAATCACTATCTACTTAATGTTATTTAAACAACTTTCTGGAATTCATTTAATCATATTTTTTTTTTGGGGGATACAGTTTTTATTGTCATTATATGATAAAGGATCCATTTTGGAAAAGTGCAACTTTGACTGCTATTCGTTTGCAGTTTTTGTAATGACTACTTAATAATTTAATTTAGTATTCAATTTTTTCTACCTTTTTTTTCATAATAATAGTTTTCATGTCCTTCAGAATATGGACGTGTTTTATGGCCAGTGAAGATGAGTTCAGTTTGTATTGAGGTGTGAACAAATAATGCGGGAAAATGAGAACGTGTCAGTTTTAGTAGAAACTCAGGAAAAAGTATGTGCTTTAAGGAGCGTTACAATGATGTGCAAATTCCTGGCTCTAATTAAAATATTTTCTCATATTTAAGTGGGAAAGAAGGGTTCAAAGTAAGCACTGACCAATGTGAGAGCAGAAAAATCTATGTACCAAAAGACAAGTGCAAAAACTCTGGGTACAAACAGTTCAATACTTCAGATGGAGTGTGTAAAGCCCTGTGCTGTAGAGCAAAGATGCCTTCAAAATAATTAAATTAAATGTTTGTACATTAAAATAAATAAATAAAATACCATACAGAGCAGTAAACAATAGTAAATGAAACAAAGACAATATTTAGTATGACATAAATAAATGAATAAATAAATAAATAAAGTGAATAAAAATAGTAGTCTCCGGTAAAATTTGTACAGTTTTATAAGGAAATGAGCTGTAAGTTTTATTGAGCATCTTGCAGAACCAACCACGGTTCTTCTAGAGACTTTGACTGTTGCACTCGCTTCTTATTTTTGCAGCAAAACCCAGCAGCCTTCTGCTTTCTTTACTGACATACAAACATGTTTCTGTAACGTTTAATTTTGTAGTAGATGGTTAACAAAACTGATCACCAATGTCATTACTGATACAGCAAGATGAATCTTTAAAATGTGATTTGCTTTCCACAGATATATGGAAAGGTATATTGTGTCTGTCGGTATGGTTGTTGTTGACAATAACATTATTATTATTATTATTATTATTATTATTATTATTATTATTTTTATTTGTATTTATTTATTTATCTATTTATTTATTTTAACAACCCCAATTCCAAAAACAGATTGGACACTGAAAAATTTGAATAAAAACAATGCAATGATTCGCAAATCTCATAACCCAGATGTTATTCCCAATAGAACTTGGAAAACAACGTGTTTAAACTGAGGAAATGTACCAATTTATGGAAAAAATAAGTTAACTTTGAATTTGATGCAACACGTCTCCAAAAAGTTGGGATGGAGGCAACAAAAAGCTGTAAAAGTAAGTGTTACTAATAAATAGCTGGCGGAACATTTTGCAACTAATTGGATTAATTGGCAACAGGTCAGTTTCATGATTGGGTATAAAAAAGAGTATCTTAGAGTGGCAGAGTCTCTCAAAAGTAAATATGGGATGGAATCTGGATTAAAGAATATGTTGCTCTAAAACCTGTATATAGCTTTCAGCATTGGTGTAGCCTTTCCAGATGTGCAAGCTGCCCATTGCATAAACACTAATGCACCACATACCATCAGAGATGCAGGCTTTCAACTGAGCGCTGATAAAAAGCAGGATGGTCCCTCTCCTCTTTAGTCCTCTTTAGTTTAGAGGACGCAGCATCCATGGTTTCCAAAAAGAATTTTAATTTGATTCGTCTGACCACAGAACAGTTTTCCACTCTGCATCAGTCCATTTTAAATGAGCTTTGGCCCAGAGAAGACAGCAGCATTTCTGGATCATGTTCACATATGACTTCTTCTTTGCATATAAGAGCTTTAACCAGCATTTGTGGATGGCACGGTGAACTGTGTTCACAGACAATGAGTTCTGGAGGTGTTTTTTGAGCCCATGCAGTGATTTCCATTACAGAATCAGGCCTGTTTTTAATGAAGTGCCTCCTGAGGGCCTGAAGATCACCAGCATGTGTAACGGGTATGGAAAGTGTAGAATTACACAAAAGGAAATTTATACCTGATGTAGCTGTCTACTTATGTGAGTACTTTCTCTTTTAATTGTTATTGGTCTGTGTAATTTCCTGTTTTGGCTCCTCCTCTTCCCTTTCCGCAACATGTCTTCATGGGAGAGGTAGGATTTTATTTAACTCTGATGAATCTAATTTCATCTTATAACTTTTAAACTAAATCAAATTTACCGCGTTATATCCCATGTATGATTTATTATTTTCATGTTGTTACTGTAATTAAGGTTATGATTAGTTTTATGCGTCATCCGTAATACGTAGTACAATGGTCCAGTTACACAGGATGTGATATAAGGAATAAAACATAATGGGGGCCTGCTGTAATAGGTAAATAATTAGTACTCTTTTACAATTATCATCCCAAGGATCATTGCTTTCCATTAAAAGCACTTCCCAATGTGTTTTATTCTTATACCAGAGAATTTTCTAGCGATTACATTTTGAAAAATTTATTCTAGAACGGCACATCATACATTTTAAACATTTATAGTTACAGTTAATGTTGTGGATCGTCTGTGAAACAAGTTAGTTCCTGTTATCACAAGCAGCTTGTCGTACTACTGAGAAAAAGGCAAATGCAAATTCCTCTGTACTGAAGACTTTACCATGGAGGAAAACTGTTCCAAAGCGGTGACACTAGTGATGCCTGTATCTGATTATGATTACTTTTATGCATCATCCGTATGTTTTTTGTCATTTATGTTTAAGTCTTTATATTATTTTACCTCCTTTCTGCCCTTTAAACAACGTGTCTCCATGGGAGAGATTCAACCCAGTTGCCGTCTGCATATTTATTTGGTTCGAAGAAAACACACCATGCAGACTACAACCAGTTACACATGCAGTATTGATTTTCACCCTTGCCCTTGTGCACAGAGATTTCTCCAGATTCTCGGAATCTCTGATGATATTATATACTGTAGATGATGAGAAATTCTTCACAATTTTACGTTGAGGAACATTATTCAGAAATTGTTCCACAAATTGTAGGTGCAGTTTTTTGCAGACTGGTGAACCTCTGCCCATCTTTAATTCTGAGACACTCTGCTTCTCTATTATACTCCTTTTATACCCTGTCATGTTGCTGACATGTTGCCAATTAACCTCCAGCTGTTTCTTACTTTTCCAGCCTGTTGCTGCCCTCATCCCATGTTTTTCGAGACGCGCTGCGGCCATCAAATTCAAAATTACCTTATTTTTTTTTCTTAAAATGGTACATTTACTCAGTTTAAACATTTGATATGTTTTCTATGTTCTATTGTGAATAACATATGGGTTAATGAGATTTGCAAATCATTGCATTCTGGTTTTATTGACAGCATCCCAACTTTTTTGGAATTGGGGATGTATTATTATAAAAGTTTTTTTTTTTTTTTAACAAAAGTACTCACTTTTGTTGCCAGCGGTTTAGACATTAATGGCTGTGTGTTGAGTTATTTTGAGGGAACAGCAAATTTACACTGTTACACAAGCTGTACACTCACTACTTTACATTGTAGCAAAGTGTCATTTCTTCAGTGTTGTCTCATGAAAAGATATCATCAAATATTTAAAAAAAATGTGAGGGGTGTATATTATCTCTCTCTCTCTCTCTCTCTTTTTTTTTCTCTATATATATATATATATATATATATATATATATATATATATATATATATATACACATATATAGTATATATTGTAGTATATATATATGTAGTATATACACACACATGTATAGTATATATATATATATATATATATATATATATATACACACACATATTTGCCTCACACCTCCAGGGTCCGGGGTTTGATTCCCGCCGGGGCCATGTGTGTGCGGAGTTTGCATGTTCTCCCTGTGCTGTGGGGGTTTCCTTCGGGTACTCCGGTTTCCTCCCCCAGTCCAAAGACATGCATGGTAGGTTGATTGGCAGCTTGGTAAATTGTCCCTAGTGTATGAATGGGTGTGTGAGTGTGTATGTGATTGTACCCCGCCTTGTGCCTGATGCTTCCTGGGATAGGCTCCAGGTTCCCCGTGACCCTGAAGCAGGAATAAGCGGTTGAAGACGGGTGGATATATATATATATATATATGACACTGAAAAACTTCTGCTTGAGTAGTTTTCTCTGGGGTTACTTACTCGTTTCCCTGAAAGGTGTCTTTACTATAATTAAATTGGGTCATTTATGTTGGGTATTTTATTCCCTGCTGGTCTCTTACCCCTGTTTTATTCTAAAAGGTCTGTTAGACTTCTTGTAAATGTTCTTTCTTTGTAACTGGGGTGACAGTGTTCAAGTTCTAACAGGATAAATGTGGCTATTGACATCCATAGCCCAGTACAGTGATGTATGAAAATTGCCGTGAACATTGCGCTATTGTGTATTAACCGGAGGTGAGCAAATGGGCAACAAGCAATATATGCTGTATGCTCCGATGCAGTTGTCTGATAACGTTCAATCCATCACACATCCTCTCTCTCTCTCTTGCACTCTCTCTCCCATCTTGTTTGGGATTAGATGATTCTATGTATCCTCCAGACAGAGAGAGACAGAAAAACGTGTGAAAATTACAATACATCAAGTAGGAGTTATTACAGAAACCGCTCCCCTCCTCGTCTCACTTCAAAGTCTTGGCAATTTTCTGATCCATGTGACATTCACCCTCCTCCAGGGTCAAACAACATCTTGCAGCCTTCACAAAATGATTAAATATTTTAAACAGCTCGCGCCCGTACCTCCGTGGCCCCCGGAGACTGATGCTGTTATCGCTTTTGTCAAAGCCACTTTCCATCTGCATTTGTCATTCCTGCTTCGTGTTTATGAGTTATCAATCGCTGCGTCAGAATGCAAAATAACTGATGTACTTTGGGCGGTATTGGATGCACTATCTTGGGCTTTTAATCAATGCATATTTCTTCACACTTCCCTCATTCGCCACGCTCTCGTATAAATCTTTGGAGTCCCGAGCTCCTGTAATGTATTCGCACAGAAGACGCTCTGACGGCAGCAGTAGTTATATTATCAAGCATTACACCTCGGGGCTAACAGAGTATCAGGGGCTTTCACACATAGGCAATGCTGGGAATTACAGACAGGAGGAAATGACTGCTGCGCACACACGAGAAAAGGATTGCCCCCGCCATACATAAATCAACTGCGGTGAAGGCTAATCGTTCTCACTCAGATATGCGGCATATACTCGGTTTTTAGATTTGTCTTGCCCGGGAGAAGATTCCAGGCCATGTGAGGCCTTTATCAGTGGTAACAAGGTTGTTAATGTATCTGAATGTGCTGTACATCCTCCATCTTGGCTCTGGCTTTGACAGTTGGGCTAAGAAGATGTAGTTCAAATGGAAACAGCTGGCTTGTTGTCAAAGGTAGGGCACTGGGATATGCAGACATGTTTTGATTTGAGCAGACACACAGGGTGAAAGTGTGAATGTATTTACTGGTTCATTACAGTTAGAAAAAAATTGAGGAAGGAATAAATTTTTTAGAAGGTTGAATCTGATCTTTGATTAAAACAATGCTCCGGGTTTTTCCAAGCTACTCCACGTTCACATTTAAACAGCAGGATATAGTTAGCATACATTAATAAGTGAAGTTCTGACTTTGTGATATTAACATTTTCAAAGTGTTTTATCACAGTGTAAACATTCATATTGGCTACAATGGTCCAGTTACACAGGATGTGATATAAGGAATAAAACATAATGGGGGCCTGCTGTAATAGGTAAATAATTAGTACTCTTTTAAAATTATCATCCCAAGGATCATTGCTTTCCATTAAAAGCACTTCCCAATGTGTTTTATTCTTATACCAGAGGAATTTTCTAGCGATTACATTTTGAAAAATTTATTCTAGAACGGCACATCATACATTTTAAACATTTATACAGTTACAGTTAATGTTGTGGATCGTCTGTGAAACAAGTTAGTTCCTGTTATCACAAGCAGCTTGTCGTACTACTGAGAAAAAGGCAAATGCGAATTCCTCTGTACTGAAGACTTTACCATGGAGGAAAACTGTTCCAAAGCGGTGACACTAGAGATGCCTTCCATTTCTTTAACCGTGTGCTTTTTCTTTCTTTTTTTTGGTTTTTTTTTTTTTGTTTCCTCTCTCCCCCCCCCCTTTTTTTTTTTTTTCTATTATTTACAGCTGCACTATGTAAGAACTAATTTAAACCACAGTGCCGTTGAATTCTCCAATCTGATTGGTCAGAAGGTGTTTTATATATATATAACACCTTCTCACCAATCCGATTAGAGAATTCAACAGCACGGTAGTATAAATGAAATTCATGAGTTACATTTTCTACAAAATGTTAGCATTTTCTACAAAATGTGTTCCATGGGCACTTTCCAAGGTTGTTCTATTCTTATCCTACATTCTCTGTTAACGATTTGTTAATAAAATGCAACAGCTTGTACTGGACCAAATGTCTAATGGCTTTTTCATTTCCGAATACATGGGATATGTTTCAGATGTTTGTGCAGCCAGCATAAAGTGAAGCTACAATCATTACCCTCTAACAGTAAAAGTGAATGAAACAGGAGCTTTATACAACTTCTCAACACTGAAGAAATTCAGTCACAAGAAGTTCTTGGTACTTTGACTTTTAAGAGTTTGTAGTATTTATGGCCAATAATGCATGAAAACTGATGCACTTCCATGTTTGTGTCAACATAGGAAATGTACAACTACTGTACAAATTTCTTCCCTCTGAGAAAGTAGACCTATTTCTGAAAGGATGAATTACACAGATACAGATTTATCTCACAAATACTTTTGAAAAAGGAAGTCATAAAACGCGTTCTACAAAAGCGAATGCATTAATGGATTTCAATGGATGCATGTCTGTTCTAAGCAAGCTTGCATTTTCAAATATTTTCTTGGTGAAGTGAGCACCAAAGTGCTTCCAATTGTATACTATTCCTTATTCTTTTCTCTGTTGCTGGCGTGGCATCATCGAGGGTACATCTTAAGCTTTTACCTGGTATTTTCACCTGGAAACATGAATATAGCATATCATTTAGGAGCATAATTAGGCTTTAAGGACCACTGGCGTACTTTTCTCAAGCTTTACTGTCAAAGCTTATTAAAGATAAACAACCTTCCCAGGTAAAATATACCTACTTATAAAAGATGTACCATACATGGTGCCCTCCAGTGTTTTTATTTCTGAGACTGAAACATGGCATAATTCTTCTTTATACGCATATACTGTATGTTAGAAACTAGTAGTGGGTGATATGACAGAATATCATATCACAATATGTCAAGACATTTCTATGATACATGGTATGTATGACAATATACTGTATGTTTCCTAACAAACAGCCAGCAAGAGAGTAGTTTTCCATTTAAAAATAATTATATAAATATTTTTTTATTTCTATTTCTTGGTGAGAAAATAAATCCAAATTTTACAGATATTCAGATCCGTGAAAACATCAATCAAATCAGATGAGTATTATACCTACGATAGCTGCAATACAGTATGTACTATGACATAATTTGGCATAATATAAATATATATTGTAATATGGCCCAACCTGAATAGGAACAGCTTTAAAGAAATGCTGGAGTAATTCGTTCAGCTTTCTAGGAACAGGGTTTGGAACCACTAGTTGAACACTAGGCCATCTAGGGACCCTCTGGACAGAGACACACACACACACACACACACACACACACACACACACACACACTCTCTCTCTCTCTCATAGAGGAAATGAGTGTGGCTGATTTAGAACTAACTGATTTGTTGATCACTCATAATCCGGTGGTGTAAACGAGACGCGAGCAAAATGATACAAAACACACACCACCCACCACCCATCTCCAACCTAATCAGCTATTCATCCAGAACCAACCTCTACTCTAAAAAGCTTCCAAACATTATACAAGCCCTCTTAATGCTATTAAGGTTTTCTGTAAAGAAAAAAAAATGCCACACATGTTCAAATTGAAGTCATAAATTACACACTCATGACCTGTACACAGAAAATGAGCCACTTAACTGACACAGCTGGGCTTGTGTGCTCCATAAACTTGCCCTAAAGCCATTACAGAGTCAAGCCCTGAGCATTACTGTCCTACACCCTCACTGCGACGGTGCCACTAAATTAGCATGACAGTCATTTTTTTAAAAGAGGAGGGGGAAAAAAAAAACCTTTTGAACCTTCAGGCAACAGTTTTTGATCAATTAAGAGGTAAAGCATTCATTTTGCAGCCTGGAACCGTTGTCCGCTGGCATCTTTCGCTTGCGATTGATCCCTCGAGTGCTCCCTTTAACCCTGGAGTGATGGTAATAGCAGGAGGAGATGAGAGCATTAGGAGGTGGCAGGATACTCTGTGTGTGTGTGAAGGGGTAAACGGGTGGGGTGTGGTTGGAGGGACACCCACTCACACACTCGCACACAGCCGTGGTGTCAGCCCCTTCTCCAGCCTCTCCTCTGAGGCAATTTAAGTAGAAATTAAGCTTGTCGGAGCGCCGTAGGACTGCCCTGACAGCCACCCAACGCAGAATAAATCACAAATCGCGCTTTCATTGTGAGGGAAGCCGAATGCCCGGGTTTGGCATGATGGCTTTTACATTTTAAAGGGAAAAAGGTTTACCTGATGCCATTTTCCGGTGCAGCGCTCTGTCACAATGTGTTCAACTCTTAAGTGACCGTTTTAAATCAAGGTTCGGACACAGGCGGCTCAGGAAACTGACCTGCTTAAGGTGTAGGAAATGGGACACTGTCTACGATTTAAAAAAAAGGGATGCGACAGGTATATCATGGCCACCAATTTCAGGCTGTTTCAGTGTGTCATGACAAAGATATGACAATCTCATAAGTGCACTTTGCCATCATAAAATGGTTGTACAAATGAATAAACCTTTTGTCAAATGTGTTTTGCTTTTCGTTTTAGGTCAGTTCATCTCTCATTCTCGCTCTCTCTCTCTCTCTCTCGTTCTCTCTCATCTAATAGAAACTCCTTTTGTTAATTAGTCTGTGTGTTTGGCCAGTGCTGGAGCAGATCAGATTATTGTCCCAGACAGACTCAATTAGCACAAGATGGAGTAGTGACTGCTGTCGCTTCATCAGGTATAAACCAATAAGCACCCAGGCCGCATCCGTGCAGCCCGGCCAAGAGACACCTCAAACCCTGCCAGGGACTTCCAGCAGAGCGAAGACCTGACTGCAGCAGAATTAACTAGGCCAAAGTAATGCCACAGTCAATACCAATACAATCAGTCTACAAAACATTATGCATTCGTAGGTAATAGATGAACCTAATAAACTGCCAAACCCTAGATGAACAGGAAAGACAGCAATGGAAATTGACATGATACATAGGATAGAAGACACACTGTAGACTCTTGCCTAACTCCCGAGTGCAACCGAGCCGTCTTAGGTGAGACGTAGTGTGGTGTGAAGCAAGGTTCTTTAATGCTCCAACGTCCTTATAACACTACATTCTGTAGTGTTTTATTTAAATTTGATTTCTTAAAGAACAACACGTCATACTATTTTTTATTTTTGATCTATTTCTAGATACATTGTTGTTGTGGAACATCCATCCATCAAACAAGTTTGTTCCTGTTATCACTTATATTATAACAGCTATAAACATCTCTTCCCTTTTCCAACCTCTTTTCCCCCTCTATCGTGAAGTTAATAAGACAAAGACACAGCTTGTAGTTTTACTGGGAAATTGGAAAGCATAAAGACCTCTATCCTGAAGACTTTATCATGGAGATAAACCTCCTGACATTTATACAATGATGACACTGGAGAGTCTTTCCATAAATTTTAAATAAACACCTCCTTACAGTAAACTTCACTATAACAAAGTGTTACATTTACATTTATTCATTTATAGACGCTTTTATCCAAAGAGACTAACAAATGAGAAAATGTACATTGAATTTTTTTTTATAAATAACAGCACATTTTAAACCCATTTATTATTATTCTTAGATTACATGGAGCGTTCACCATACAAGTGAATTTTTATCATTAGAATGAGCACAGAAATACAAAAGTGTGTGATTTGACTTGCATTTAGAAATACTTCAAGAATTCAACAGATTCTGTGGTGTAATTGGCATATAAGGTACTGCTAAGCATCACCAAGGTCCATTTTTCTTTAGGATTGTACATTGTGGATTCATGTAAAAAAACAAGTGGTCAATCTATAATGTTTAATTGACCCAAATAAGCCTGATTTGTGATGTGCAAATTAGTACATGATATTGTCTTACCAAGAAACTTGATCAAATCCGCACAACCCGAATGCAAAGACGGCTAGCTAGCTGAGTGAGCAAATGTTAGTTATGAATAAAGTTTTGAGAGTTATACACAATTTTGTTTACTGCTCAGAATATGGCAACGCAAATCGAGATTCAAATAGTAAAAGTCTACTTTTGCCAACCTGAGACAAATATGAGCATGTTTACTTCTAATGATACAACGACTTACAATGATAATGAGGGGAATGCTGGATTAGCGGTTAGCACGGGATTGGGGCTTCGATTCCTGCCTCCGCCCTGTGTGTGTGGACTTTGCATGTTCTCCCTGTGCTTCGAGGGTTTCCTCGAGGCACTCTGGTTTCCTTCCCCAGTCCAAATACCTGCACTGTAGGCTGACTGGCATCCCTAAATTATCCATAGTGTGCTTGTATGATGATTGTGTGATTGTATCCTGCGATGGGTTGGCACCCCATCCAGGGTGTCCCCCCCACCTTGTGCTCTGAGTTCCCAGGGATAAGCTCAGGCTTCCTCATAACCCTGTCTAGGATAAGTGGTACAGAAAATGGATGGATGGATAATGATAATGAGAATTGTTGGACACAACCTTGTTATATCACAGCCTAACTAAAAATGTCAATTTTAAACAATTCATTGTTTATTCATCATAAATGATCTTTAATCATTTAAAACATTGAGTTAATTTGAGTTGTGCTGCTTGCTAAAGACTTTCTTCATCACTTCATGAACACTCTGCATGTTTGTTTTTTTTGTTTGTTTGAATGAATTCATTTTGATCACTAATTCAAATTTTTCAATTCTTTCTTTTACTTCTTCATTTTGTCAGACATCCAGCTCTAATATTTAAACTGATTATACGGTAACGTGCAAGCAATGTGATCAGAAATTTTATTTTATTAAAAAAATTTTTTTTGAAAAGGGCATTAATAATATGCTTTCGGCATTGAGCAATGTTATAACAGATTCAACTGAAGTGATTGAAAAATAGCTGATAAAGTGCCACAGCTCTACACACACTCACACATGCAAGCACATACTCCATCTCAATGATATCCCAGACATTGTTGTATGATTTATTGTCACAGAAATGTAAATGCTATATTCCGGGCAGGTGTCTTATATTTTCTGCCCATTTGTTTTGGAGAGTGAGCGAAGGGAGGCGGCATATTTAATTAAAATTCATGAGTGAGGAATGTGCTGAATTGCATTGGCCATCACGGATATCTTTGGGTTCAGTCTGCTGGAGGGGAGGGATGAGTGATGGTGGACAGGAGAGAGTGTTGACAAGGGCGAAGTCAGAGACATCCTTTTTGCATCATATACATACACGGCTGAATGTACAAACACGCGCAGAACCACTGTTGTACAGTAACGGAACAGGAATCTGGGCCTCTGATTATGTAGTTGAGAGCTAACTTTGGAGAACTTGTGCAAGAGCATCACTATGGGGAATGCGGCAATGTTGTAACATGCTTGTTTCTTTTAAATGCAACTGCGACTTTATCTATTACATGCCTAGACAAATGCGTTACTTCTGTGTCTGTTTGTAACAAAAACAGTAGTATCACACCCTACTCACCTGTACACATGGAAACACCTGCAGGACACATTTGCCCCAGTTGTGTACACTTCGCTAAATGTTAGCATGCATTTCTTACACGCTAATTTTGTTAGCAAGATTGTGACAATGTATGCGTGTGGCCTGTAGTACAACTGAAGCATCTATTAGTATGAACTGTACCTTGCTTCAGACGGTCTCAGACTGTTAGGAGTACTTAAAGGTGGCAGCGCTGAGGCAAAAAAGACTCACATTAATTTCCACCACTGTAAAGATGGACTGCAAATGATTTAGATCTCATGAAAACATTTATAAAAAACTGTTTCCTCTAAATAACAGAATTACCATTAAACTGTTTTACCCACACTCCGTATTACTATAAAAATCATGAATACTAGTTGTGTAAACCTCAAGCTTCCACACAATATGATATGATTTCGATTCATGAGGCAATATTTGACAATACTACTGAATTGCTCCACTGTGATATAGCTCAATTTAGTAGCTTCCGATTGATATGTGATCAACTTTTGTTCAGAATCTGGAGTAGGCCTAATGTTCATTTGCGAATGATGATGGTGTAGAGAAGGACTAGTTTAAGTTATAAGAGTTACAGGTGAATACTTTTCTAACCTATTTATTCACATCAGTTTAAAAATGCACACCAGTTGTGTATCCTTTTTTAATATAATAAATGTAATATCATTTTTCATTATAACAAGGAATAATCAACTTAAGGGTTGATACATTTAAGTCATCACCTTTTAAATGGATGCATTTATCCAATTCGTCTGATTGTTACACACCTAATGGTGTCTATGTCAGGGCCACTGGAGCAACAGGGGCAAGCTGTATGTCCCTGTAACGGCACTTTTCAAACTACTGGGGCAGTGACCTAGCACTTCAGGCAATAATAGACAGGTCTGACTAAGATGAAAAACCAATCAAAAGTTCCAGTTCAGCTGGGGGCATGGGGCATTTCTTCTAAAGGGGATCTCCTATCAGCGATAAAGGGTTAACCGTGCTTTGGCGCTCACTGGAGCTTAATAATCGTGTGATGAATCAGTATCGCTAACGTTTCAATATTTTAAGTGACAGATGCACATATTCTTTATTCTGAATCGATTATAGGAACACTCCTCAAATGACATTCTTTATATGAAGTAAGTAAGGCTTAAGGAAAATGTTTTGCTTAACATACAGTTACAGTACTACAGTGACATATAGTATCTTTGATTGTTAAAACATATTTTAGAATTAGAAGCAGCTATCTAATTTTATGAACAAGTTTTTTACCGTTATTAGCTACCTGAAGAGTAAAATGCAAAACGGCGAGTGTGTGGTGGAAACGAACTACTCTGACTTTCATTCAAAGGTGTGTTGTGCCCTGATATTGCATTATAATCAGATCCTGACTCCATATAGCCTTAAAAGCAAAATACATAGTTACTCTGTATGTTTTTATAGACAAATGACAGATGTACAGTAACTCTTCTCTCAAATATTTTGCCCCACCACTTTTGGAGTAGTGGTGGCACCCCTGTACCATGATATACCAAAAAAATGGGGAAAAAATGGAACCACAACAAAAGGGATTTATGAGCTCTGTATCATCAATCAATTACATTAGATGTTTAAATGAGTGATTTGTTCTGTGTGCACCTCTCTACATGTGCATAATGGACAGCCAATTACTTCATATTTCAAGCTACCATAAATTGTATATTACACAGGGGAATGAATGTATGGTATTTTCATTAGATGTGAAAAGCCCTAATGTACAGGCAAGTTTACAGATTTAAAAAAAAAAAAAAAAAATGATGTGCTGTTACAATCAGCCCACATGATGCTACAATTGTGCAATTGTCTGTCTGTTTAGGACAACTTTGGTTTCAGAGAAATTGTAAAGACGTTGTGGGAAAACATAAAAGAAGCAAACATATGTGTGATGTTTTGTGGAAAGTATGAAGGCTGTAATTTACATTTACATTTACAGCATTTTCATTTAATAGGCATACGATGGCTTAGCATGTTCACCTCACACCTTCAGGGTTCGGGGTCGATTCCCACCAGTGCCCTGTTTGTGCGGCGTTCATATGTTCTCCCTATGCTGCAGGGGTTTCCTCCGGATACTCTGGTTTCCTCCGCCAGTCATGCATGGTAGACTGATTGGCATGTCCAAAGTGTCTGTAGTGTATGAATGGATGTGTGAATGTATATGTGAGTGTGCTCTGTGATGGATTGGCACCCCGTCTAGGGTGTATCCCGCCTTGTGCCCTATGCTCCCTGGTATAGGCTCCAGGTTCCCCGTGACCCAGTAGGATAAGCGGTATATAAAATGGATGGATGGATTTATTTAGCAGGCACTTTTATCCAAAGCAACTTACAAATGAGGAAATACAAGCGAAGCGATATATCAAGTGGAGACCAATACAAGTAATGCTACCATACAAGATTTTTAATTGAGTTCTAGAGAAGCAATGTGCACAGAGCTTGTACTTCATAATAATCTATCGCTTTGCTTATTTGTAAGTCGCTTTGGATAAAAGCGTCTGCTAAGTGAATAAATGTAAATGTAATAATGTTTATGAGCCTCGTCAGGAGGGTCAGAAAGCCTCTCTGAAGCCCGATAATCTGCTAGTAACGTTGGATTTTATCCATAGCATTGTTCACCAAATGTGAGATGGCGAGGCAGTGAGTTTCAGTGCTATAAATGAATATCTAGCATCTCTCAATCTCATAATGCTGATTGGTGGACTGTTTTATAAAGTGTTACTGATGCATGCATGATGGGAATGTTAGTCCTCCTCTCAAGGTGAAAGAGCTCGCACCGGCATCAGATTATTATCAGTTATAAGTGCAGATGCAGTGAGCCTCAGTCAAATAGTGAAGCCATCAGCATTATGGGATTGTGAGATGCTGGATGTTAATTTAAGACATACTCAGGGCTTGATGCTCACCCACATGATGAACAATGACTGGATGAATTAGATCTCCACCAATATCTCTAGCAGACTAATGAGAATATTAATAACACATAGCCTAAATATTAGATTCATTCATTATTTTTCATTATCATTATTTTTCATTATCAATTAATGTTTAAATTAAACATTAAGTTTGATTTTTTTTAAAAACTTGTTCATTAAATAGGTTCTAAGACACATACGAGATTATATTTAATAATTAACCAATTTCATGCCCAAATGTCCAAAATTTTAACTGTTATTGATATTGAAGTTTGTGAGGCTTGGAAGAGTTGCATTTGGCACTGAAAGCAAACCGCACCAATTGTTAAATAAATTAATGTTTAATTGAAGTGGGGGGCACAGTGGCTTAGTGCTTAACATGTTTGCCTCGCACGGTTCGAATCCCACCTCCGCTCTGTGCTCACAGAGTTTCATGTTCTCCCCATGCTTAAGGCGTTTCCTCTGGGTACCCCGGTGCAGAGTATCCCCTACCCTGAGTTACCTGGGAAAGGCCCCAGGCTCCCGGTGACCCTGTAGGATATGCTGTGTGGACATTAGATGGATGGCTGGATGGATTTTAGTACAATAATATCCTCCTCATGACAGATGTCAATATATCCACTGTCACAAGGGAGTTAACACATGGGTCAATTTAAATATATAATCCTAAGATTTTCCTTTATAGTTGTTTTATTGTCTTTCTTTATTACTGCTTTGTTAATAAAGGAAAATAAGCTACTAAATTCACTTACTTCTAATATTTAACCCTTTAATCTTTATAATTAACATGTGATCTTCAGTGGCATCCAAGATTTCATCCATCCATCTTCTACGCTTATTCCTTCTTCAGGGTCACGGGGAACCTGGAGCCTATCCCAGGGAGCATGGCACAAGGCGGGGTACACCCTGGACAGGGTGCCAGTCCATCGCAGGGCACAATCACACCCACACTCATACACCCATTCATACACTACGGACACTTTAGACACGCCAATCAGCCTACCGTGCATGTCTTTGGACTGGGGGAGGAAACCAGAGTACCCGGAGGAAACCCCCGCAGCACGGGAAGAGCATGCAAACTTCACACACACATGGCCCCGGCGGGATTCGAACCCCCGACCCTGGAGGTGTCCAAGATATCATTTGTATTTAAATTTCTAGTTTTTTTCATTTCAAATTTCTTACACTGACATGCTGTTTTCTCTTAACAGTTTCATACATTACCCACAATGCCATTCAATTACCTACTAATAGTGGCAGCAGTGGGATTTAGCCCTTGCTTCATCTGTACCTAGAGAACAATGCAGTCCTTTTTTAGTCCTTTTTTTCTGTCCAGCTCTCTCACCTCCTCATCTGCACACTCTTCTGAAAAACCATTTCAAAGCGTCATTGTTCGTTCCCACCGTCACCGCCATCGTGCTCGTCATCTTGTAGATAGATCGCTAACTAGCAGAAGCACATTTTTGCCATATAGCCTCAAATAGCTATATATTTAGCAATTATATTCTGGCACTTTGAGTCCAATGTTTGCACATCTCCACTGATCCTGTGCTGCATTTCTCATAAAAATCATATTGAAAGTTGCTGGAAAATGGCGATGAATAATAAATAAATAATATACAGTATAAATAAATTGAAATACAGCACCAACCAATAATTAACACCAGAATCACTAAACACATCAAAGCTAGTTCCTATAAACCACATAGGTTTAGGGTTTATCTTACGGACTTGGCAATTTATCACAGAAATATATGTCTTGACCGTATATTATGTAAATGTATTAAGGAAAAATTATGCAAATATTTTTGTTATGTTCCCTTATAACAGCCGATGGTAGTGAATGAACAGTGACAAGACACTTTGAGCAAAGACTTGGTTACGAAGCAGCGTTACAGAAATCTGGAGATAGATTTAGATCCTTACTATCCTTAATAAGCAAACCAGAGGATCATCTGCAAAGAAAATCTACCTGAGAAGACATGGGGAAGAAACTTAAAGAGAAACCAGAATCAAAATGGGGGTCTGGGTACCACCAGATAGTAGGATTATAAATGAATACTGTATACAGGTGTAGAAGAGTAAAGACAAATGGTAGTGATGTTCAGTATGAGCAGATCATGAATAAGAGTCCTGGGATGAACACAGAACAGTCTTTATGATTACAGAAGCAGTTTTTGGTACAAATCTGCTCTATCCAGGTGAGAATATCCACTGAAGCAAGAGTGAGACTTGTGTATAAAGTGGTTGGGTTTATTTATTTTTTCTTTCAGGGAATCATTAGTGCAGCAGAAGTGAGTCAAAAGTCGACAAGACCAGGATCAAAGAAGCAGGACCTGTAATTGGTATATCAAATTAGATTAAAATCCAATATTGCTTTCTGGTTCAGTGTCCACTTTTATAAACGCACAAATATGTTTAGCATTTAGATTCATTTAGCAGTCAGTGAATCATAAAACACACATATGTACATCACAGTAGATGAGTAATCACTGCAATATAAGATGGTTATAATTACATGGTGGATGCTGTTAAAATTACATTATAAATTCAGCTAAACAAAAGAATAAGATTACTGCAGTAGTAGTAGAGGGGGAAAAATAATCGAAAAAGAATGTAATCATAAAGGCAAGCATAAGATTTAGGCTACCCTGGTAGATTACAAACAGTGTTTAGTTTATTAAAACACTAATGAAATAACAGTATGTAGTGTGTATGTAATCTCAGACTTTATATACAATCAGAGCACAAATTGCGTTCACTGGGGACCAGCTTGTTCATCTACACTTCTGTCATAATGAGAGAGGATCATATACACACACACATATATGTATATATGTATATATGTGTATATGTACATATATATATATATATATATATATATATATATATATATATATATATATATATATATATATATATATATATATATATATATATATATATATATATATGTGTGTGTATATATATATATATATATATATATATATATATATATATATATATATATATATATATATATATATATATATATATTTATATTTGTATGTGTGTGTGTACTAATACACAAACATGAATGCGTCCAAGGTCACAGCTCACATAGACACACAGATTTCTAGCATGGCAACTTGGCATGACCTTCACAGCAGGTGAAAGTAAAGTAGCTCTAATCCAAGACAGTCCACTGAGTTCTTTCTTCTTTTTTTTTTACCTTCAGAATGGGAAAGAGCCGTTTGTTTGCCATCAGCAGTCAGTCTCACCCAGTGACTCTAAGCAGCTGGCCTCTCTCAGCTGCATTATTCATACAACACACACTCGGAGAGGGAGTGAGAGAGAGAGAGAGAGGTAGGGAGAGAGAGAGAGAGCGCCGCTCACCAAAGTTGCAAGATTTATGGCCCTCTGTTTAGGATATAATTCAAAGTTCATACTCACATACATCATATTTTGAAGCACATAGATTATGAGGGGGAACACATTCATCATGCTGCAACACACACACACACACACACACACACACACACACATACACACACTGCGTTGTTTGCACCAGGGCCTAATTTCACACGGATGCGTCTGGTCTGTATGAAACAGATGAATGCTTTAGTCAGCTTTGTATCAGCTTTGTCATGAACCCATCGCACTGTAATGAGCCCACGCTTAAAATAGACCAAGTCTGCGAGATAAGGCTAAAATGGAGCGGCCGAGATGAAACGCTGCATCGTGACACGCCTCCCCCCCAGTTCCTCCTCTCATTCTGATAACACGTCCAAGCTGTTTATTGCTTCGGCTTTTCAGGTTCTTGCACGGATTCATTTTCAGGAACTTTTCATTTTTAATAATGGTTTGTGGCTGAATCACTCTGTCTCTCCGTATCGACAAACAAACTAGTATTTATCAGCCATCTTTCACATTGTGATATTTTGGCATTTTGTCTCCTGAACTGAAAAAAACCAAACAAACTGTTTTTCTTTTGCATATATCTTATTCACAAGTAAGGTTCTAGAATTGTATCCCCAAAAAACAGAAGGGAGAAACCTTTTAAAGAATTTAAAGATTTCATTCCAACTCCTCTGAGATACACCAACACCTCGGTTGTCTAAAGCAAGTTAAATATAGTTTTAATTAGCATTGTACATGCAATACATAAAGTAATAATAACAAATATGATCACAAAGTGGGCGCATGGTGGCTTAGTAGTAAGCACGTTCGCCTCACACCTCCAGGGTCCGGGGTTTCGATTCCCGCCGTGGTCCTGTGTGTGCAGAGTTTGCATGTTCTCCCCGTGCTGCAGGGGTTTCCTCTGGGTACTCTGGTTTCCTCCCCCAGTCCAAAGACATGCATGGTAGACTGATTGGCGTGTCTAAAGTGTCTGTAGTGTATGAATGGGAGTGTGAGTGTGTATGTGAGTGTGTCCTGTGATGGATTGACACCCTGTCCAGGGTGTACCCAGCCTTGTGCCCGATGCTCCCTGGGATAGGCTCCAGGTTCCCCGTGACCCTGAAGAAGGAATAAGCAGAAGAAGACGGGTGGATGGATTATCACAAAGAATATATCTGTCTTGTTTATATACTATATAAACTATATATATATTGTATAAATATATATAAACTATATATATATTGTATAAATACATATATATATATATATATATAATTAGTTTTTGTCAGGTGAAAAAATAATACAAAACTGTTGCATATTTCCGTCTTTATTTTTTGGACCCCATTTTAAGGCACAAGCAAAAGACAAGCAAATGATTTGCCAAAAGAGCAGTTGTGATTGTTCCTTGATAAGTCATGTGGATTTTATTGACAGCGCTCTGAGTGAGGCTAATAGTGGCAGACACAGAAATGTTCAAAACAAGCTTAGAAAAATTCCCCCATTAGTCACCGCTGCAACGGAGCAAAAAGAAAAGAAAACCACCATGTTGGCAATGACCCTCTCACCCGGAGCCCTCCAGCCTCCGTGCCTTCAAAAAGATAGGAGCATGTCTTCTGTGTTTCATTTTGAACAGGGAAAATAAATTCAGTTTTGTTTATCCCCTCCTGGATAATCACTAAATTATTAATAATTTCCTATAAAGCTGAGCAAAATTATGGAGGCGAGGAGTGAGAGAGAGAGAGAGAGGGGGAGAGGGGGGGAGAAAAAAAAGAAAAAGAAATACAACTTACTTAAAAAAAAAAAAAGATTTAGCTTGGGGTGGTAGGACACACAGCTCAGAAGGCCCATTAATTACAAAATACATTAATATTTTATTAGTCCCTTATCGGTAATTAATCATACACTTTGATGTAACGTTCAGCTTACAAAAGCGTACGGAAATGGTCTCGCAGACGTTAGCAGAGATGGCTCACAATTTCACCAGATGCGATAAATCCCCCACATGCTTCAAATGTGCTTAAGAAAGAAGAAGAAGAAGAAGAACAAGAAGAAGAAGAAGAAGAAGAAAAATGGGGGAAACATGACATGACATAAGGCAAAAGAAAAAATTAAACAACTGAGGCTGGAAAGGTACCAGTGACAAGTAGGCAACAGCGAGGACATGCTGGATGAAGAGAGCACGAGCAAGGAGACTCTCTCGGATCTGATTTAACCAGGCGACAGAGGACACCCAATCACAGTAAATATTATTCTTTGTGCTCTGCTGCTAATTAACATGCTTAATTGCAGCTGTCAAAAGGCTCTCCAGTTTGTCAGGGAGATGTGGGAGAGGAAGAGTAAGTGGGAGAGACGTGTAACAAGGCCCAAGCCTCTGCATAGTCATTATGAATACATAAAAATGTGGTCTCTCTCTCTCTCTCTCTCTCTCTCTCTCTCTCTCTCTCTATATATATATATATATATATATATATATATATATATATATATTCATACTTTGAATTTTAATGGAATTACATAGATTCTTCTTATTCCATCTGTGATGTGGTGGAATTGTGTATGATTTCATGCAAATTAAAGGTGAACTTAGTCATGTTATTCTCACTGTTACGAATAATATTTATGTATTTGTGAAACATGAAGAACATCATTTCTGGTACAATGTGAGCAAAGCAAATATACAGTGTGTCTTACAAAAAAAAAATAGTCTTGTTTGTGTTTACATCCCTCCTGTCAGTCATCCTCACTGATCAGAACACAAACATGGAGGAATTTAGTGCTAAACAGCTAGTGACAAACGGCTGCAAGAAGGTGTTGAAGGATGTAACAAAGGAAGCAAAGATGGAAGGGAAAAGCTACACAAAGGAGTAGACGAAAGGAATGAAGGAAGGTGTTAAAAGGTATAGAAGAAGCCATGACAGAAATGGCTAAAAGGTGTAGAAGGAAGAAAGGACAGAGAGATGGAAGGAAGAAGGGAATGAAGGAAGGAAGAAAGGAAGCTGCAGAAAGGTGTAGACGGAAGGAAGAACAGAAATGAGGAAGGCACAAATATAAATATGTAGTAAATGGGGGAGATTCTCTATTTATTTATTTTTAATACTACAAAGTTAATCATCGAATGAGCAACATTTCCCCAGTATAGTTCGTGATTTTAAAACGTGTCAAAACAAGAAATTTGTACACTTTTTGGCTTAATGAACGCAGCAACAAATCAGTATATTATTTGTCAAGTCAGTATTGTAGCGTTCTTATCTAACTTTGTCATGAATGTAGAATGAGATAAGTGTGTGCTTGTAAACTAGCTGGCCAGAGTCTAAATGGTAAATGGTCTGCACTTATATAGCACTTTACACTGGTTTTCATTCACCCATTCACACACAATCATACAGCAGCGGTAGCAGAGCTGCCACGCAAGGCGCTAACTTGCCATCAGGAGCATCTTGGGGTTCAGTGTCTTGCCCAAGGACACTTTGGTATGTGGAGTCATGCAGGCCGGGAATCGAACCTCCAATCCTACGATTAGTGGACAACCCGCTCAACCACCTGAGTCACAGTATACAGGATAATGCACTGCCACACAGGGAGAACACTAAGGATAGGCGAAGGCTCACTGGATTCCATAACATGTAGTATAGACCTGTTTGGTCAGAACACGTTAGCTAAAAATGTAATGTGTCCCAGGGGTCAGGCAGTGGAAGTCTACAGCTTATTTTATTGTACACTACTATAACTTGCTCTCTTTCCACGCATGCTGAACCTTTCTAAGAAAAACAAAAACAAGGAAAAAATAAAACCCCAAATCAATAGGTCATTTGGGATGTCAGTAAATTGTGTGTTTTCTAGCATTCACACAACACTGCAGGATGAATAAGAAGATGGAACGTTATCTAGTTAACTACCAAACTAAAATAGTGTCTGGGAAGATGTGCTTCGTGGATGAGAGGTGCTGTCAGGAATAAACAAACCCACTTAGTGCTAGAACCCAAATTCTACCCAATACAACTTTAAATTGTGAAGAAATTCAAATTCTAACTCTAAACTTTACGTGAATTGAATATGTGAGTTTTTCACATGAACTGAGTCAGGTGAAGTGTCCCAACTTTTATAAGCGGGAAACCATGTTGTCCATGTTGTTCCTTTCTTGTTTTTTTGTTCGCTTCCATTTACACAATATGTAATATGCAAATATTGTTTGTTTTACAGATTTCTCCTCAGACATCGAGCGCAGAATTGCTGTTACTGTGATTTATAACTTGGCGTCTAGAAACAAAGCCATGAAATCTTGCATGTCCGAGGCCATCACTGCAAAAAATCCAAATTGGATTTGGGAAACCCAGACAAATGGTGTCCCAACAAATGCAATATATTGCATGCTGAATATTTTTTTGTATATGGAGATCTCCAGCAGAAGTCAGGTTGAACTTAGGATAATAGCATTTGAGGCAACAAATATGGTTTGTCTCTTCATAGAAAGAGTTATTGGTTATCATAAAGGCTCATTATTACATATTTATACCACAGGGATATTGAATTCAAGAATCTGATTGGCTGATTAATTGCCTATAACAGCATAGCTGTGATAGTAGTTCCAGCTACAGGTATTAAAAGAATGCATTTATTCTAATGTTATGGTTTCTATGGTAACAATGTACACAGGGACTTGTATAGTGGACGCCCAACATAATCGAAGCTTAATTAAAAACAGATAAAAAAAAAACTTATTTAACAGAGAAAATATATAATCATTGATATGTTTATTTAACATTTATGTGAGAAGTCTCGAGTGTCAGTACTTTGTATAGGTCAGTATGTTTTCTGCCACAGAAAAGTGTTCAGGACTTTCTGCCTTCTTGGTAACATGACAAGATGAAGAAAAAGAAGAAAAACTGGTGGGAGAAGGAATGACTGTTTATAGCTGCTATAATATAAGTGATAATGGGAACTAACTTGTCCCACAACATTAAATGTTAATGTGTCATTCTTTAATATATATATATATATATATATATATATATATATATATATATATATATATATATATATATATAAATAAAAAAAAAAATATATATATATATAAAAAAAAAAAAATATATATATATAAATTTTTAGTTGTGGAGAAAAAAAAAAAAAAAAACAACTTTTTTTTTTGTTATTTTAAATATAATAATTAATTTTTTTTTTTTTTACATTCTCCCACCCACTGTGCTGGGGGTGTTTTTGTAACAAAAACTCACATTTTCATCACTTTCCTAAAAAAAAAAAAAAAAAAAAAAAAAAAAAAAAAAAAAAAAAAAAAAAAAAAAAAAAAAAAAAAAAAATATTTTTTTAAAAAAATTTAAAAAAAATTTTTTTTTTTTTTTTTTAAAAAAATTTTAATTTTTTTTTTTTTTTTTTTTTTTTTTTAAAAAATCACATTTTTATAACTCTAGGTTGCAATGGGGTTGCTCGTACCCATTAAGGTCAGTCCACTCTGTAATAGATGACTGTGATCACTCAGTTCTCTCCTCAGGCTTACAGCTCCATGATGCTCTGTTTTCAATGATGGATTGACCCACTAGAGAGCCCCCGGGCACAGCTCCACCAGGGGACCTCTGTCCATGAAACATCTGTACAACTCCATGCCAACAGATGTACTGAGTTCTTTGCTATCATTGTCCTGCTCCCAAAACAGGCAGAAGAGCCACTCGACTGATCCATCAGAGACGATGACAGGTAGATTTGTTCTCAGTGAGTGCTCACAGGGGATAAGTACACTCTGGATGACCACATGATGGCTCATTGGAGATTTTGCTGCTGCCATGCCTCAAAGGTGAAGTGGTCACTTTCATTTTGGACATTGCTCAACTAGGCCAGACAGTCTGCATACCAAAATCTCCTGGATGGAAAACAGCCTGGTGTGCAATATCTTCTACTCTGACACTCTGGGAATGCATCATCAAAGAGTAAACATGCACTTAGTTACTTTAGCCAAGATAAAAGAGGTTATCCTGTTCATTGAGAGGGCAAAAAAAATAATGTTAACACTTGTTTGAAATGTTGTACTTCCTATGTAACATCTGGAAATGTCATCACTGAATATCAGAAGTGGTAGAAGTAGAATTCTTTTGTCCCTGACCAAATAATTGAAAATAGAACTGTAAATTTTACCAGAATATATTTATTTATGACAATCTGTGCCTTAATTTTTATTTTATTTATTTTTTTGCAAATGAACTAATGAAAAACTAATTCCAGCTAGCAGTTCTGACAATATAATCTATAACTTCACTTTAATGTCACAGACTGTCTAAATAAACAATAACAAATACCAATGATCTCTGTAGCAATAGATACAGTCCAAGTTCATGTATGTCATTTTTATAATAAAGTAAAAATTCTTGGATATCAACAGCTATTTTTCAGTCGGTACAGGATTTCAGAATTATTTATTTATTTATTTATTGAGTTTTGTGCAATTGCAGAGTTTTTCGTGCTTTTTTGCAGAAAACTGCTTGGCGAAATTGCAATTGCACAAAATCGTTTTTGCACCGTCTTTCACGGTGATGTTTGTTAGTAAATGAGACCTTTTATCTGTACTCATGTTCCACACACGTGAATTGAACAGGCCTTTTGCCGAATGTACGTCGAGATGATGTCACATGATGCGTCTTTTTGAAAAATTGCAAGCCTGGAGGGACTGGTTTTTCCCTTCCTGCTTTCATGTAAGACAGTTTGCTTGCATGTACACATGCAAACCGTAGTAAAATATATAAATGTCAGAGTAATCCATCAAGGGATCATCCACCACTCTGTTCTCGTTGTACTGTATGTATCTGTTAAAGTTTTTGGAAAAAAACCTTTCTATAAAAAACGGTTGCTATAAAGTATGTTTTAAAATGTATCAGAAAGTGGATATACAGTACCATAAGCAAGCTCACTAATGTCTTGTTGTATTGATCAGGGGTGCTAACACTTTTCTTGTAACCAGTGACACCTTTCTGAGTAGAAAGATTTTTATCCAAACCCCCTTAAGCCAATTTTATCCCTAATGAGGTAAATACGCCGTGCTGTTCTGTGTCCAATACGCCCCCATGTTAGTTAATGTGACCAGCTGATATGAATCTTTAAACACTACAAAATGCAATTTTCGTGTTATTTTGTTTAGTCTACACCCATGATCGCAACGGCACATGGCTATAATTCATACTCTCGCCCTACTGCCTGTGCCACAGAGCATAAAATCTCGTTGTGTTAACAAAATTTATTGGACCATATACTGTAATAACACATGTTTTTAATAACATCAGGAGCTCAGGCGCTTCTTCAGTCCCTTGTCGTCTCGAGATTGCACTACTGCAACTCGCTTCAGGCACATCTTCCCGTACATGCTATCTGACCCTGGAATTGATCCAGAATGCAGCTGCATGGCTTCTAATTAGTCTTCCCAAGCTCACTTACAACACACCACTTCTGCTTCATCCACATTAAAACTATTGCACAGCCAAAAAATGGACCACCCCTCACCTACCTGAAGGTATTTAACCATGATCTGCACCACGGTTACCTCAGTGTATGTATCTTGGCTTGATGTGAGCTACCATCCTTCTAGATACATGGAAATCCTGCATCAAGACTTTCCTCTGTTCTGACAAGAAATCTGGACTTGTAACTATCTGCAATAGATTTCGCTTAATTGTACTTTTAGACACTGACCTTTTTGTCCTAGCATGAGAATATGTTTTTGATGGAGACTACAAAGCACTGCTGGATAAGTACATTTACTAAATCTTGTAAATGTAAATATATTAGTAAGGTTTGGATTCAACTGATTTAGTGACCAGGCTCATAACTGTAATAACTTTAATAAAGAACGATAATAAATATGTCAGCTATAACTGTGGTTGATTAGCTCCACAACTCTAACATCATATTTAAAAAATAAATGACGCACTGTTCACTATGATTTGGACCCCTGGGGTTCTATGTGCATAACTGATGTTTGCTGACTTTCTCAAACTGTAACTTGCAATAACTTGATCCGTTTGATGGCATTAAAGGTTACTGCTGCATGATCGATTAAACATTAAACCCAACAGGTTTATTTCATACATATGACACTTTAAAATGAAACCATTTTGGGTTATGTCCTGCAGTTTTTCATTGGTTATTATTTTTTTTTCCACACACATACACACCACACAATTGAATAATTTGATAAGTGTTTATTGCAACTCATAAAATATGTCAGCTTATTACCAACCTCAAAAACAGTCACTGCTGACTGCCAAGTTTAGACAGAGAGAAAAGGGCAAAAAAGGTCTAATTTAAAAAAAGGCATGTCAGTATTTCTTTATTGGGAATGTAATAATATTGTTTGAAAAGACAACCAGAAGAAAATGTTTGAAAAATACATAGGATACTGCACATATAATGGATTAAAAAAAAGTATATATATATATGTGTGTGTGTGTGTGTGTGTGTGTGTGTGTGTGTGTGTGTGTGTGTGTGTGGGGGTGTGTGTGTATATATATATATATATATATATATATATATATATATATATATTTTTTTTAAACCATTTAATCCACCAAAAACAATGACAATGATGAAAACAACAATAACAAATAACCGTGATATTTAGGGTTGATTATCCATATGTTGTATTTTTATCTAACCCTCCAACTGGATAATTTGATTCACTTGGGATGTGGTTGGATGATGACTTATCGAGTAAACAAGTAATATTAATATTTTAAAGATGACACTACAGAAAAGAAATAATAGGAAATGTCTGCTTGCTTTAATTTGAACAGTTTTCAATATAAAACACTCATTCATTTCTCAGAACTATAAAATATATTAACTTAAAAAAGTGACGTTATTTACAAATAGTCACAGTTATACTTTACATTTCTGTTTGCTTATGTACCAACCGTTAAATAGTAAAGTTAAATGGCATTAATGTGAAAGTTATTAATGTAGATGAACACAATAATGTTCAGAACCCTTTAAACTCCCAGCATATTATTTGGTTATTCAACTTAAAGCATTTTATGCCACAGTGCAGGGTTTGTGAGTCTGACTGGCCAGAAGGTGGTTATTTTCTGATTCTCCACATAATCTACGCCTAAAAAATAAACAGAGTAATTAATCTGTTGTTATAGTTCAGGTTTACGTTCAGATTCTTGTTTTCACAATTTTTTATTTTTTTACTTCACTTAAATAAAACCTGCACTTGCACCACATTCACCTCCAATTCGTTACATATGGAAGGAGTCTCCAGTGCCAGTTCTTTGTTTTCCACCACAGCAAAATCTTCAGGATAAAGAACATTGCCTTTCAGGTTTCTCTTTTGTCTGAAAGATGCTTGTGCAGAAACAACTGTTTATAATTGTTATGACGTAAGACGCCCCACAAAATGAATGCAACTATGAAGAGATTGAAATTACAGCATTCTTTAATTAGTAAAAAATAGAATTGTTGGCAAATTGCTGTGGTATAAGAGGAATAAAACGCAAAGGATGTTTGGAAAATAATCAGCTTTGGGATGGACTCTGTTTCATGTTGGGGAGCATCACATGACTGCATCATTGATTAACAGCATGCTGTAACTGGGGGGTTATATGATGCCACTTAAAGCAGTATGTTTAATAAAATATAGATATTAAGTGAAATAACTGAAACGTGAAAGTGGAAATCCGGATTCACTCATATGCGTCGAGCATGAACCACACATGAATCAGTCAGTAATTTTACTTAGATCAGTACAGAACTATAGTGCCATGATCCAAATTATAATTATTATTATTATTATTATTATTATTATTATTATTATTATTATTATTATTATATTTTATGAGTGATGTGTATGAAAACTGCTCCATATGCAACATTCTCTTTCTCACACACACACACACACACACACACACACGCACACAGATATGCAGTCTGCTGTCCGAATCTGGCCCGCTACCATGCCAAGTCCCACACACTTGAGAGAAAAAGAAAAGGTGTTTGAGAAGTAAAGGTGCTGAAAATGAAATGAGTTCTCCTACTTTCAACCTTTTCATACAAACAGCTCTCATCATTATCTGATACCTGCTTATGCTCCTTTTTCTTTCAACAAATGTCAGAGCATGAGCTAATATTCGGGTGACTTAAGGACGTATAAGGTCTCACTTTATATTTCTCGCTAAATGTGTGCACTTCTCTCTCGCTGTGTAAACTGCAAACAGCTCAACATCCAAATGAAGCCTAGACACATTACCGAGGCAAATATGTTCACTTACCATAATTTGAGTGGGTGGCATTAGAGCAAATCTACAGCACCGCATACACACACACACACACACACTCCTCAAAGGCACCCATTCACAAGATGATCTGCACACTGCACATAACATTTGCTGTTTTCATCAAGGTTGTGTGTAAAACATCAGCAAATAGGAAGTCTGCTTTCTGGCCTTTTGAATCATCTTTATGACAACTGGTCATTATATACACATGCGTTTGCAAACACACACATACACACATACATGTTGCAGTGCAGTGTGCCATTTTTTTTTAAAGCATATTATGACCTCTTTTTCCTGTTCTGTTGGAAACAAGCATCAAGATGGACTAACCTCATCCTGCACCAGACGTATCCAAGCTCAGCCTTATTTCTATTAAAAGCAATCAGCAAAATGTGGGAATGTAAGCTAGCCTAGGCATTTCTCTTTTCAGCTTTCCAATAATCCACACCTGAGCAGATATCCTGACGACTGGGACTTATTGAGACAGTAAATGTACACGTAACATTATATTAAATTTAACAAACTGTTAACATTATCTAGAAAATAAATAATAACTCATCATTGTCCATTAGTTAATCGACACATATTTGTTTTAAATGACCCCCCCCACACACACACACACACACATGAACCAATACTATATTTTCCTCACAATCTGTCATCTCACCTGTTTTATCTCGATTTCTTGAGTACACAATAAAAAAAGAAAAAGAAAAGAAAAGAAAAAAATGCCCAGTGCCCACCGATCATAGCTTGAATAGTCTTGAATTGGGCATAATGTAGATAGCGGACTATTACTGACATACACAAACTGTTTCCAACATGACAACCTTGTTTATACCACAGCGTGCTGAAATCTCAAATCTGATTGGTCAGAAGGTGTTGATTAATTTGATAAAACAGACAAATCTAACAGACTGTAATTCAGATCACAGATCACATTAATGTGCTCTTTCTAAAACACCAATCATTGTTTCTATAGTAACAGCTGATCCAGACTTGTATGGTGGGCAAATGTAAGTTTTCTGTTGGGAGTTTCTTTTGTAGTTTTGGAAGGAGTCTCCAGTGTCAACACTTTGAAATAGTTAATGTAGTTCCTGTTAATTTATCAACATGGGAAAGTCTTCAGGATGGACAGTGTTGATGTTACTTGGTAGTGGGACAAGCTTCTGTATATTTCTGTCTTATTAACATCAAGACAGAAATAAAAGAGAGGCTATAGTGTAAGCAAAGGAACTAACTTGCTTGCTGTTTCTACAGACTATAGAGAAGACAAAATAATACAATAGACAACAATAATAACAGATAAACTAGAGCATATTCCAGGCCAAGGGAATATAAACAGTGCTTTGAATGAATTGTATCGTGTCGTCACTATTCATGAGAACAAGTATACATGTGTATTATCTCGGGGGACTTTAACCCAGCCAATTTCAGGAATATTTACCCATAATATCACCAACATGTCTTCTTTCCCACTAGAGGTTCCGAACACTCTCGACCACCGTTACACCTCACACAAAGGAGCATATCGTTCCTTATTGTGTCTGCACCTCGGAAAGTCAGATCACGCCTCGATTCTGTTGCTTCCACCTCACAAACAGAAACATAAGTGAGAGGAGCCTGTGATGCGTACGGTGCAGTGCTGGATGCCAGAGGTGAGAAAAAGCTTCGAGATTACTTTGACTCTGTGGACTGGGAAATTTTCAGAAACTCATCTTCTGATTTGGACGAGTATGCTACAGTGGTCACGGACTTCATTTGCTGAATGCATTCCCAATAAAACCGGAACCAGAAACCATGGATCATGTCTGAATTCTGAGATAAGATCTGGGAACACGCAGCTGTGCATTTCAGTCCAGAGACATATGCATGCATACAAGAAATGTAAGTACGACCTCAGGAACGTCATCAACAGCACAAAATACTAGTTAGTTAGTTACCGTTACATTTACACAGTGCTTTTCTAGACACTCAAAGCGCTTTACATAATATGGTGGGGGTGGGGGGGGGTCTCCTGAACCACCACTATTGTGTAGCATCCACCTGGATGACGCGACGGCAGCCATAATGCGCCAGAATACCCACCACACACTAGCAGGAAAGTAGACTTACAGTTTAACGGCATTCAAGATGCGCGTCGGATGTAGCAGGGTATCCAAACCCTAACGGATTATGTGGAGACCGTGGAGAATCATTCACGCAGGAATTTAACTGTACTTTGTACAATGTACTTCTATAAATGTCTGTAAATGTTGTGACTTCATGGACGTTCCACAATGTAAAATGTAACTGTAAATGAATGTAAAGTTCTCATTGGTGCCCTATAAGAGAAATAAAAACACTTTAGATCATAGCGGTGTTGGAAAATAATCAACAGTGACACTGCTTTGGGTCAGGCCATATTATACCACATGGACTTAGAATATTTTCCTATAACAGCACGCACCTATGTGTTTTTTCCTCTCCTTACTCTACTCTATAATCCTGCTCCATTTAGAGATGATTAAAACGGCAATGTTTCCAACGATTCCCATAAGAATTCTCATAACCCGAGTAAGAAATTCTGACGTTAGGGGTGGGGTTAGCATATCTTTTCCTATTTGTATCAGATAAAGTAAACATAACCTAATTATTCATTGAAACCATATTTATAGCCATGAACTAATCATGAATCACTAACTCATATCAGCTGCTTATTGGGACATTTGTTAGCAAGTCATTTATAGCTGAGACTTCACAAATTCTCTTTCAAACTAAGATTAATGCTAGACTGACAATATTCAATAGACAGTGCTGGGATTAATCAGACGCTGTGAAAAAAAAAAATCTTTTAGTCAAAGCATCAAAGGACTCCTACAGTACATCATAGCTAGAGTACATCTGCAATATTTGAAGTCAGTACAGACTGTGTTCCAGAGTGATAGCAACATCTCAAAGACATACTTTATCTGCATGAGCTTATAGGAAGTGTATATATATATATATATTTATATGTATATATATATATTTATTTTTATCATAATAAATAAGAATTGTCTTTCTTTCCCAAGCCAGGTTTCAAATCTTATCCACACTGCGCCTGTCGAGAAACTACAGCATGCTTTTCGTCTCTAATTAGGGGGCAAAAACTTGCGAAATTCCTTAGCGCACTTGTCTGAAATGGTAAGCGAGCACTCAGGGCCATTTCACACGCTGCCTGCGAAATGCACGTTCCATCCTTCCTAGCCGATCTCGCTCCCACTTCAAAATATTTGCCGTGAACGACTTGTGAAGTGAGGGCTTTGAAATGTCTAAACTGCACCCATTCATTGCAGTCTATCAGCGCGAGCACATCAAAGTGCAGGGAGTCTCTCAGATCTGCTTGGCTCAGTCGAACAGCACTGTATATGGATGTCGGCGTGCGTTATTGGTATTCATGACACATACTTCTAAACTGGCCCAATATGCACGGCTGTTATTTGTAAATACACTTCAAACATCTCGATGGTAGTTTAGTATGTGGAGAGAGAGGGTGGCAGGTTTTTCGACAAAATATCTCCATTATTGGATGCCATCAGAAATAGAGCCAAATAGTTTAGATCAGTATTTATTCCATAACACGTTATTTGGATCAAGTTCTTCTGCCTGTTTTCTCCCACTAGACCACTGATGAGAATTTTCATTGTCCCCCCCCCTCTCTCTCTCTCTCTCTCTCTCTCTCTCTCTCTTTCTCTTTCTCCAACACTCTCCCTCTTTCTTTCTTTTCCTCTGGCTGCACTGGATAAATGCAGTAATCTCACAGGGAAACAAGGCTAATCTGCAGAACAATGCAGAAACTAATAATGTCTCCTCATCAGAGACGCGTCCTCTCATTGGATTTGCTCACCACATAAATGCACCCCTTGATCTGCCGATTGGAACGAGGAAAGAGAGCGAGAGTGTGTGTGAGAGAGAGAGAGAGAGAAAGAGAGGAGGATAGACAAGGCCATGTCTCTTAAACTCTTAGAATAAAGGGTGTCTTTGGATGTTTACCAATAAACTAAATGTTAATGGTTAAATATGTTCTAATTGGTGGGGGGAGGGGGGAATGTTGCGATGGTGGTGACTGTGGTTTAGTGGTTAGCAGTATTTGCCTGGGATAGGCTCCAGTCTCCCCTGTTACCCTGTGCAGGATGGATGGATGTTCTAATGGGAACCTCTTCTAAAAGACAGAGGATGCTACATAGAACTCATTCTTTCATCTTTAGTAGCCACTTTATTCTGCTGGTTTCCTCTGGATCCAGAAGCTGTCCCAGGAACATTGGCTGGGATACCAGTACATTGCAGAGTACCATTCACACCTAGGGGCAATTTAGTGTTGCAAATCCACCTACTGGCAAACCGGGGAACCTGGAGGAACCCCACAGGAACATGGGGAGAACAGATATTAACCTGAGCTCAGGATCAACTGTGAGGCAGCAACACTACCAACTGCACCACCGTGTCACCAATACATAAAACTGAGGATTCATGGGCACACAGTTTTGGGTTAACTGGGCTGTGTTGATGTTAAATGTACACATTTTCTTCTGAATTAGGCCTGGCAAATTAATTAATAGGCATCAAAGCGCCTTTTTTTCCCTACCCCTGCTTTGCACATGATGTAATTGTTCTTTGTAAATCACTCATAATACACACCCACTTTTTCTTCACCCATCGTCTTGCACCCCCAAATTAGCAGGCATTATTTGGGATCTTAGTAAATCAGGGTCTCAATATCATAATATGATCTGGGGGTTACAGTAAGGTATAATAAGCTGCAGTATTACACAAGACAATGGGACTACCCAACAAAGATATCAATACAAGTGTGTGTGTATATGTGTGTGTGTGGGGGGGTGTTATCCAGTGCTCATCACACAAGACCAGACATTTCCCTTCTCATCAAGCTTGTTCCTTTGTGCCATCTCTGCTGTTCCTTTCAGGCTGTTAAGACAATTAATGAATAAATGAATGACAATCAGTGGATGAAATGAAAAAGTGACAACAGGTTAAAAAGGTGGAGGAGATGGAAAACAGACAGGATTATGAAGACTTATTGGAAGAGAGAGAAAGACAAGAGTGTGGGAGGGAAGTGAGAGAAATAGAAAGGACGTTCAGTGAGAGAGAAAGAGAGAAGTTAAAAGAGAGAGTTAAAGAGAGCGTTCAGGAATGTGTGTGTGTGTGTGAGAGAGAGAGAGAGAGAAAAGTAAGAATTAAAGGCGCTTCATTGCTTTCTTCCAGGTGCCTCTATCCGCATGATTTCATCCCAGCGCCACAATCAACCCCCTTAATGAAATATGTAATTAACATATTATAATTGTGGTAAGGATGGTTTTGACAGAAATCATTTTCCATATCTAATTCTATGCTAATTTAATCTGTTCCTCACTCCCCGACATGACCCTTGGTGATTAAGTTTCATGGCAGATTTCTTCCTCTTGCCACCACTATGCGCGTACATGAGGGAGAAAGAATGGGTGTGTGTGTGTATGTGATGAACCTGTGTGTGTGTGTGTGATTTCCAGGCTCTTGACGGACGGGCACGGGTGACGCGGGCCTCTCAGACGTGGCTGTCAGTGTGCGCTGTTGGAGCAGATGGCCCAGAATGGCAAGAGACGGAGGAGAGGCAGCGGGCGGGCGATATGTGTGGTCTGCGCTCCTCCACATGAGCAAAGGAGGGAAGAGGGGGGGAAAGAGGAGAGGAGAGGTGAGGTGAGCGAGAGTGCAGGAGAGAGGGAGGGCGGAGAGTGGAGAGGGGAGAGAGGTGGCTCACTAACCAGTGTTAGAGAAGAGGTTGCACTTTGTCAAATGTTTCCTCACGTCTGACATTCAGCCTCTCAGTTCCGCCGTGTTAATGTCAGTTTTAAAGACGGCCGCTGGTGACAGTCAGCCGATGCTGGCACAGCTCTGAGAAAAACACTTTTTCCATGTTTGAGGAACACCTTTCAAACTCTGCTCCCATTTTGAATGATCCTATTTATGCAGTTATCATACTCAACCTCAAACATGTTTCATTACTGAGGGGAACAAGAATATTAGGCTTTCAGTTTCAACTCTCTCTCTCTCTCTCTCTCTCTCTCTCTCACACACACACACACTTACTGTACACTCACAATCCTAGTCTTACTATCCTTCTGAGGACCTTACGTTAACATTATTATGTATACAGCTAATAAATACTATCCATACGCCTACATCTAACTGTAACCTCAATAACTAAAGGGAAACCTGTTGTGTCTTTCTTTTAATTAAAAAAAAAAAGATTTTTCTTTTTCTTTTTTTTCTTAAATAAGCCGGGTTCCCCATGGGGACCAAACAAATGTCCCCACAAAGTCGAAGCTATCAGATATTCCTATCACTAATATACACACACATCATGTCATGTATGTGTTATTATATAATAATATCAAATGTTACACATACCATGGAAATATAAGCAAAACAATGTTTTCATCAGTTTAATTAAAATATATATGTATCTTTATCTGTTTTGATTGTCAGTTTTGGCATCAAAATGATATGAAAATATTTTCTTCATGACAAATACATGAACGTCTATAAAGCAAAATTAAGATAAAATTAAGACGTTTTTGATGATCGGATTTATATTCACAGCAGTTAATAACTGCTCTGACTAATGAAATATATAGATAATATAATATGTGTCATTTCTTTACTAATACCTGTCTACATTTCCCTTTGCGTGTGTTCCATGTCTTCGATTTTAGCCACTGTTCCACTTACAGTACAAGTTGTGTTAATCAGCATCATGTTTCACCTTCTGTTCCAAACAATCCTATCATTGTTCTATCTTTCTTTTTTTTCTTTTACAGTGGTGGTTGAGGTCTAGTGAGGTCTGGAGGTCAGGCCAGTAAAAGTGTCCCCGTGGTCCATCATCATGGACATGAAGCACAAAGGCAACCTCCGGGTCTGTTCAACAAGAGACCCCTGGGTTTTACTCATTCACGTGCAGATCCACATTACATAATACGTTGTTTCTACTGAATATCCAACTACTGAACTATTTAGATGAGGGCACTTCATAAAGCAGCTCATCTCTATTTGCTGTTGACATAAAGCATTTCTTCCCTCAGCTCCTGCCCAATTTAACCCCTGACGACAACGATTAAAACTTTCACCATGCTACTTCCTCATCATGTTGGGCTTAAATTTAAAGAAATGTAATTAAATATAATAAACAATTAATGAATATAATGAAATATATTTTTTTGTCCAGTGACTCTAAATGGACTCTTAAAACAAATGCCTGCTTCGAGATCTGCTTAAGCAGAAATACATTTCCGAGAACTTTTACAATAAATGCCAAGTCATTTTTTCTTACCTTTTCCCAGAAAACTCAAAATCAACTGGTGGATACAGCAAACAGAGTTAATGTTACCACTCAAAGATGATTATTTTTTAATAACAGCATGTCCTGAGGTCTTCTTATAAGCATGAAGCTTAACTTTTTTTTTGTATCCGTTTATAGTTACGTTTAATATTGTTGGACGTCTGTGAGACAAGATATTTCCAGTTCTCTTTTAGGGTTATGGGCGCTCTGAGCAGTTGTTCGCCCTTGAAGTTAATAGCAAGGTTATCAAGAAAGCACAAAACCCTCCATCTTAAAGACTTTCCTGTGTCTGAAAACTTTGCGGTTGCAGATTTAACTCTGAAATTTACAAAGCACTCACACTGGAGACTCCTTCCAAAAATGCCAAATAAACGTCTCCTCACATAAAACTTCACCATATCAACAATTACACAAACTTTTAATTTGATTCATGCACCATATAAGTCCATGAGTAAGGTCGTACTATAGAAACAATGATGTATTAGCAAAATCACACCTTGCAGGTTTGTATATATATACAAAACATTGTAAACTTCCTGAGATTTCTGTTTTGTTTAACATGTGGTCCAAATACACACTGCTTATCAACTTGACAAATCACTGCCATTTTAAATGAATTAAGTAAAAAAGACCATTCAGTACTCAAAGTACTGTAATGATCTTTCTCAAATCTGCTTCACGTAATTCAACTAAATGTAATTCACTATGTAGTCATAATGAATCTATTTCAGCGCATCAGATTTCCACTTTAAGCTCATTAAAAATTCTCTAAAATTCTCTCAGTCTCTCAGCCTGTGGGCCAATCAAACTCAGACAGTAACAAGTACTAAAACAATGCACAATTCTAATATGAGGAAAATCTCTGTGAACATAACACAGAACCGAACCTGATCCGCGTGGGTTTATGTGATCTGGTGCAATCAGAGATAGTGAGTTTCCAACTGACATTTAGCCATTACCTTTTTAACACCACATCTATCAAACACAAAACCAACACTGCTGTTTTCGTTCATATGTTGAGTCATATGTTCATAGTAGGGAAAGTGAGGGATTAACTCTGTGGGATTGGAATCAGGCCATTGATTTGGAAGAAAAAGAGGAGCTATCAGTCCATCTTTTGTTGCACAGATGTCTGAGAATGAGAGTGCCCCCCCCCCACGTGAAGTGCCTTCTCTCATGTGTGTCGCAAAGGTCAAGGAACTAGGGATGCGAAGCGGACTAGAATTAATGCACAACAGCTGAGTGCAGAAGGAATGTGGTGATGAGTGACAGCATGTATGCCACTGCATAATGAGCAGATCTGGCCCTTAAATCTCAAGCTACCGTGCAGACTCCAGAGCCCTTCATGCCCTCAGGTGGGCTAACCTCCCCATGCGGGCACAGAGCACATCCAGTGCCCGCTACACTGAGGTGTGGGCTTGAAACTCTACAGGAAGCTGACGGCTGCCTTCTGAAAGCCTGCATGTCTGCATTCAGTAGATAATTTGAGACAGATTTGACAGTGTGGTAGTCCGTGTGTCCTTGACAAGCCAGCGAAATAAATTTCCTTCTCATAGCTCATAGAGAACAGCTTTGTTTTTACTGTGCATCAAGTTGAACTGAGCAATCATATATAAGTCTCTCACTGTGAACCTTCATTGACCAGCACACTGATGCCAGTTTTAATAGACCCTTTTCACACATCTGGTTTTTTGATGCCGGAAGTAGACTTTTTAGTACAAGGGTGTCCCAAAATTCTTCACACATAGAGTAAATTATGTCTTTTTAGCAAAATGTCTTCCAAAATTGTTCATACTTAGTATATACATTAAATACGGGGCGGTTGTGGCGCAGGTGGTCGAGCGGGTTGTCCACTAATCGTAGGGTTGGTGGTTCGATTCCCGGCCCGGGTGACTCCACATGCCGAAGTGTCCTTGGGCAAGACACTGAACCCCAAGTTGCTCCCGATGGCAAGCTAGCGCCTTGCATGGCAGCTCTGCTACCGTTGGTGTGTGTGTGTGAATGGGTGAATGAGACACAGTGTAAAGTGCTTTGGATAAAAGCGCTATATAAGTGCACATTTACCATATATATATATATTTTTTTCAGATATCCTTCAAGTATGCATTTGACAAAAGAAGAACATATTGAAATCAGCCTCATGGCTGGATCAGGAAGCTGTCGCATGGTTGCGTTGGACTTTAACAGGAAACATGGCAAGTACACAACATTGTTGCCAAAATTATAAACAGATTTAAAAAGACAGGAAGTGTTGTGGACCATCTGAGAAGTGGACATCCACGACTATCCACTGATGAAGGCACAACCGACATGGTGCTGGTATACATAGTCCCTTAGGTATGGAGACTTTTGGGACACCCTGTATAATGCTACATTTAATTTCTAAAGCAAATACTTGTGCATATACAGCATAACTCATTTAAAAGTAACGAAGGGCTTGGGTATGCAGAGGCTATGAGGTTTATGTGTTGGAATTCCAAGTAAAAGGTTTGTTTTCTTTGTTTTTCCTAGTCGGAGGTCTGGGTTATGAGCTTAAATAAGATGCAGCATAACTGTACTTCAACCACAACAACAGCAGTTGGGTGAATGAAATGAAATAAAACAATGAAAAGACAATGAAAGACACAGTGCAAGTTTAGTTTAGTGAGTAGAAATGGTTTGCTATCCGAAGAAAGCTAATCTGACAGACTCTCAAGTCAACTAGCAGAGATTAACCTCAAGCTTTATTCATTATTCATAATCAACTGGGAACATCTAGCTCTGACTACCACATTGGTGTTGTCTACATTTGACACTGAACAAACAAAAACACTCATCGTTCGCACTATAAGTGTGAACTCAGTTCTCAATTAACTACAAATACAGCTAGCTAACATCCTCATGGATATCCCGGAGGCTACTCTGGATTACAGCTCCCAGCAGCCACTGCACTGCATCACAGTCACATGACCACATGCACCTGAATCACATTCTAGTTAACGAGCACAATGTATATATATATATATACATATTGTCCTTATGTCATGTTTATTCCTCGCTTTAGTGTTTTTACCCCTTGTTTATAGCTTCTTTTGTGTTTGTTCTGATTATTATTCAACCTTTATATGCACTTGCATCCGTCTCCGCCTCCATTATATAAGCAAAAAGTTAACTTTTTTACCTGTGCACAATTTTCATTAATGTTACACGTACGTCCATAGAGGACAAACATGTCCAAAAACTGTCATAAAAATTATATATATATATATATATATATATATATATATATATATATATATATATATATATATATATATATATATATATATATAAATAATAATAAATAAATATAGATAGATAGATAGATAGATAGATAGATAGATAGATAGATAGATAGATAGATAGATAGATAGATAGATAGATAGATATCAGTTCATAATCATAATACCAAACATTCATTCATTTTCAGAACTGTAACCCTTTAAATGCTGGTTTGTTTACATAATTGTCACGTTTCGGGAGGTTGAGGCAGAAGCAATCGCAGATTTTAAACATTTATTTTAAACAAACCAACAACGAAACAAAGAAACTAATACAACTTGGCATAATACTGTGGCAAGAGACAAAACACGGAGACATAAATGACGTGAGTCTACAACAACGAAAGACCAGGAGAAAGTGCAGACAAGGACTATAAATACACATGAGTGCTCATTAACAAAAACGTGAATCAGGTGCATGTGGTGGCGCATGTGGTCATGTGGTGTAGTGCAGTGGCTGATGGGAAATGGGAAAAACAAACAAAAAAAAACCTCAGGTCCATAAAAAAATGTCCATGTCAAAAATCTGTCAAAGAAATATTATAAAATATAACATTTTTCCACTTTCAATGACATCAACGTTTTTATTTATTTATTTATTTATTTATTTATTTATTTTTACAACAGCCTCAGTTCTACTCATTATTACCAAAGATTCATTCATTTTCCGAATTTTAACCTTTTAAACACTGGGTTCTTTACATAATGCAAAAATATTCAAAGCTCAGCAACATTCTTTGACTCATACATGGGGTGGGATTTGTGATTTCCAGTTCAATATCATTTCTTTCTTTCATACTGTTCACACACACACACACACACACACACACACACACACACACACACACACACACACACACACACACACACACACACAACATGTTCAGTTCACACATATCTGATATCCATGCAAACACACCCACACAATTATAGCTGCATCATTTTTCCAGTTGGTCTGCAGCGCTCTATAATACAGCAGAATCAGAAAAAAAGGAACAGCATGTATTTCCCCATCACATCACATGAGAAAATAGCACACATTTCCGAATGTTTTTTTTCTTCTTCAATTAAATTCTATGTTTTGAAACCTTGTCAACAAAATAAAAGCCTATTAACACAGAATGCATGATTTTATGCTTAAACGTCACGGGGATTAAATATTGCAGTTTGAATGGGTTTCAATGGGGACATTTTTGTCCTTAAGGTCCTGAGTGTAACTATTTTGTGTACCTAGTTTAAAACAGATTTATGAAAGCAACTGACAGTGAAATATAAAAATTCCAATTAAAATACACACCTTTTGCAAAATTGATGCTGTTTACATTAACACAGACAAAATTTTTTTATGTTTTATTAAAAAGTCAAAAATGTCCATAAGGGTTAATGGAAATGAATGTGACAAATGTGAAATAATATGTACACCATATCAGCTAACTACATATTCAGCTGCTTTTATCTTAGCTGTGTTGCTCGCACTAATAGCTGTGAATGAACTCTTCAATGAAGAGATTATATTCTCTTTCCCCCCTTTTTTTAGTTTAGAATCCTTTCTTGATGAATTCTCAACCATTTGGGAAACAATTTGAAGTTTAGTCTCAGCAGCCTTTACAAATACAAGGTGGAAAAAGCTTTCCCTTGTGAAACAACAGTGTCAGTAATGAAACTAATTCAACAGTCAGTGGTAGACTTTAAGGCTAAATTTGTTTACCCTTCCTCCACATAGTTGACTTTTTTCATGAAAATGGCCCATTAAATTACGGCAAGCTTACTGTGTGTGCTATCTGGAAATTTTGTGTTCAAATGCTTGTTGTGAGAGTGAGAATTGATCATGTGATCCACTTCCCTGATGCATCTTTTGGAGAAACATAGCATGACATGTACTGTCTAATGCAATTACAAATACCAGGTGTGACAGTCTACTCAGTCAGTTCTGATTTGTTCTGATGGCTCAAAAGCACTCGGGAGGCTAGACCAAATATCAGTACATGATAGTAGTAAATTAGTCAATATTAGTATATTAGTAAAGCGTATTAGTAAAGAGGTATATCACAAAAGCCAGACATTTATCTTGATAAGAGCATGAGGTTCAATAACCAAAGTCAAATCACAATCCAAATCCTCATAAAAACCAGGATTCTTTGCAGTTTCTGCAGACTTGGGAATCATATGTAGCTCATGATTCTTTAAATCAAAATCCCATTTAGCAACTTACCAGCAATTATAAAGCCAATGGACACTTTTCCCATTGAACACCTTACAAACAGAGCCAACATGACAGTAGGGAGTTCATCTGCAGCAAGTTTCTGTCCTCTAGTCTACTTGTAAATGGAATGAAATGTAAATTAAAATGTCACTAATCAAAATCATTCAGCTAGTTTACATCAGGTAGCACTGGACACTGTTTTCTTAACTTTTTTTTTTTACTTTATTTTTGCCACTCCTTCATGTATTAAAAAACTAATTGTTTGAATTGTAATCAAACTGTTGTGTAGCAACCCAAGTGCATAGTGTATACTTTTATATATTAGGTCAGAGTGTCTGATTGCTCGACTGATTGTAGATCTCCAATCTACAAGGTAACCCAAAAGTGCCAGCACTACATCGGTTGTGCCTTTGTCGGCAACATTTTATGATGCAGTAATGCAGTGTTATGTGCATTTTCTGTGGCCTTTGCTTTTTTTGTTTTTTTTATTTCTGCTTATCTCTACATGCTCAGGACCTTATTATGACACTAATGCCACTATTATGTTGGTTTCTCTAGGTCTTAATAAGAAATGCAAGTTTGATATGAATAAGTATGAATGCATTTATATCTATAACAGAGTTATATATATATGATTCTTAGGTCTTTGATGTAGGATTGATGATTTATTTATTTATTTATTTATCTATGAATGTCTATTGCGATAATTGCATAATGAGAGAACTATGCATACAGTCTCTGACCCTAAATCATTTTGGTTTTAATTTCTGAAATATCCCTTACTTCAATGTGTATATAAAAAAGAAAAAGATAAATAAAAAAAATGTAGCATACCATACTGGGCAGGGGTCAAAATAAATGTCTAAATGTGGAAGACCCTGTAACATTCAGCTATTTATATGAAGGTATGTATATTATTAAAATGTACTTTATGACAGTTCTCTCTTTTTAACAGTTATTATATTATTATTATTATTATTATTATTATTATTATTATTATTATTATTATTATTGTTGTTGTCTATAAATGACATTGAGTTTATATTAAGGCTGCCGTGCTTTTGGGAGAGAAATCCAGATTGCTAGAGTACACCCAAGGAGAATTAAAGAAAGAAACCTGTCGCCTATCTTGTGCGCATGTACAACCCCCCCCCCCAAAGTGCTATTATCATTTTCTGGGTCAAGTAAAATAATTATACCAAATATACACAGCGAACAGTTCTTTAAATACACATGCACACTCTTCAATGTGGATGAAGTTGCACAGTGATGTGACCCATCTGCTCACTTTGATTGACAGGTGTACATGGATGCCACGTCAGCTGCCAATATCTGGAGACAGCAATGTCACAGCGGAGGCTCTCTCGGGATGTGTTCCACTCGCTCACTCTGTCTTCACACATGAAATAACCGTCTCAGGTGGCACAAATTGGCTTCATGATAAAAAAGAAAACATTTGTAGTTTGACAGTTCTCCAGGAGGCCTTAAGGGCACAGCTTTGATATCAAATGGATATCCAGCCATGATTAAACGTTGCTATGTGAGACCAGTGTAATACTAGTGAACAGAATACACAGGATGGTGTTCATAGGGATACTTCACACCTTTGTGCTCTTCTCATGACAATGTATGCAAAACTGCATAAACATTTATAAAGATCAGATCGATTAGATTAGACTTCTGCTTCTGAAGACCTTAAGAATACAGCGAGGGAAAAACGTATTTGATCCCCTGCTGATTTTTTACGTTTGCCCACTGACAAAGAAATGATCAGTCGATAATTTTAATGGTAGATTTATTTGAACAGTGAGAGACAGAATAACAACAAGAAAATCCAGAAAAACGCATGTCAAAAATGTTATAAATTGAATTGCATTTTAATGAGGGAAATATGTATTTGACCCCTCTGCAAAACATGTCTTAGTACTTAATCCCACCTTAGTCCCACCAGAGGACAACTCAAACAAAATGCTTTACTTATTTCTTCTCATAAGTGTTTTCTGAATACTTGGTTATGACTGACCTATGTATAAAGTTCTTATGAACACCTATAATCATGTCATTACGGCGTAATGGGAAAAATTCACACATTTAATATCCGTATATCGTGTTTATATTTCTGTAAAGCTGCTTTGAGACAATGTCTGTTGTAAAAAGCGCGATACAAATAAAAATATAAATTAATGACAGTTATGTCTATTTCCTCTGTCTTTTCCTTCCTTTATTTCTGCAAAAAATAAATAAATTAATAAATAAATAAATCCACGAATATTTACGACAATATTATGACTCTGTAATGACATTATGTATATTTATTTAGGTCTTAGTAAAGTGGGTTTCATTTTACTATTCATGAGCTTTCTACTGTATGAATGCCTTCTGCCTATAAAGGTCTTATTAACACTTAGGAACATGTCACAATGCTGTACCTATGACCATATCGCACCATAATCACTGTGTTATGTATGTTTTTCTAGGCCTCAAGTAAAGTCAGATTGGTTCTACTATTTTGGGGATTAAAAAAAATAATAAAGAATGCCTATAACTATATCATGATAGTGTAGTGACAGTGTTATGTATATTTCCTCTGGGTCCTATGATTTTTTTATATATATATAAAAAGATTTATATCAATGCCTATGGTAGTTCAATGATAGTGTAATGAAAAAAGCAATGTATATTGTTTCTGACACTAAATTGTTTTGGAATTGACATACCAAGTTCCAAAGTCAGTTTTCATGGCATATTATTTGTCATGGCATATTGGTGCCATATAAGCGCTATATAAGTGCAGGCCATTTAGCTGTCAATAAAACTTACCTCATGCACGTTGACAAAATCATTCTTTATGATAGCTAGCTTCTGTTGGAATGAGTGTTTATTTAAACTCTTTGATTATGAAAGGCATTATCATCCAGCATTACAAACACTAGGCTTCTACAGTATAAGGTTCTTTCCAGAGTTCCCACATTTGCATCTTAAGAGCTGTTCATACACCACTCCATTGGCCTGCATTTTGTCTATATCTATTATACAATTAATAAAAAGTACTTGTTGACCTGATGCACGGAGATAATTATATAATCAACAAATTAATTTTTCGCTCCCAGTGGACTGCAAATCTTCAGAAGAATATTAGCTGTATAATTGCTGCAGTAAATATACATACTTGACGTGTTAATTTATGTTAATTAATCTACAAGTCATTGGGGTGTAGAGCAGGAAAAAAAAAAACGATCAAGTGACACAGAGATGTATTTAACAGCGAGTCGAGCTCTCTCAGGAATGAACAAAATGAAATCTCAGACACGTGCATGTGTGTGTGTGAGTGAGTGTGAGTATGAAAGTGATTCTTTGTCAGCTAAGTTTCCCTGGAGTTCAGAATGACAGGTAAGGAGCGTAAGTAGTGGATGAGTGAATAGGCAAAGAAAGAGAGAAATGTGGGAGAGAAAAGAACAGAAAGTCTTAATATAAACCAAAACTATTTCTTTATCATGTGTTGTATGTGCAGGGGATGGAAAACACCTGAGTAAATGTACTTTGTTACTATACTTAGTATTATTTTGCAATATGTTACTCGAATATTATTGAAAAATGAATACCTGCACTCGAAATGTACTTTTTAACCCTTAACTTTAAAAACATTTTTAGACCTTCAAAATACTCACTACAAATCTTGAAGGTCTCTTCTTCTCGGAAATATCCAGTGACATCAGTTCAGCATTAGCATTCAATCAGGTTCATCAGTGTAGAAACAACTGTTAGCAAAGAAACAGTGAGAAAAGACTCATATAAAATTATACATTTTCGCTGTCTCTATAGAAGGCGTGCTCTCCATCTATGTTAAAAAAAGTCAACAACTTAGATCTCCATCTAAGTTGTTGAGTTAAGTTTTGATCATTTGCTAGCATTAATAGGCGCTTAATTTCATTTGCTTAAATATAAATCCTCCATGAAGACCCTTGTGTATGTGCATCTGTATGTTTCAGATCCAAAACTATTGGAACAGCGAGGCCAATTCATTTGTTTTTTTTCTGTAGACTGAAGACATTTGGATTTGAGATCATACGATGAACATAAGAAGAGAGTTTAGAACTTAAGCCTTTATTTCCTGGTATTTATATGTAGATGTGTTAAATGACATAGAACATAGTACATTTTCGATCAGACCACTCAATTATTAAGTGAGCAAAAACATTGGAACATGTGACGGACAGGTGTTTCATGTTCCCGAGGTGTGTCCTGTTAGATTGATTGTTTAAACAATGAATAGCTCTGAACATCTACTCTTGGTTTTAGCCAGTTCCAGTTTCTCCTGTGAAGACTGCACTTGTTGTTAAAAAGGATACTGTAACATGAAGATCGGTGAGCTGTCTATGGGAGAAAGGCATACCATTTTGAAGCTGTGAAAAGAGGGAAAATCAATCAGAGGCATTGCACACACATAGGTTATAGCCAATACAAGAAATTGGAATGTACTGAAAAAGACACTGAATGGGTCAGCTAAGAAAAAAACAAACAACAACAAAAAACAGCTGATGACAGAACCATTGTGAGAGCTGCAACCAAATATTATGTGTTATTTACTTTAAAAGGACTGTTCCTATACTTTTGCTTGCATAAAAATTGGGTGGTCTCATACAAAAGGTTCCATGTTGTTTGCTGTTGAACATATCTAGATATAAATTCCAGGAAATCAAATAAAATAATAATAACAAAATAAAAGCTGAAATCCTAAACTCTCATCTCATATCCATCTTTTGATCTCAAACCCAAATGTCTTTGGTGAATAGCACAAACAAATGAATTGGCCTTGCCATTCCAGTAGTTTCAGAGAGGGCTGTATGCAATATCTTTAATGCATCAGTGATCACCGAGGTCACTGTCAGATGTCAGTCATTAATTTCCTCGCCAGCTTTTTGTCCCTGCCGGTGGATGTCTTCATAATCTTGACTAGACACTGTATTAACCCAGCGCATACAGCGATAACATCTAAAATGGTTTTGTAGCCCTGAGGGTGAGCAAAATGACTGAAGTTATCAAACACTGCTGCCACCTCGTGAGGATCCCACCTGTCACAACACGCTGATCGCTCCACATCTTGCCGTAGCCCTACAATACCCTGTACATCTGAAACACACAGTGTCCCTGTAAGCAAGAACTTCCTCCACTAACTCTTCCATCAAACACCAGAATGGCAGTTAATATAGAGCGACTTAATCTTAGTTGAGCTCTGATTAATGGCTGCGTTTTGCTGGTTTAAGCTTCACATGCTAATCATGGACAGATCGCCATGGATGGAAGGAGTGGTTCATTTGTAAAAAGCAGAAGCTGAGTTTTTCTCATCCATCATAAGATTCACGGAGTGAAAAAAGATGATAGAGGTGATGAATAATGTCATGAAATCATGCATGGTGATAAAGCAGGTGAGGTGTAATGCTGATGTTTATCCCAATGAAGGGAAATCTCTAAACCTAAAATAAACCTCTGGTAATGCTTTCTACAAAGCCTGTGTTCATAAAACATTAAAACTGTGCGTATAATACTTTGTAAGATAGTAATGACTCTCTATAAACTCTAAGAATGCTTGATAAAGCTCTAATAATGTGTTATTAATAATCCCTTCATAATGTATGTTCAATATTAATTAATTAATTAATTAATTAATTTATAGATGGTGTGTTTAGCAGAGATTTAGGCTAGATTTATGATTTGTCTGATTTGTTGTCATGTTGTCTTGCAGATATAATTGTGTTGGTGGTCTTTCATGGTCTCTTTTCCACCGTGAAACTCCAACACCTCCGCATTCCATATGTTCCCTGTTTCTATCTGATGGCTTAGAAATGCTGTACGCAGACATGTGGGTGTGTACATTACAAGCCCAAACTCCGCCTACCGAGAGACGGTGCATCATAGACCGTCCCATATCAGCTACTATCTGGAGCAGCTCGACAGACTGCTGGGGGCCCATGGGGCAAATTCTCTGGCATCTTTCCCTGTGATGGACCTCCTGGAACAGAGAAAATAGAGCACTAGAGAAAGAAATCCTACTCCATTTTGTCCTCTGCAGTCTTCTGTGATGTGTGTCTCGTCTTAGTATGAGTGATTTTAATAAGAATCTGTGATCGCTGGAGGTTTTGTTACACTGCATACATCTTTTGTTTTTCGAACCCATCAAGCCCATGCCACATCTTCATTCCCAAAGAAAGACAATTCGGTCTTGTAGTGATGGAGTAAGCGTGCCCTTTTAACAGGAAGTGGAGATGATGCTTTGTTGAAGCTGAGAGTAGATTGAATGCTAGGTGGCTCAAATTAGTCCCCCCTTCCCCATACCCACCTCTCTCTCTCGTGATCTGTTGCTAAGTAACAGTTGACAGACAGGAGGTGACAGGCCAGTGATGACAGCATTTGATGGCAATGTGTCTGTGGCTTGATGGCTGCGAGCTAGCGTCGCCTCATTTAAGCTAGGGAGTGAGTGAGAAAGGGAGAGAGAGAGAGGGATGAGTGTATGTGCAAACAGCTGAGCCAAATGCGACAGAGACAGAGCCAAAATACGGCGAGTCACACATGTTATATGTGAAAATGCAGTCGTGTTACCATATGATGCCTTTTTTTGCATGATAACAGAACGTATGGCTTTAAGAATATCTGCATAGGAGCATATTGGGTTATCATGGCGGCGTATTATATCACGTTGCTTTTAGAAAATAAGGGATTCAAGGAAAATATAACACAAAGAGGGTGGATGAAGAGAGAAACGATAATAATGATGGTATGCAAAATTCAGAGATAGGGAAGATGAGAGAGAGGGAATAAGAGAAAGAAGTAGTCTTGGCACAGTATTGGCTAGAGAAAGGTTTATTATTCTCGCCAGCACTCAATCAAAAGCTGGCCCTCCGAACAGAGACTAATGCTGGAGAATCCTCCTCAGGGCTCTCTCTCTCTCTCTCACACACACACACACACACACACACACACGCAGTCTTTCTTTTCCCCCCTCCAGTGTGTGTGAGTGGTATCCATCTGTCAGCTGTCAGTGCTAGTGAAAGATATCCAGAGCTGTCACATCTTGTCAGCTCTCAGAGCTTAGGCCTATTGCAGCTGCCCGGGCCAACACACACACACACACACACACACACACAGACTGTCCTCGAACCCAAAAAAACGAGCAAGAGTGAGACACAAAGATAGATGAAAGCCAAATGGAAAGCAGAAGTGTATGTATGAGAAGAAAGAGAAATAGAGAAATGATGTGATAGAAAGGAGAAGGATTAGCAAGAAAAACATTACAGATACTTTGCTAAGAAAGAGAGTAATGATGGCCAGGGTGGGACGGAGACATGGAGCAGGCATAAGTCAGAGGAACATACTGTACATAAGTCAGAGAAACATACAGTACATAAGTCAGAGGAACATTCTGCAGATTTCAGAAATGGAATGAATGGGATGGGAAAAGAAGAGAAAACTGTGGGTGAGGTGAAGTGAGGGCAGAGACAGAGGTCGAGAGAAAGATGTTAATGTACTGTATGTGGAACTATAATAAACCGATTCACATTTCCATGAAACACGAATGAAATGCACTTAGCAGATGAAAACTTGAGAGCTTGAGTATACACAAGCACAAGTAAACTTCACCATAACAACAATGATGTGTTTCCGTCCATCCATTTTCCATACTGCGTATGCTACACAGGGGTCGTGGGGGAGCCAAGGGAACTTGGTGTGCAAGGCAGGGGACACCCTGGACAGGTTGCCAACCCATCGCAGGGCACAATTTCACACACATTCATACACTATGGACAATTCAGAGATGCCAATCAAACTATGGTACACCCATATGGTGCCCCCCCCCGCGCACACACACACACACAGCACTACCCCAATTATGTGGTGCATCGGATATACAAGTATCTGTGAATTAACTGTTACTATAATTCCAATAACATATTACACAAGTACATTAATATAAACCTGTGATTTGAATTACAACCATCACTACAGTCAGAGCCGTTGGTATGGAAAATAATCAACATCTTCCAACCAATCAGCTTTGAGAATTCAACTTTGCTGCTGTATAACAGGTAGTACTGTATTTGGTGTGTGTACTGTCTCCTGAAAACCCAGTTTTAAATTTATCCGTCAAAAAGAAGATTTCAAAGGATATTTGAAATGTGTGTGTGTGTGTGTGTGTGTGAGAGAGACACTGAAAGACTGAGAGCGCATGTTGATGAATGTGTATGAATGAGTATGCTGGTGAAATTCGGGATTAGCATATGCAACCTCAGCAACACTCTGATATTAGCCACCCAGGCGGGAGGAAAAGCAGCATGTGTTGGGGGTTTAAAAAGTGTGTTTTCAAAGACTGAGACCATGCGTGTGTGTGTGTGTGTGTGTGTGTGTGTGTGTGTGTGTGTACGTATGCATGTACCAGGAGAGATCTGAGGCCTACATGATGCACAGGCATCTGCTCAATGTAAAACAAACCCCTTCTGTTTTGTTCTTCAAAAAACACGTTCTCCATCTTCAAAGCTTCAGACCAAAGTGAAGAAGGTACCAAAGGTGTGCATAAAAACACAAGCTGCAAACAGACATTCATGCTCAATAATTCTCTTTTCATACGCAGCGTGTTCACAAACGAGGTTTAAGATTCGAGAATCCCCCCTTCTTCTTCTTCTTTCGCAAAGGCATCCGCTAGTTCTCTGATAAATGCTGAGACAAACTCAAAGGCAAACAAACGTGGATTCAAAGGCAGCATTTTGCCGCAACTTAAAGAAGCCTGAGCTCATGACAACATGTCACCTGGGCTTGGGGGTTCGTTTAGTCAACAGTGCCACGATAGACTCACTGTTTTATTCATACTGAGGAACGCAGGGTTTGATTATCATTACAAATATTTGAAGAGGGCTTAGTGTTACCAGGTATTTTCTAATAAATATACAACACGGGGATTAATTAACAGTGATACAGTGTGTAAATGTAACACACATTACTTTTACTTTATCTAATTATTACCTTACTTTGTGTTCTGTATTTTTGACAGAATGTAAATTATTTCAGTTAAGTGCAAAAGTTTACATTCCTTCTGGGGTCTGGAAATGTGACAAAAATATATGTATTAGCTAGGCCACCAGGAGAGCACCAAGAAAGCACCAATGTGATGCTTAGCCCCATGTTTAGTTACCTAGAAACCTAACTGACTAGGCTAAAGGGAGTATCTAATGTAATGTAACACATAATGCTAGCTATTTAACAGTTTAAAGGCCTTTTTTAGTTTTACTTTTGCAAATTTGGCTGTAAATTGGATTATATTTAAGTGACTTACTTTCCATTCAATTTTGCTAAAGAACCTGACAGAGGTAGCTAGGCAGTGCTGGATTTGATCTCACAACAAATCAGTAGCCTTAGCCACTGAGTCACCACTGCATAGCCATCCATCCATACCAAATAATCCTGAAGAAGGAATAAGCGGTAGAAGATGGTTGGATGGATGGACAGAATATACAGAATCAAGGTGTGTCGCAATACCATAACATGACATCAAATACATTACATTTAAACATGCATACCCAATAGAAAACTTCTGTCATGGTTTTCTTTTTTCTCCTTTCAATGAAAAAAAAAAGAGAAGCTAATAGCATGGACACGAAACCTGATCGGGCAACCAAGCTACTGATTTGTCCACAAAAAAAACCTTTGCGTGTGTATGTGTGTTTGTTCTATATCTAGGTGGGCTTCATCATGAAATTGTCATATCGTGAGTGTGTTTTCAGTTATTCTTTCATCTATTAAACAAAACAGCAGTTGGAGAAATGTATTTTTCATCTGTGCAATGACAATGACAACCCTGAAGGATTAAAATGCCACAAACCGTGTCTTACTTATACATAGCAAAACGCTAGCTGAGTCTTCATTCAAAACCAGAGCATGTTCTGAATATCTGAAGTCAAAAACCTCACCCTCTGTCTCTGAACAGTGCTCAGAAGAGACATACACGAACCTTTAGTGTGTGAACGAGTGAGACAGAGTCTGGAGCGTTCAGAGAAAGAGAGGCGCCGCAGGAAAGTTCCAGATGCAATCGGGTTTTTTTTTTGTTTGTTTGTTTGTTTGTGTGTGCGTAAATGCAGTTGTGATGAAATATTGATGCTCCCTTCCAAACTGTCTTGTAAAGTCATCTCGTCTCTTTCAGGCCTTCCATCTGCAGCACCTGAGGAAGAGGAGAGGAGAACGCAGCTGACAGAAGAGATGAACTCAGGCTTCCAGTGCCAGGCTGTCAGAAACGACACTCCCAGCTTTACAAACAGACAGTATCGCTAACTTCCTCTACCTTTCTACCTCTCGTGTGCTATGCCTCTCTCCCCTCTGGCTAATATGCAGCATGCAAGGGTCTGACAGATGGTAATGGATGGCATGTGGATGTGACAGGAAACATGATTTTGGTTGTGTCCAAATTATACAGTTATACAGTGTTTGTTTTTTCTTGCTAATTAAAAAAAAATGCTGTGTGTGCTGTTATTGGAAAATAACCTATAACTGCTAACCCTCTATCATAGCACAACACTTAAATTCTTGAATATGATTGGTCAGAGCCTGTTTATTCATTTTCTGACAGTAGTGCCATCTGTAATTACAACCAATTCGTTTTATATTAACATTGTCCTTCTAATTTGTTATTGTTTCTATAGTAACAAGTAATCCACACGGCCTTTTATTTTGAATAATAAACAGATAAATAATAAGGGAATAATGTGTTGTTTAACAAAGAAGAACGTGTAACCATTGATGTGGTTGTAAGTTTCTTGGTAACATGACAATTGTATTTTTTTGGTTTGTTTGTTTGTTTTTTCTCTTATGTGCTTCAAGAGTGAATAAAGAGACTCTGGTGACTCTGGTGAGTCTATATATGCAATAATGTACGTGATTACAGCTACTAACTTGTCTCGCGGACATTTCAGTAACAGTATATGTAACTTTAAACGGTTAGAAAGCCTGATAGTTGTTCTTCAATGAATTTTAAAATATATGTTGGGCAAATTGCTGTGTTATAAGATGATTAAAACACTTTGGGGCATGCTGTTATAGGAAAATAATCATTCTTTGGGGTGTTACAATCCATTTTAGATTATTTTCCTATTATAATGGTTTTATTGCTTACAGAAGACAGTAATTTGTCAATGATAACATTTTCATTATGATTATATAGGGGGGTAAATATTAAGAGAATTTGAATGTGGCATATACTAGGTAGTGTATACTTACAGTCTTGTTGTCATGTAATGGAGGCTGAGACGGAAGCAAGTGCAGGTATGGCAGTTTGATAAAACAATACAACGTACAAAGGATCAGGCAGGAAACAAAGTCCAAGGCAGGCTAGGGTCAAACGATCAGTGAAACAGACAAAACTAGGCAGAACAGAGAATCGAGGTCAACCAATTAAACAAAGTCCATAACCAGAAAAGAAACCATGAGATAAGGCTTGGAAATACGACAGAGACTAAGCAACTGAGCGTAATACTTCACAACGACTAAGTGTTTGAACAGTCTCATATAGTGTGGTTGTGAGTGCTGTGAATTGGATGCAAGTGTGCATGATTAGAGTGAATGTGAGTGTTCTGGGAATTGCAGTCCATCCGTGTAGGATGGGAAATATAGTCACTGGTTGGCGTTTGATATGACACTGGTGAGTTAGTTTCCAGACTGGCGAAAAAAAAAAAAACATCCAGAGAAGTGGTGCATCCAGAACTGGATCTTACACCATGACAATGCACCAGTACACACTGCATTGTCAACCAACTAGTTTTTAACCTGAAATAATCTGGTTATCGCCTTTATATCCACCATATTCGCCAGAGCTCTCTTTTTGTTCTCAAAATTAAGAATGAGACTGAAGGGGAAAATATTCACCACCGTAGAAGAAATCTAGAAAAAAAAATTCAAGAGGCTCTAAAGATTACTACAGGAAATGGTTCCAGGAATAAGAGAAATGCTGGGGCAAGTATGTCGCATCACAAGAAGAGTACATTGTATGGGATTAATAAAACTATTTTTTCAATCCCCCCTCGTAAAATGACATGTTCTGCATCTATTTCTAGTTACATTTAATGTTGTGGAACATCCAAAAAAAACGTTGTTACACCGGCTATAAACAATCGTTCCCTCACCAGCTTTCCAGGTGATCACAGTAACTCAGTTCTGGATTAAACTGCATTACACCACTCTGTTGTTGTATTTCTCCATAATAGCACACTGTTGTGTTTTATTCCTTACATACTGTAATCAAGATCATTCATCACTGATAACAATAAACATTAAAGCTTTCAATGTAACCATAGCTATCGTAAGGACCGAGATAAAAAGCAGACCTGTATGTCGAAAGCCAAAGACAATCTAATGTTAATGAAAGCTGACAATCTGCCATTAACAAGGGTTGACGCTCTGCTGTAACGAGGAGTCACATTGAGTGCGGAGTAAGAGCCAAATCCGTTCATCAATATCGTTTGACTTTGTCTAAGGGGGAAAACGCTCGGCATTGCCTGAAGTGTACTGCAGCCATTACTGGCATCTTAATGGCGCCACTGAAAAGTTAAAAAGAATAATGAGGATATTTTTTAATTATTAAAAGATGACATTGGGGTCTCACCACTTTCATGTCCACCTGACATCTGGACAAGCTTCGCTTCCTGCTCTGAAAAGATGAAGGAAATATATTAGGAAAAGGAAAAGCAGACGATGTAATGGCAGGATTTGGGAGTAAATAAAGTGTGTAAGAGTCTGTAAAGAAATTGTAAGAACAGTAGCAGAGGCAATGGAAAAGAAAAAGGGGGCAAGTGCTGCATGACGGAGGCTCTGGAGAGAGAAAGGTGAAAGCTGTTTTGTCGGGAGAAAGGTGACAGGGGAAAAGCATCGAGGGGGTGACATGCTTGTTATAGCAGTCGATAGTGGCATCTGTCACGCAAGCTCTCCCATGACTCTTCCACACTTCTCTTCTGCCTTCGTCTTCAGAGACAGAGCGAGGTGTTCAGTGTGCCGGAATGACACAGTGACCGACAGCTTTAACATCGTACTTACCTCTCTCTGTCTCTCACTGTTCCGTCTTTCTCTATTCTTATCTTTCTCCTTTCCTCCAGGTCCTTCTGCTGGAATTCTCGATCACTGATGGAGAAACTGTAATCGTTCCACTCCTGCATTCCTGCTCGTAGGATGTTTGTTGACATTGCTGATACAAAAGCACTGGAATGTGTCAAGTCACGGTTCAAGTGCAGTCATTTCGAGATGGTTAAACATTAATGCGCTTTTAATAAAGTCTCGGTAGTGCCGGAGGGTCTGTGTATTGTCGAATAGCAAGACTGGATGTCTATGTTTGTGAAAATGGAATCTGCTTCCACTTAGATGAAGTACATACAGCTGAACCTTTTGTTTTTTCATAAGTGTCCATAAGGCTGCATGAGCTTTTCGTAATCCCTTCATGGTAAATGAATAACCTTACATTAACATATATAGAGGCTTATTCTAATACGTCTTAGCTGACATAATGTCTGCTTTGGTCAGTTTTGATGTCAAGTTGACATAACAGCAAGTCAAGAGATATACATACAGTATTTGTTGACAAAAGGTTGACATAAGTTTGACTAAATCTACATAATTAGTTCTACTTATTCCAATAGGTGTTAGCTGAGACAAAGACAGCTTTGGTCAATTTTGAGGTCAAGTTGTTATAACACTCAAGTCAAGTGAAATTGTAATGCAGTGTTTGTTGGCATAAGGTCGATATAAGGCTCACTAAACCTGCAGAAACATTCAATCTTTCCAGGATTTTGCGATTAATTGTCACGAAGCGTAGACGGAGACAAGCGCGGGCGTGTGGAGAGATGAAAACAAAGCGAGACTCGGATCAGAACTAAACAGGTAAGCAATGTATCTGGGGCGTAGGCTAAAGCGTAGAGAAAGCCGAGCGTGAAGTCGAGAACCGGGCAAAACACTTATAAGAATAAAGCTTAGTAAACAAACAGAGACGAGGCTGCTGAGCGTATACTTCACAAGTGGCTAATGCTAGGGAGGTCCTTATATCCTAAGGTGTCTACAGGTGTTATCAATTAGAACTCCGGCGAACTCCCAGGGTATGACTGGGAAGTGTAGTCCTCCTCCTCCATGTCCCTGGGTGGGACTACATGTAGGGAACTGCTGCGCTGATCTCGCCGTGTCGTAACATTAATGCAAAATGAACGCAAAAACAAGCAAACTCTGCAATATTCAGAGGAGCTTGCAATTTTTTTTTGGAATTACCTGCTCGGAATGAATTTTCTGCAGATTTGGGCCAAGATCATGTGACCTAACAACACGTATTCAGTCAAAGCCCTCTTCGATTCACATGCATCGAAAATGACTTTAGTTAAAAGGTCTCATTTACCAAGAAACATCACTGTGAAAGACCAACATTTTGTGCAATTGCAATTTCGCCAATTCAAGTAGTTTTCTGCAAATAATAAAAATAACGTTGTGTTACAGCATGACACGTTCCGTTGTGACTTACGTTATACTATCATTAATTCTGTCATATCACAGCAAACCAGTGACTACATTTCCCATCCTGCACTACGGCCTACAAACATGGCCACCATGGACTGCAATTCCCAGAACACTCACATTCATTCTAATCACGCACACCTGCATCAAAATCACAGCACTCACAACAACAGTATAAAGAGACTTGTTGGACACAATGACTTTGCGAAGAATTGAGTGTTATCACCATCCAAAGCATTTGTACCCTGTTCCTCATTTTGTTTCATGTTCTTTGATCTTGTATCTTATTTCTCGTTCTCGATACTTGCCTTGCCGCATTTATGCCTGTTTGCAGATCACCTGACCCAGATTGTTTCTGACCACAATATTGGCTTAGGATTTGGATTTGTCTGCCTGCCTCGCTTTATTAAAAGCTCTTATCTGCATTTGCATCCGTCGTAACGTCCATTACGTGGATTTGTGACATATTCATTCAGTCATTCAGTCATTCATTCATTCATTCATTCATTCATGGGTTTTATATAATGTTTACTGCATTTTTCACATGCAGTGGGCTCTTGTGCATAAATAATTTATATTTATGTCTTATTTATTATTTTTTTTACATGTAGGAAATATATCCAGGACTGTGCAAAAGCTTATGGCACATGCAAAGAAATTCCAGCAGCCTTCATTGTGTTTTTGTCTGAAAATGGACTCTTTATATATTGCTACATGTGAAATGAAATATGTAGTAAGATCACTTGTAGAAAAGACATTAATCACATGAAAAAAGGCATGTGATATATATATATATATATATATATATATATATATATATATATATATATATATATATATATATATATGATTGTACTTCATGGTTCATTTCACATGTAGTGGATGTGTTTACTGTATGTCCACTTGTGATTTCTTACACAATACATTTATATTTAATGTGAATTTTCCACATGCAGGGCATGTGCTTTCATTTTTTCAGATATGAAAGAATCATTCAGATTCACAAGAATAATTCTTGTTCACCTGTAATCATATTATTCACATTATATCACGTATTTATGTAAAATCACAGGTGCAAAATCAGGCTGAAATGCTGCTTCACATGTTTTTCACGGGATGTTCACCTAATCACATTAATATTTTTAAGCATAGCTATTTTGTAGTGCTTTAGTGCTCTGTCCTTTTCTTCTGAATTCATTCACGTGAAATTTAAAGCAATTCAACCAAACAGTCATTGGTCATTCAAGGATTTCTCCTGTGGTTAGCTGCTCTGCTGCGGTCTCATCCTAAGACCTATGTTTAGCATGTAAAAGCTACAGATTTCAATTCGTTGAATTCCATACCCGCTCTTAGAATTCCATTATGTGTGTGTTTCTAGTTTCTATTTTCTCTGTACAGGAAAAATGTTGAATATCATATTCATGGTAAATGAAGATTCTTATACACATAGATTTTCTTACATACTGAAGAATAAGTGGCTAAGCAAGCACTCAGTCAAGTGTAGAAGTGCTACTTTTTTTTCATCATGATGATGGAGCCATCTATAAAAGACGCGCAATTTGCTTTAGAGTAATTATTCTCTGATACAGGTTTCCTTGTGTACTATAAGCGGACACACATCAAGTGTTTGCAACATACACACTTACAGTACATGCACTCACAAGAGCTATAAAAACTACATTTTGTCTTTTGTTCAAGTGGTGAAAAGGCTTTTTTTCCAGACAGCTGAAAGTGTGATTGCTCATCCAGAACAGAGTTAATGCATTATTTCAGCACAATGTGTCAGTCAACTTTTAATAATGCACCAGTTTTATATAACGTTATAATTTCAGGCATGAAATCATTATTTTGTGGAAATTATCGATGCAGTTTTCTTTTCGCTCTCATTGGCTACTGCGTGAATCAGTATACCAAAGTAATCAGTTCCTTATTATAAAATCCCAAAAAGTCATGACATTCCTTAAGAACTAAACGTCAATTTGCAAATTACATTTGTATTTTTTTGGAGAGAGATAGATAGATAGATAGATAGATAGATAGATAGATAGATAGATAGATAGATAGATAGATAGATAGATAGATAGATGGATAGATGGATAGATAGGTAGATAGATAGATAGATAGATAGATAGATAGATAGATAGATAGATAGATAGATAGATAGATAGATAGATAGATAGATAGATAGATAGATAGATAGATAGAAAAAGAGAATTCAGATGATTACACATCATCTAGTGGTGTGTACAAACAAACAAACACACACACACACACACACACACAAAGCAGAGTGATAAACCTGGTTTTCATGAAAGAACAAAAAATCTGCAACTTTTTCTTTTATTTTCTTTCTATCACACTATGTTTGTCTATGGAAATTGCATTAATTCTTAGATTATCTGATATACTCCAACTCAGGTGTTTCAGGTGCTTTGTCATGGGTGCAGTTTCACATTTATCCAATCTCTCTCTCTCTCTCTCTCTCTACTCTCACTCTCTCTCTCGCTCTCTCTCCCCTACACAAACACACTCGAGTCAGTACCCTCTCATTATCACTGGCGCTGTATTCTCTGTGTGCCCTGGAGACTTTCTGATCATTTACTGACAACATCCTTATAAGGATCAGAATGTATCGATCCTTCCATACTGCTGGGAAAAATAATGCTTTCTCTCTCTCTCTCTCTCTCTCTCTCTCTCTCTCTCTCTCTCTCACACACACACACACACACACACACACAGACAGACACACACAAAACAGCTATTTCTGACTGTTAGAATTTGGAATTGTTTGCTTAGACTTATCATCGTTGTTGTGAGTGCATAAAATGAATTGTTTATGCCATTTTATGAGACTTGTCTGTCCTCATAAACACAGGGAGTGTGTTTGCCAATGGTGGATATGTTTTTTTAAGTAATCATGTCATCATCAAAAATCCTGTTACAGATAAGCACAAAAATGCAGTATTCTAAATTTCAGCTTGATTAGACATCCAATTCCTGAGAAACAGCTATTTGACCTTAGCCCCACCCCTTTTCTATGACCACACCCAAAATCCTGCCTCAGAATCTTGTCCTGAACATGCCAATGAAGTTTTCAAATCCAGGCAATCAATCAGCTCCTCCCTTCCACAACTGATTGGCATGTGGTTGTCATATTATTTACAAAGCTGAAAACGTTTCAGATATTATTGAGGGTCAAAGTAATTTGACACCAACTTTGTGTATGTGTGACAAAAATGTTAGGGCTAGTTTGCAAAAATAGGTTTCACATGAGCTTGAAATCTCAGTCGTACAGCAAGTGATAAACCATAAAACAGTTCACAACATGTTCAGAAATTAATAAAGTAAGTAAACTGCTAATGGTTTTGCTTATGGAATATACCTGCATTGGTGTTTGTGTCAGTTCATGATTAAAAATAAATCTAGATAAATTAGGGTGGCTGTGGCTCCGGTGGTAGAGCGGGTTGTCCACTAATTGTAGGGTTGGAGCTTCGATTCCCAGCCCACATGACTCCATGTGGAGTGTCCTTGCGCAAGACACTGAACCCCAAGTTGCTCCCAAAGGCAAGTTAGCACCTTGGCAGCTGTGAGTGAGTGTGTGTGCGTGTGTGTGTGTGTGTGTGTGTGTGTGTGTGTGTGTGTGTGTGTGTGAATGAGACACAGTGTAAAACGCTTTGGATAAAAGCACTATATAAGTGCCCCATTCACCATTTAGCACACATTAAAGCATTGCATCCTACTAAATAAGGGGTGTTGTGCAATGACACGATCTGTATATATTTACTGTATCTCTTTAGTTCTCCACACATCTGTAACAGTATCTCTATTCAGATTTAAACATGTAGTGGGCGTGGCTTGAACTTGAAATAAGTGAAAAAACAAACCCAGAGTTAGAAATTCCTGCACTGTCAGCATGGTGGGTGAATTCTGGATCTGACAGTTCCTCAGACTCAGCTAGATCACTTGTGTTCATAAGTGGTCCTAACTAAACTAAAGCTGAGACGTTTATTATTATTTTTGTTCTACATACCTACCTGTGACATTTTCGAATGAATATATAATTGGTTCAATTTATAGACCAAGTAATCTAATATAAACCACAAAGACCCTGAGGCAGTTACTAAGGATGCTGAAAATGCATCACTCCATGAGCACCATATACATTATGTTCTCAAGTTAACGAACATTGTCTTTGTTTGTCCTGTGAGCTTCATACCTGACCGACATGAAAGTAAATCTCCTGCTCGCATGGTTTCGAGTGCACCTCTTATTTGTTTCTTTATATGTGTTCGTGTAGATCACACTACCTGCTCAGTTCGAATAATGTATTCATTTTCAGTAATTTAGTCAGACTTTTTACATCAATAAATGTTGATAACTTTTTGAAAACTGGCCTCCACATAAAGGCCACATCAAACTATATTAAAGTGTTGTTTATGTTGGACATTGTGGGCTGGATTTTACTCGTTGATGGTATTTTACTCGTAGTTGGTTAATTAGTGATGTTTTATTACTGTATTAAAAACATTGTTTAGCTCATGTATTAGAAACGTCAGTAACCACATTCATTATATTCCAAACTAAGTCGATTATTTACATTCTGCCGTGTACCACTTCAACATGCACACCATGTAACACCGCTCAAGTAGTCCTTAATCAAAAACCTCCATAGGCCACAGTCTGGACTTCATGATGGCTAACATGCACATCTCATATTCACATCCCAGCACTCACACTTTCTGTCTCTCACTCTGTTTCTGTCTCTCACCCACACTCACTCACTCTTTCTCACTCGGCTCTCTAAATCTGAGAGAAGAGAACACATGCCCTATATAGAAATCCCAAAGGGAGCATATAAATCACTTCTTCTCTCTGAGAAGCTGTTTTGTCATGTTTTATATCATTCAACTAATAAAACACAACTCCTTTTTTTCACTAAAGACTCGAGTCCCCAAATAGCTTTGTTCTAAATGTATTTCAAACACAACTGTTTGCTTTCAGAACGTGTTCTCTTCCCCCTCCCCCCCCCCAGTTCTCCCCCTCTGTCTTTCTCTACATCTCTAACATTGTTTAATGCTGTTTAATCTCTCCCCGTTTCTTTTTCTGTCTTTCTCTCCACGCACAAGATACAGCACCGAAACACAGCACACTTGACGTTTTCACTACTACAGTCCTGCCAGATAAGGAGATTTAGCTGGCTCTGTCAGAACCAAAAAAGCTTTTTGAAACATTTCCTTGTTCACAGTGGAGTTGTTACTCTGAGTCTGTTACAGATAAACTGAAATGGCCTTGGTCTTCTCCATCACTAATGATGAACTTGGCTAAGAATAGTCAGTGTCCTTAATTTACTGACAGACTTTGTATTATGAAGAAAAAAAGCCATTTCAAGGTCTTGGAGACCATAATGCCTTTTAAATTCCACATTAACAACAAAGTTCTGCTCATGGCATTTAAAACTCTGAATGCGCAAAGCTCAAGAGTATGTTCCGGAGTATCTGATTTCCTGAAACAACATAGCCCACCCTGAGCAATTCACTCAGATGTGGCAAATCTACGGTTAATCCAGAGTATCACTTGCAATTTACATTGGCCCTCAGCTGTGTAGTAGTGTTCCAGAGAACATTAGGAACACCAACTTCATGTTTTGAAATCCAGATTTATAACATAGTTGTTTAACTTGACCCATTCATAGTCTCTGGATTTATTGTGCTTTATCATAATTACTTTTTTTAAGATTCTAATAATAATACTAATATTTTGCTACTACTACTACTACTAATAATAAGAAGAAGAAGGAGAAGAAGAAGAATTAGTAAGATAGCAGTAGTAATAGTAGTAGTCGTAGCAGCAGCAGTAGTAATAGTAGTAGTAATAGTAGTAATAGTCATAGTAGCAGGATTAGTAATAGTAGTAGTAGTCGTAGCAGCAGTAATAGTAGTAGTAGTAGTCGTAGTAGCAGTAGTAGTAATAGTAGTAGTAGTAGCAGCAGAAGTAGTAGTAGTAGTAGTCATAGCAGCAGTAGTAGTAGTAGTAGTAGTCGTAGCAGAAGTAGAAGTAATAGTAGTAATAGTAGTAGTCATAGCAGCAGTAGTAGTAATAGTAGTAGTCGTAGCAGCAGTAGCAGTAGTAGTAACCGTAGTAGTAATAGTATTAGTTATGGCAGCAGTAGTAGTAATAGTAGTAATAGTAGTCGTAGCATCAGTACCAGTAATAGTGTAGTAGACGGCAGCGTAGTCAGTAGTACAGTAGTAGTAGCAGTAGTAGCAGTAGTCGCAGCGTAGCGTAGTGAGTAGTAGTAGTAGTCGTAGCATCAGTAGCAGTAATAGTAGTAGTAGTCGTAGCATCAGTAGCAGTAATAGTAGTAGTAGTCGTAGCAGTAGTAGTAATAGTAGTAGTCGTAGCAGCAGTAGCAGTAGTAGTAACCGTAGTAGTAATAGTATTAGTTATGGCAGCAGTAGTAGTAATAGTAGTAATAGTAGTAGTCGTAGCATCAGTACCAGTAATAGTAGTAGTAGACGTAGCAGCAGTAGTAGTAATAGTAGTAGTAGCAGTAGTAGTAGTAGTCGTAGCAGCAGTAGTAGTAGTAGTCGTAGCATCAGTAGCAGTAATAGTAGTAGTAGTCGTAGCATCAGTAGCAGTAATAGTAGTAGTAGTCGTAGCAGTAGCAGTAGTAGTAGTAGTAGTAGTAGTAGTAGTCGTAGCAGCAGTAGCAGTAATAGTAGTAGTAGTCGTAGCAGCAGTAGTAGTAGTAGTAGCAGTAGTAGTAGTAATATAGTAGTAATAGTAGTAGTCGTAGCAGCAGTAGTAGTAATAGTAGTAGTAATAGTAATAGTAGTAATAATAGTAGTAGTAGTAGTAGTAGTAGTAGTAGTAGTAGTAGTCATGGTAGTAGTAATATTACTATTAATGGTAGTAGTAGGAGTATTATTAGTAGTTTGGGTGGTTTTATTTAATCTAGATATATAAAATACAGGTTGATGTTTTATCAAAATTTATCAATTTGCACCCATCCATCCATTCATTTTCCATACCGCTTATCCTAAACAGGGTCATGGGGAGCCTAGAGTCTATCCCAGGGAACTCAGGACAGAAGACGGGGGACATCCTAGATGGTGTATCAGCCCATTGCAGGGCACAATCATACACACACATTCACACTAGACAATTTGAATTACCTGCTGGAAAGCCTGGAAGCAAGGAGAGAACATGCAAACTTGGTGCACACAGGGCAGATTCGGGAATCGAACTCTGGAGGTAAGAGGTGCTAATCACTAAGCCACTGGGCCCCCTCATTTTCCACCTACAATTATGGTATGAACAGATGTTGCCTCACCAAGCTCTCTCTCTCTCTCTCTCTCTCTCTCTCACACACACACACACACACACACACACACACACACAATTAATAAGATTTAAAAAAAATGCAGCTTGTCATGTTAAAAGGAAACCCCAAACTTATCAGTCCTGAAGAATATCCTATATTGGAAAACTAGAAGGTTTACCTTACGTTTAACTTTGCTTTACTTTAGGTTCTTAACCAGTGACACAGGAGACCCCTTCCATAAAGCATCTTCTTAAGGAAAATTTCATCATATCAACAATTACATGAATTTCTTCATGTGGAGCGTTTGCCGTACAAGTCCTTGTGTAGTCCTTGTCAGAACTACTGTCAGAGCTGCGGTCTTAGAAAATTAATCAACACCTTCTGACCAATCAGATTTGGGGATTCAGGTGCATCACAGTATGAAATAGAATAGAATGCTTTGTATTATATATAAGCTATAAGGTGCTAGTGATCAGAAGAAGTGAGACAGCAAGAGACGCTATACCACCCTCAAGCTTTTGCATTCTGCTGCTCAGCTATATTTGGCTTGTATCCTACCACAACTCTAAGTCGTTTTGGATCAATTCAGCTGCAAAATAAATCAATGTAAATATGACGCTGATATGTTCTAATATGTAAATAAAATATACTGTGGTAGGTTTTCAATGTATTAAATTTTATTATAGGGGCTTTTCACTTCCAATTTTTGCCAGACGTTAATATGACAACTTAAAAATACCAAACATTCATCATAAACTTCAATCTCTTTGTGTCGCACTGTTTCTAAAAGTCAATGTGTGGGAGAATAATACAAGCCGTCACCTTCTCCATCACAGTGACCTTTTTTGCAGAGCCTAGGTGAGCTGTGTCGTGCCTGCTATATCTACGACTAAACAGAGTCCTGAGAGCTTTATTGCTAAGTGGGCCTCAGCTTGTTAAAGTGCCTGGTGTCTGTGTTTAACAGGACCATTAAGAATGGACAGACGGATCAATAGAGAGAGAGAAAAAGAGAGAGAAGGAGGGTGAGGGAGGAGGGGATGTGGCTCTCTGTCAGGGTGATGTGTAGTTAGTGCCTGATTGTCCTGAGGTGTCAGTGGATCTAAAACACACTAATTTCTCTTTCCCACTAATGTTCCTTAATACACCATAATACACCTGAGTCTGCTGCAATTAAATCAGGTCCTCTCAGGGCAACAGCTAGATCTCTGCATAAACCACACAAACGTACAGTCATTTATAAAAAAAAGATGTACATCCCATGGAAATTGTTGGCTTTTTTGACATATTTGGACAAGCAAACATTTGATCATATTTGAAACAGTGCCTATTAATAAAGTTGATATACTTGAACAAAAGTAGCTTTTTCCAATCATTTATTCAAGAGAAATATCCGTAGATGTTATATTATTCTGTGGAACAGGTAAGTGCACCCTTGGCCTCAGAAGCTAATATTGCACCCTTTAGCAGATATAACATCTTGTAGGCATTTTGAAAAATTGGCCACCAGACTTGTTCAGACAGATGGCCTCACATTATCTTCAAGCACTCTTTGATATGATGCAGAATTCATAGTTGAATCAATGAATGCAAGCTGTCCAGTCCCTGAGGCAGTGAAGCAACCCCAAACCATAACATTTCTACCACAATGCTTCACAGTTGGTATGAGGTGCTTCTCCTGAATAGCTGTCTTTGGTCTGCACCAAATATGTCTGCTGTTACTGTGGTCAAACAAATCTATCTGTTCCAAAATATGATCATTGGCAAAATGTAATCTTGTACTAATGTTCTTTTTAGACAGCAAAGGCTTTTTTCCTGGCACGCCTCCCATGCAGGTTTAATTTGTGCAGTATCTTTCTGACTGTAGAAGCATGCACTTTGACATCAACAGTTGCAAGACTTACTAGCAGATCTTGTGATTAAATTTTGGTGTCCATGGATACTTCTTTTAGCATCAAATTGTCTGCTCTTGGGAAGAATATACTGGGATGGCCAAGTCCTGGACAAATTGGCAGTTGTTTGAAATATATATAAACTATGTCTTGCAATTTGTTCAAACTTACCTCAATGTAGACAATGTACAGAGAAAAGAGGAGGAGGGGGCTGGTTGCTAGCAGCAGTGAGGGTAGTGCTGTGGTTATATAATACAATAAAATAAAAATACTCAAAGAATTTTGAAACAATTTTGAAAATTCCAATAAGATTCTAAAAATAAAATAAGATCCTGCAAGATACATTAAACAGGAACAGAAATTCCAATAGGATTTTTTGACAAGGATATCTATCTGGTCTACACTTCTTACTGTATCCCAGCAAGATTGTAGTGTATTTCTTATTTAACAGTAGGACTGCATAGTCATACAATTAAAACGTTTAGCTTCTTCAGTTGATTCAATGTAGCTGACTGGTGAGTTACCTTATTAGTTATTTAATAAAAGTTCTTGAGTGGGGCGCACGCTGGCTTAGTGATTAGCACGTTCGCCTCACACCTCCAGGGTCGGGGTTTCAATTACCACCGTGGTCCTGTGTGTGCAGAGTTTATATGTTCTCCCTGTGCTGCGGTTTCCTCCCCCAGTCCAAAGACATGCATGGTAGGCTGATTGGCGTGTCTAAAGTGTCTGTAGTGTATGAATGGGTGTGTGAATGTGTATGTGAGTGTGTCCTGCGGTGGATTGGCACACTGTCCATGGTGTACCCCGCCTTGTGCCTGATGTTCCCTGGGATAGGCTCCAGGTTTCCCCATGACCCTGAACAGGATAAAGTGTTATAGAAGATGGAAGGATGGATGGATGGATGGATGGACTTCTTGAGTGGCACAACAGAAAAGCATTCGCCTTGTCAGTTGGAAATCATGAGTTAAATTCCCAGCAAAGTGAATGCTGTTTGTGGCTGGGAGTCCACTTGTGGACATCTATGAGTTCATGTGGATAGTGCGTTCCTCCAAGTGTGCAATGCCACAGCATGAGCAACAGTTCAAAAAGATGTGGTTGGCTGTCTTCATGTGCTTTGGAGGAAGCATGTGAGAGCCTTCATCCTCCCTGGTTGGTAGTTGTTGTATGATAGGGGAGAACTGCCTGAAGGGTGGGTATTGTCCAAGACTAAATTGTGCACAGAACTGTATATAATTTATTCATCATCATTTAGCCATCATCATGTAGTCCTGCTCTAAAGCGTTGCCGGGATGTGTGCTGAAATTTACGCAACTAATAAATCTAAAGCCGCTTGTGTTTGTGTGAACACATTGGAGTGTGTGAGTGTATGATTATGTGACCGTCCATGTGGATGTTTATGGTAAATGTCAGGCTGATATATTTATTTCTCGATATCTGTTTCCTTTTCTCGGGGTGATGTGTGAAGTAGCGAGTATATGCCTGCGGCGAATCCCCCTGGCGAAGACCATGTGGTGCTGTCTTCCTCTGCCAGGCCTCCATTACGGATGCAAGGTGTGTCAATCAGCTCCCCCACGCACAGGCTTGTGGGATGACAGCAAGGAAAAAAGAGTATGCACCTACATGTGGCACATACAGTTCCACACAAACTGAATCTCAGTGTTTCCAAATAGGGTGAGAAAGCCACACACACACACACACACACACACACACACACACACACACACACACAGTGTATTATTAGCTTGGAAGGAATTGAGAGCATTTGTCCACATTTCATATATGTTTTTATAACTTCACCTCTCACTCCTATCACTCCTTCTCTCCTGCTGAGACACAAACGGCGAGCGGTAGATAAAACTGCTATCATTTTCGCCTACGTACTGACACTGGTAATAAAGTGGCTGCATCTAGCCATGGCCCAGTCCAGTGTAAAGGTTTAGACCAGCTATAGTTTAAATCTAGAAGGGAGATTTTGTGATGCTAGAAGATTTTAGGTCTCGGAATGGGTTTGATCGTGAGGTAGAGTCCATTTTGTAGACTTTCCAGTGTCAGAGCTTTGTAATAAGAATATGAATAATTAAAAAAAAAAAAAAAAAAATTAAAATAATATAAAATATTATAAAAAAAAAATATTATTTTATTCTTTTTTTCCCACAAAAACCACTATTTTGAGTGAAGCAATTCTTCCTCCAAGACACATGAAGCTAACCTCAGCATCTGTTCATCTTGCTGCATCACTGGTCAGAGTAACACACTCGGAGTAAAGTGCTATATGCCCTCTTCTACATACGTGAGCGCACAGTCACCTACTTAGTGTCATTTTATACGACAGGGGAAAGAGTAAACCATCCCTCCGGCCCTGAAAGCATGTCTTGCATTTTAATCCTTACATATAACAGAGGGCTTCCCTGTATGAGAAGATCCCAATGAATTCCTTTTAAGTTTCAATGTTTAAGTTTATTTGTCATGTGCACAAAATGTCAGGCTCAGGTAAACTACAAGTAGCGATATCAAATATATACATAAGAAGATGAGAGTTATTATTATATATGTACAAATACAATATCTTTCCATCCATCCATCCACTTTCCATACCACTTAGGATACATAGGGTTAGGGGGAGACATAAAATTTAGAAATGCCAATCAACATACAGTAAAATGCATATCTTTGGAAAGAGAAAACCCCTGAAGCACTGGGAGAAACTGCAAACTCCATGCACACAGGGCAGAGGCAACCCACAACCGTGGAGGTGTGAGTCAAACATGTATATATGTATATATGTATATATATATGTGTATATATATATATATATATATATATATATATATATATATATATATATATATATATATATATATATATATATATATATATATATATATACGTATATGTGCTTACTTGAGCAGGGAGACCTTGCGGGCGCTGTAGGATTTCAGTGCTTCGCGGCATAGTGTGTTACCAATTGTTTTCTTGGTGACTATGGTCCCAGCTTCCTTGAGATCATTGACAAGATCCTTCCATGTAGTTCTGGGCTGATTCCTCACTGTTCTCATGAGCACTGCAACTCCACGAGGTGAGATCTTGCATGGAGCCCCAGGCAGAGGGAGATAGACAGTTCTTTTGTGTTTCTTCCATTTGTGAATAATTGCACCAACTGTTGTCACCTTCTCACCAAGCGGCTTGGTCTTGGCCATGGTGGAGAGTTTGGAATCTGATTGATTGATTGCTTCTGTGGACAGGTGTCTTTTATACAGGTAACAAGCTGAGATTAGGAGCACTCCCTTTAAGTGTGTGCTCCTAATCTCAGCTCGTTACCTGTATAAAAGACACCCGGGAGCCAGAAATCTTTCTGATTGAGAGGGGGTCAAATACTTATTTCCCTCATTAAAATGCAAATCAATTTATAACATTTTTGACATGCGTTTTTCTGGATTGTTTTTGTTGTTATTCTGTCTCTCACTGTTCAAATAAACCTACCATTAAAATTATAGACTGATCATTTCTTTGTTAGTGGGCAAACGTACAAAATCAGCAGGGGATCAAATACTTTTTTCCCAAAGTGTATATACACACATATATATATATATATATATGTAAACATATAAACACACACAAAATATGCAGAAAGTTTACCAGTTACGTATGCCGTAGGGATTAAGAATCCAGGAAACCCCCCTTCTTTTTTTTGTTTTTAAACCTAATACTATCAGGGCCTGATTTACTTTGATTACATATATTTAGATATATTTAACATTAGTGTGTATGATATATATATATATATATATATAAAGGAAAGAAAGTCAAAATATTGTGCATTAGTATGGTATTGAGTGAGCACAAGTCATTAGAACAGCTTCAGTGTGACATGGTTTTGGTTCCACAAGTCTCTGGAACTGTAATAGAGGGATGAGAATTGTTTTTGTAAAAGATATTCCTTTAAATTTATGTCTTGATGATGCTGGTGGAGAGCGCCATCTAACAAGTCACTCCATCTACGGGGGATATCATCAAAGACAGTCCACCTACTGGAATGTCTTTGGGAGGTTGGAGGAAAACAGAGAACCTGGGAAGAAACCCACATGGATACAGTAAAATACATAAATTATATGAACCTACAACAGACACTAGCTTGAAATGTGAGGCAGCAACTCAACCCTTTTGAAGCTGTGAAAGTGAGTTGTACAGTTCTCATACTTTCTATATAATTCCACTCATAGGTGAGAATCAGTTTTGTTGTTAAGCAATATTGTAGTGCTGTACTTATGGTGAGATATTCTAAAAATGAAATGAGGAGTGTGAAGTCCCTTGTTGAACTTGGCTTGAAATACTTTTTCAAAATCTGTTGCATAAACATGCTTGGACACTTTTTGCATTTAGTGAGTGGACAGAGGCTCCGTGATTCAAACTGCATGAACTTTCTTGAGAATAACTCACATTCTGATGTTTGCGTAGGTGGCAGAACTGGCAGTTTGCATTTGTGTGTTTTCAAGAGCATTTTGTGCTGTACGTCGTTTTGAAATGTCTTACCAACTGTCAGCTGTAATTTAGTCAAAAGCTGTCAAAAAAATGGAAATTGTGATCTGTGTGGCCTCATCCTGCTTCAGGCTGGAAGCAAAAAGTGAAGAGCGCTTTTGCTACCTTTTTCTCTCCATCCTCACTGTTGTTCCAGAATGTAAAGGTAGTACATAAAAAAAAATAAAAAATAAACTTTCTCTTGTGCCGTTGCCAGTGTTTAGCGTATGCACACACCAGCTGTGTGGGTGACTCCACTTCCCAGCCTAAGCAGAAGGTCAGGTGGCCCTCTGCAATGCATTCTGGGAGCGTGGGAGTACGGGGGCGTTTGATGACTATTTTCTACTTTATTTTAAAAGCAATGTCAAACGTTGTACTGAACATCAAGATCGATGGTCCACAGTCATGCAGGAGGTGAAGAATCTGACGAAGTAAGAATGTTCTTCTTTCCACTAACAGCTAAGTTCTCTATTTTTACATAGGTTTTATCATTCAAATCAGTCAGCAGCATTCATGGATTTGAATACGTTTATTCGATTAAAATTCAAAAAGGCTTTATAAGTTGTAACTTTTTTCATTCCTTAATTAGCATTATGTACAGCTAATATTTAATGAACCATGAGTTTTTATCATTAAAGTATACTGTATGTCATGTAAACAATAATGAGAATAAGCAGAAGAAGAAGAAAAAGAAGACCATAACTGGGGGCTTGGTGGCCTCCTGGTTAGCACATTTGTCTGGCATGTCTGGAATTGAGGGTTCGAATCACGTCTCTATGTTTCCTCCGTGCTTCAGGGGATTCTTCTGGGTACTCTGGTTTCCTCTCCCAGTCTAAAGGTATGCACTGTAGGCTGAATAACATATCTAAATTGTGTGTGACTGAATATGTGTGATTGTGCCCTGTTTTGGGTTAGCACCCTGTTCAGGATGTCCCCCACCTTGTGCCCCCAGTTACCTGGGATGGACTCCAGGCTCCCTGAAACACTGTGTAAGATAAGCAGTACAGAAAATGGATGGATGAGTGGATGGATAAGACCATAACACCATATAACAGAGTCACTGAAAAGCTCTTCAAGTGCAAAGACCTGAAAAGAGAGATTAGCCAAATGTAGGGTATGAAGACAGAGTTGATCCCAGTTGTCACTGGAGCACTAGGACTCTTGAAGAAAGGACTGGAAAAATACATGGAGACGATCTCAGGAAATATCAAAATTCAGGAACGGGGCATTCTCCATAGAATAAATCAAATGGAGGGAAAGGTTCCTGGTGAAATAATAGTGAAGAGTAAAATAATAATAAAAATAATAATAATAATAATAATAATAATAATAATAATAATAATAATAATAATAATAATAATAATAATAATAATAATAATAATTAGTTACCAGTATCATCCACCAAATAAGACAATAACACAATTAGGATTATCCAATTATTATTCCTTATGTGAATAGAAATAACCCTACAAAATCAATATTAAATATGCCTTCATTAATAATTGTCAATAAAAGGTGAAGCTGAATTATGGTTTGGTGTTATTTACACGTAGAGTTCATATAGTAACATACTACAATTTCATTTATGCTCATTTATGGACCTATTTTAGTCATAATATCAGACACCACATGTACAGTTTATGAATCTTTAAACAATCATGAATTAATCCATGTTTTGCCTTATACTGCTGTTTGTTAATATTATTTCAGCTTTCCTAATGTTAATACTACTGTTGCTGTTTGTAATAATTGGCAATGCTGTAAATAATGTTTGTGAAGGCAATATAATATAAAGAATTTCCACATTACCCCTAACAGTCACGTTTATGTATCATTAATGTATAATTTAGTTATTAATCATGAATTATTAATGCAAAAATATTGTGTCTTTTGAGTAAACAGAAAAAAAGGCCAACCGTCTCAGTGGGATGAAATTGTTTGGACTCTGCTGTTAAAGCTGCCATACCGTGCTAAACTAGTGGGTAAGTTCAAAGCACTGGTTACACAAGGGTGTAAAAAAAACCAAAAACAAAAAAAACAACAACATAAAAATTGAGGCTGTTGCCATGGTTACCCCATCAATTTCCCAAACTCTTCATTTTCTATGGTCAGTATCAGCCAAGGTCTAGCGTAATCATGAAAGAAAAGCACTCACACCCTTTTCCATATTCAAGCCAAGGCCACAGGATTTTTTACTCTGCCATTAATAAAGATCAGACGTTAACAATTAATATTAAGAAATGAATGCATTCTAGTCGAATCATCCAAATGTAAAGTTGGGAATGTGTTAAAGCCCTGCTGTTGGTCGGTATGTGTTGTTGCCTGGTAAATGAAGCGCTCAGGCCCTCGTTATGGACGTCTCTATCACAGCGTGTACATACACAGCTGCTTTTATTGCTGCCATAATGGAGGCAGATTCACTAATGACTCCAGGCTACGGTTACAGCAGTGTCGCAAGCGTCCGGCCCACTGTCGCCATGGCAACCAGGCCATCGCACACCTCGCTTCTGCTCCCGACTGCCACCTGATGGCTGAGCTGACCTGCTTTACACACACACACACACACACACACACACACACACAGATATTCCTATTCTTATGAGGACCCTATCAAGATATAAAAACATGCCAATGCACACACACATAGAAAAAAAATTATTCAGTGGGTTAAAAGGCCATAGACCATGTTTCAGAACTGGATGGATTCTGTTGCACTGAGTAACGATAATAAAAAAAAGATTTAAAAAAATATATACTTGATGACAGTTGGGCAGTTTAGTAGTCGACCAAAGAAATAACAGATGGACGCAACATTCTGAGCCTTAGGCAACAACCACGTCCCATTAAGCTCTGTCTTTCAATCTCAGCATCCTTCCCTTTACAAACACAGATAATAAATCCAGTTTTGTGCATGACTTGCATTCTTTCAGGACAATAACTTATTGCCTTTTTGTTTGCGTCCTACTCTCTATGTCTCTGTCTCCGTCTCTGCTGAAGATCGGCAAAATCTCCATGAAAGGAGGAGCCGTCTTGAGTTCCTGACGGCTGCCTGCTAATTGCTGACCCTAACCGACCCAATTAGAGGCAACAAGCACCCTGCACTGGCCCAAGGGACAACACGTCCCAGCATGCCGAACACAGACACACTCACAACAACACGCTAGAGCGACAAGGACCTGCCATTCTCACTTTCTTCTTCAGTACTATCTCTTCTTTTCTCCTCTGTGTAAACACTTAAAAACATGATTCTGAGGATGCATGTGACTTGTTAATGCACTCGTTCCATCCACACGGGTCTCTGTAGATATGTAGACAGCATACTATATATGCACTGTGCAAAAGTCTTAGGCACATGGAAAGAAATGCAAAGTAAATCAAAGATGCCTCAAAGAATAATTAAAAATAAATGTTTCTGTATAAGAAAAAATACTATAAACAGCAGTAAACAGTAATAAATGAAACAATAGTGAAAACCCCTTGCTTTTTTATTATTATGATTACTGACAAGTGAAATAAAAATTATTCAACCCGCATTGTAAGTCAGGTTTATTGTCAACGTTTACAGACTTTCAGCTGTTTGCGATGAACAAATCAAACAAAAGCAACTGAAATAGTTCAATAGTTCAAATGGTTTCCGAAATTAAACTAAAAATGCAACTTATAATGATTTCTTCAAATTCATACAGTGAGGGAAAAAGTATTTGATCCCCTGCTGATTTTGTATGTTTGCCCACTGACAAAGAAATGATCAGTCTATAATTTTAATGGTAGGTTTATTTGAACAGTGAGAGACAGAATAACAACAAAAAAAATCCAGAAAAACGTTATAAACAGATTTGCATTTTAATGAGGGAAATAAGTATTTGACCCCCTCTCAATCAGACAGATTTCTGGCTCCCAGATGTCTTTAAAGGGAGTGCTCCTAATCTCAGCTTGTTACCTGTATAAAAGACACCTGTCCACAGAAGCAATCAGTCAATCAGATTCCAAACTCTCCACCATGGCCAAGACCAAAGAGCTCTCCAAGGATGTCAGGGACAAGATTGTAGACCTACACAAGTCTGGAATGGACTACAAGACCATTGCCAAGCAGCTTGGTGAGAAGGTGACAACAGTTGGTGCGATTATTCGCAAATGGAAGAAACACAAAAGAACTGTCAATCTCCCTCGGCCTGGGGCTCCATGCAAGATCTCACCTCGTGGAGTTGCAATGATCATGAGAACAGTGAGGAATCAGCCCAGAACTACACGGGAAGATCTTGTCAATCATCTCAATGCAGCTGGGACCATAGTCACCAAGAAAACAATTGGTAACACACTACACCGTGAAGCACTGAAATCCTGCAGCGCCCGCAAGGTCCCCCTGCTCAAGAAAGCACATATACATGACCATCTGAAGTTTGCCAATAAACATGCAAATGATTCAGAGGACAACTGGGTGAAAGTGTTGTGGTCAGATGAGACCAATATGGAGCTTTTTGGTATCAATTCAACTCGCCGTGTTTGGAGGAGGAGGAATGCTGCCTATGACTCCAAGAACACCATCCCCACCATCAAACATGTAGGTGGAAACATTATGCTTTGGGGGTGTTTTTCATCTAACGGGACAGGACAACTTCACCGTATCAAAGGGACGATGGAATCTTGGGTGAGAACCTCCTTCCCTCAGCCAGGGCATTGAAAATTTTAAGTAATTACTAAGTCATTACAAAGTACTAAGTCATGTTTTGCAGAGGGGTCAAATACTTATTTCCCTCATTAAAATGCAAATCAATTCATAACATTTTTGACATGCGTTTTTCTGGATTTTTTTGTTGTTATTCTGTCTCTCACTGTTCAAATAAACCTGCCATTAAAATTTTAGACTGATCATTTCTTTGTTAGTGGGCAAACATACAAAATCAGCAGGGGATCAAATACTTTTTTCCCCCACTGTACTTATTCAACCCCCTAAATAGAATCCCTCACAACAGCACAAATATGCAAAACAGATGTTGTCTCAAGTACAACTGATGTGACTAATCAAGGGCTTCATTAGTTGCACCAGGTGTGCTTGAGCTGGAAAACATAAAATACCTGAATGGGGTAGAAATAAATGAAATAACTGGATGGGACAGAAAAAGGAAGCTATCAATGTCTGCAACCAGATTTCTGAGAAGCAGGTTGTGAAAAACCCTCAAGTGAATGCAGAAGACCTGCAGCAAGACTCAGTGGCAACAGGCACTGAGGATTCAGTGAGCACAGTAAGGTGTGTAGTAAATGCAGAAGGTTTCCATACCAGAACTCCAAGACATACGCCACTACTCACCCAAAAGCACAAGAAAAGTCGCTCAAAATCATATAAATAAGCCACAGAAGTTTTGCAATTCTAGTCTGTGGAGCGATTAAACAAAACTGGAACCTTTCAGCATGATGGATCAGCAGTATGTTTTTAGAAAGAACAATTAAGAAAGAACGTAGTCAAGCATGGTGGTGGCTTGGTGATGTTCTGGGGCTGCTTTGCACCCTCTGATACTGGAAACCTGCAGTGTGTGGAAGGCAAGATGGATTCACTGAAGTATCAGGAAATCCTAGGAGAAAACATCTCAGAGGTTCCATCTGTGAGGAAGCTGAAGTTTGGGCATCATTGGACCTTCCAACAGGACAATGATCTCAAACATACCTCAAATTAATCCAAGGCTTGGTTGTAGAAGAAGTACTGGAAGATTCTAAAGGGCCATCACAGTCACCTGACTTGAACCGAATAGAAAATCTCTATTGGGATTTGAAGAAGGCAGTTGCAGCACACAAACCGAAGAATATTACTGAACTGGACTCCATTGCTCATGAGGAAGGGGCTGAGATTCCTCAGGAACGCTGCCAGAAGCTATGCATCTCATTTGCAGCAGGTCATAACAGCAAAAGAGAGCTCTAGTAAGTACTAAAGATGCTTGCCATGAAGATGTTGAATAATTCTGAAACTGGAGAAATCATTATAAGTTGCATTTTCAGTAGAATTTGGGGAAACCAATAGAAGCATTCTTTTTAGAACTATTTCAATTGCTTTTGTTTGATTTGTTCATTGCAAACAGCTGAAAGTCTGTATATTTTGACAATAAACCTGACTTGCACTGGGGTTTGAATAATTTGGTTGCAACTGTAAATTTCAGTTAGGACATCATTTAGAACAAAAGCTATTACAGAATAACATTTCCTAAGTGCATTATCTTGTCTTAACTACAGATCGGTTATTACAGCATCCTAACATATCTTTAGGACAACCCCTCTGGTGTCCTAACTTTAAACTTATTTGAAAGCCAACAATAACAGTCACATTACAATAGCCATGTCCGTGAATGGCGTTACATTTATTAATGATACAAGACAAAGAACTGTGATGTTTGATGGTGGAAAGACTTTTGGAGTACCCAGATGTTCTGTGCTTTGACAGCAAAACACTGATAAATACATACATAACTCAATGAAATATAATAATGCAGTTACCATTAGAACTGCAACCAACATTACAAAATCCAGTGAACCATCACAGAGCATTACCGGTCATCGTGCAATGAATTTAATATTCCCCATACTCCATTTTCATCTAAGGTTTACTTCACAGTTCTTAGTTGTAGTTGGTTGCTTGGTAACAGACCTGAGAGTTGATCATCGAACTCGATGGAGCAGTTGAAGATATCTTAATAAGAGATAAGTTAACGATTTTGTAAGATAAGAATCCTAAATCAAGTTAGGATTTGCTTCTGTAATACGAATTTGTGAAAAATCGTAATTTAACTTATCAGATCTTAACTTAAGACATAAGATCGAATGTTTCTGTAACATGCCCCCTGAAGACTTTGACTGTCACACTGTCACACATATAGTACCCAATCAATAATGCAGAAATCATTAAATAAACATCTATAGCAAAATATAACAAAAAAGCACTCCATGCTCGTTTTGACATGTTAACCCGCTACTTGGTGAAGAAAAGCAGATATTTACTGGAAAAACTACATTATTTAGAAAATAGCTGAGTTACTTTGATGACTAGCATTGCTACATGTAGCTAGCTTCTTCCCAACACTACCAACTATGCCTTCTGGAAATGGCAGAACTGTCAAATAAGGACTCCTTGCTCTCTTTGCATGATAATTTAAAGTAAAGGGGGGGGGGGGCAATGAGAACACACTTGCGGTGCTTTACATGTTGATTTGGTGTTGTGTGAAGGTCGTGATTGTGCTACTTATTATTAAGGGACACTTAATAGTGCTGTGGAACTTGCTCACAGGCTACAAACGATCATTACATGTGTGTTTTTCTCAGGAAAAGTAATGGGCTTCTGCGAGAGAGGAGAGAGCATTCGAAGTGGTCTGATGTGAACACAAAAGACTAAGAGTTGAGAGATCAACTCCTTACCCTGCCATTTCCAAACACCTTCTTCTGTTCCCTGTGTTTACCCAGTGCTCTTTTCTGTCACACTGACACTTTGCCCTAGAAGTTAAAAAAACAAACAAACAAAAAAACGCAATAGATAAATAACACAACAGCGACAGAGCCCCATAATCCCTTTTGTTTCGCTGGATTTGTTCCTCTCATGTGCTTACACACACAACTCTCCCCTCCCTCCCTCACCTCTGTGTGTGAGAGGAAAAGATATTTAGTGACTTTGATATGTAAACCTACAAAATCTTACCTGAGGCAAAGACGATCATCGCTTTTCCCACAATCCGGTCAGATCAGGAATGGGAGAGAGAACAAAAGAGATAGGAGCAGACACAAAAGAGCAATGCAAATCTCTTTCAGATAAAAGAAAAAAAAAAACACAGGGGAAAAGGAAGAGTGAAAAGGATGGATGAGGAGATTACAGAGAAAGACAAAGCCTCCATTTTGGCCAGGAATGAAGAAAAAAAAAAACAACTGTATTGGGTTTTGGTTCTAGATACTGCAATCTAGGTCTGCTAATTGTTTAGTTTTTACCAAGATAGCTAAGCATTTAGCCTGCTAAGAGTCTGTGTGAAACTGTTTTGTCCCTGTACAAAATAATTTAAATATAGAGAAACCAGATGGTCCTGTAGTTCTCAAATGTGGTATACGATTACATATTATTTAGTAGAGTAATATGCATTTTCGCAGGCAGCCAAAGTGCTGTCTGCTTTGTGGAATACGCATCATGCTAATTTAACAGAGCACATTGCTGCACTACAGAGGTCATATTCAGAGAGTTCTCAAAGTCTCACAATGCATTTTTTAATGAAACGGACAACCACTGTCCATTTAAAATCGCCTGACCTCGGACTTTAACACTGGAGCTAGTAAATTAGCCCCAGAGACAGCTTTGGCCAAAAGGTCACTGCTGTGTTTTTTCCCCCTCTGCACTCTCTCTCTCTCTCTCTCTCTCTCTCTTTGACAATCTGAAACGGAAAGTCTGAAATTAGATTTAACCCCCCCCAACTCGGATGACATGTTTATTTACATAACCTCTATGGACAGTGTGAATAGCAGCACACCGGATCAAAATCAACTTTTCTTTTTTTTTTGCCACGTCACACAGCGGCCATCACTAACTGGCTGGAGGTTATTTGTTGTCAAAATGGCTGATCTGCAAAGGGCCTCGGCTAATCTAATCTCAAGGAGCTGTGTGAGCTCGCTTCTAACACGCGTCCCTGACCCCATTCTGTTGCCGTGGATTGTGTTAAGGGGAGAAAAAGACTTGATTCATACATGCATACAGCTTTAATACTAACACAGTCAATAATGAAAGCTGCTGAACGGGTGGCGTGCGGTGGCACTCCGGTGACTTCTTCCTCACTGTTAATGCCTGTATCTCCTCAGGGGAAGGACTTAGCTTGATTAAAAGGAATCGTCATCTAAAAAAAAAAAAACAACAACAGCAACATTGGTTAGATGTGATTTTATATAATATCATAAAAGAGAGGAGCAGGAATTCTTACTTTATATATCCTGATGCAAAGTATCATAACATCATGGCTTATTTAGTAACCTCTTGTCATAACAATGTTTTGGCAAGTGTGAAGAGGTTCTAACTATTTCTACTTTAAAACAATACAATAACTGCAGGTGAGTTAGTAATTATAGAATATAATTAACAGCGTCTACAGTATTATTATATACAGTGACGGCTTGTCACGATACTGAATGGAAGGGCAAGAAAAAATAAATTATTAGCTCTGTGCTACTACTTTGAACCATTATGGCATAAAACTATTACATATACATGTACGTATGTACTTTAAATGGAAAAAGTTCACTTAGAACATTATTGTTCATGTTTATTACACCAGGGGGCACAGTGCCTTAGTGGTTAACACGTTTGCCTTGCACCTTCAGGGGGTTCGAATCCCGCCTGTGCACAGAGCTTGCATGTTCTCCCTGTGCTCCGGGGGTTTCCTTTGGGTAATCCGGTTTCCTCCCCCCAGACCAAAGACATGACATGTTTGGCGTTTCCAAATTGCCCGTTGGGTGTGATTGTGCCATGCGATGGATTGGCACCCCGTCCGGGGTGTTCCTGCGCTTTATGCTCTGAGGGATAGGTAAATGGTAAATGTGCACTTATATAGCGCTTTTATGTGCACTTATATAGCGCCTACCCTGTGTAGGATAAGCGGTATGGAAAATGGATGGATGTTTATTACACCTGCTTTCTCAATCACAGCTGATAATGTGTTAAATGTAATCACTTGACACAAATGTAACTGCTATACTGTGTTACTCTACAGTCTGGGCGAGAAAGAAATTAACCCCAGCCTCTACTTCATACCATCATACTGTGTTATTTTATTTATAACCCATTGTGCTATTATTTTCGGTTAGTCAAAAGTAAAAATAATCCTTTGTTAGCTATTTGTTCTTAGCAAATTGGACAATGTGGATGCCAACGTCCTGAGCTTTTGACTGTGGCATGGTTGTTGCTGCCAGGAAGGCTGGTTTGAATATTTCGGAAACTGCATTTATTCTTTAATGAGCAAGACAGAGGTGACAGTGTCAAAATAATAATAATAAACAAATAACTGAGGCTGAAAATCAGACATGAGGAAGAAACCTTAAGCGGAACCTCAAAGGGGAACCCATCCTCATCTAAATGACACTGCGATTGAATCATCTTTTTTCTGTAACTGTGTTTTATAAAGTCGACCAGTGCTAAGTGAGTTGAAATGAACTCAAGTATGAGCATCAGAGACATTTCATTCTGATTTCATCAGTGTTTTAACTTATTTTTTATGAATATATCATATCACAGTGAAGTTACTGACTGTTCAGTGATTGAGACTTGAGTGTAAACTGGTTTTGGCAGGTGCAGTCTTTAGGCTATCAAAGTGTTTACAAGCTGGTTTACCTGACATTCGTACAGAGGCATGATGATTGTATGGGCATCCAAGCCTGGGAGGATATTCACTCAGAAACTGAAAGCATGATTCATGCTTCATCAGCTCACAGTTCAGTGTCGAATGTGGACAAAATACGATTATGTCAAAGACATCATGTATAAGCAGTGGCATAATATGTATAACATATTATTTCTTAACAAACTATGTAATACAAATTATAGTATTTTACATCGGGGGGATGATGGACCTGCCGAAGAATACTTTTCAGAAGGAGTGTCTCAGACTGACCAGTTCTCCTGCTCTAATTCTTCTAGATTGCCCATTTATTTTTCCTCTCTAAGCCATAAACACAAAGCCACTTCTTTATTAGTCAAAGTTAAAAGCTGCATCAGCTTTGTTTCATTGCAAAACAATGACAAATTCAGGATCAGAAGCCCATAAACCACTTGGATTGGCTAGTAATATCGCATACACTCCAAATCATGATATTACAAGCAGTAAAATCACAAGGCGTAACATCACACATCTAAACCTTTTGGGAGCTTGCAAGCACAATGTTACTGCCTGTGTGGACTTTCACATTTTTACCCTCATGTCCACATGGGTCTCCTCTGGGGGATTCCAGTTTCCTCCAACCTCCCAAAAACATACCAGTAGGTAGATTGGTGACTTTAAATTGCCCCTAGATCTGAATCTGTGTGCATAGTTCCATGATTCTGACCAAGATAAAATGGTTATTGAAAATGAGAGGGAAAAAAAGAAACTTGCACAGATATACCAATTACAGATGCATTTGACATTCAAACACTGAACAGTATCTGTACATATGAATCAATCCTGATTAACATCTTTATATAATAATAATAATAATAATAATAATAATAATAATAATAATAATAATAATAATAATAATAATAATAGTAAAGTTCATGATGCCCAAGGTTGTGACTGCAGAATGATGGTTCATGTACAGTATGTGCACATGCTGGTGTGTGCACACACAGTATGTGTAGCAGTAAATATACAGCAGGAACTAGATGGAGGGCCAAGTGTGACAGGTGGACAGACATGATAAGGAGCAAGCACTGCCACACTGCACCAAAGCTCTGGGGAATATCCAGCTGAGAGCTGCTAATAGCTGATACTCATCAGTGATAGAGACTTCCTATCTCTCCTCTCTCTGTCTCTGCGGACTAGTACACTCATTCAGGTTAAGCCCGAATTCTCCCCGTTTCTAAAAGTATATCTAGTATAACAATGACAAGACCTTTTGAGTTAGAGATTTGTCACAGGGGAGTAAACAAAATGCTTTTTAGCTGCTAGTGTGGGTAAAATGAACTTGAGTGGGAGTGCTTTGAGCATTGAATGAGCTTGATGTGAAAGAACTGTAGGCTTGTCATTTTTTTTTTCAGACTGAATGATTTGATCTATTTTCTCTCTCGAAGCAATCAATATAACAGTCCAGAAATCACATGTATGCATTGGCATAGAAGATCAAATCCTCACTTGTTTATATTTAGTTGTTTGCTGTTTGTTGTACAGTATCTTTTGCGCAGGGTAATCTATCACGATCGTGACAAACAGTGAGTCAATCAGCAGTGTGGGAGGCAATGTGTCACAAACACACAACGCCATCTGCTCGGAGTTTGTTCAACAAAGATCGATTGTGTTCGAGGATGCATTTCCCTCTCGCGCTTTCTCTCCCTCCCTCGTCCTCTCGCCTCCTCTCTTCTCCTTTTGTCCGCTCCGCGCTGAGGAAAATGTGTGATGCCAAAAGACGCACTGTAACAAGACGACGGACAGCTCAACCGATAACAACAACAAGAAAAAAAAAGATACTTTTTGATACCACTTTCTGCTTGACCAAGTTTTCCTGATCGCACTTTTTTAGTCAGAAGTGCCAGGGCGTATTTGGGTTCTGCAATCCTGATATAATCCTACCTTTCTGAAATGTCTGGATAAAGATGAATAAGAAGTGAAACTTTGTCTTGTTGATATTTGAACACTGATCAGTATTGGTACAAGCTTAATCAATGTTGACCTGGTAAAACACATGGTATTTTTTTTTTTTTTTTAGGTTAGTCTTGCACCTCCGGGGTTGTGGGGTTCAATTCCCGCCTCCATATTGTTTGTATGTTTGCCACATGCTTTGGCGGTTTCCTCCAGGTACTTCGGTTTCCTCTCAAGGTCCAAAGACATGTTTCATAGGCTGATTGGCATCTTTAAATTGTGCGTATTATGTAAATCAGCATGTGAATTATGCCCTGTGATGGGTTGGCACCCATCACGGTCCCCTGGGACTGGCTCCCCTTGACCGAGTGTAGGATAAGCAATATCAAAAATGGATGGATGGGTCTCAGATAGATATAAAGAATGTTAAAGTCTAGCTTCTTCCAGAAGATACACTAAAAGATGTCCCACCTAGCTCTACAATTACAACCTAATCTACAAATGGGAAAAACAACATTACTACCAATTTTAAAGAAGTTCAGTTATAAATTGAGGTATCAGGCAAAATGGTGTTACTAACGCACAGTTCCAGGGTCCCTGGTTTCCTCTAGGTTCCTCTCTGTGTCCTTCTGGCTTTGGGATTCTCCAGTTTCCTACCACTTTAAAAAACATGCCAGGTTGTATTTTTTTTTTACAGTTACATTTATATAGCACTTTTCTAAACACTCAAAGCACTTTACATAGTATGGTAAGCGTGGGGGGGGGTTACACACCATTAGTGTGTAGCATCCACCAGGATGAAGTGACAGCAGCCATAGTGCACCAGAACACCCAGCACACACCAGCTATTAGTGGATAAGAGAGAGTGATGTAGCCAATTCATAGATGGGGATTATTAGGGGGCCATGATGGATCAGGGCCAATGGGAGAATTTCACCAGAACACCGGGGTTTTACCCCTACTCTTTTACCATAAGTCCAAAAGACTGTGTTTTGATTGTATAGTGTCCCTGTCACTATATTGGGGCAATAGGCCCCACACAGACCACAGGGTGAGCACCCCCTGCTGGCCTTATTAATACCACTTCCAGCAGCAGCCTTAGTTTTCCCCAGGAGGTCGAGTTTGGGCTACTTGCTACTCTAAATTGCCCCTAGGTGTGTGTGTGTGTGGTGTCCTGCCGCATTCTCAGTGTTCCAGGAATAGGCTTCAGATCAATGAATGAACAACAGGTTTTCTCATCACCTAAGGTAAAACTCACTCACGACATTTAAACACAAGCCTTATTTCACCATCACCTCGCCACTCAACATCAGTGGAGAAAAAGTTTTTTTTTTTCTTTTTGTGAATCTACTTTACTTGCTCATGTAAACATTTTACAACTTTGTCTGAGTGTTTAAGTGCTCTTCTCTGTTCTGAGAACAACAGCAGAGGATCATGACCAACAATTCATCTGTTTACAAAATGAATTGATTAGGCTTAAGTCCTGCTGATGGTCGTCTTGTATAACTTTTGAAAAATGTGAAAAAATCACCTCAGGACATCATAGTGAGTAGATCTGAAGTTCTTCAGGCACCACTAATGTAGTTCTACATGCTGTCTGTTGCATGAGATGTACAACACAAACTTGCTAATGTAAAGTGCATAATGTAATTAAAGCACGCCGTAGCAAGCACTGTTAGGGCTTTGATAAACAAGTCGCAACTCTTTACATGAGAGTGGACATGGCGGAGACTCGACATGAATAACTTCCGCATCGGCCGTTTGCCCTGGAGCCGTAGGTCGGGACCCGTTTGAGAAGAGCATGTTGCACTGGTGGATGCACCAGTGTGAGGCTACCAGTCCTCTCTTTGTTCAGACGGTCTGCTGCTCAATGCCCTTTGACTCTCGACATGCCAGTTAAAACGGATATAGAGAACGGACAAGAGGGGACTGCGTATGGTGTTGTCAAGAGACCTGGAGTTGTTTTGTTGATGGAGACATCCGTGCATAAGCCCAACTGGAGCTAGAGGCCCCCATAAAGCCAGGGGTCCTACCCCCATCAGACTCGCCATTGACCCTTGTTGTGGTGTTTACACCCAGGCAGGTGCGTCCATGATGGCGGGCTGCACAAGTGGGCATCCATCAGGGCAGCCATGCCCTGGAGGGAATGTAAAGTGGGGCTCCTACAGCATGAGGGTGAGGCCCCTGTCTGTTCACCTGCCACACAAGGGCACTCCGAGGCCTATAGGCACAGACGGCCTCTCCTAGCCTGCTGCTCCATATGACCTCTGCGGTCAAGGTGCTTTCCTTTCATTCGCTCAGGAAACTTGTCTCATTGACGACAGATCTACTGCATGTTCACATCAGACTTTACATTTACCTGATGTCTGTGTTAAGTGTTCTTATTTTATCTATGTACAGTATGTACATCCATGGAGTAATCAGTTCCTGGTTATTTCCAAACTAACTGCAGTTCAGTAAATACTGTATGTTTTTTAGCCCGAAAACAAAACGAGGGCAACAAAGACCAAGATATTTTAGTGTAAGTGTCCCACATGTTCCATCATTATCACAAGAAACAAACTGGACAAGAAGTGTATTTTATGATATGAATAGGGATCTAAGGTGTCATCCACATTTCTGGAAAGCTGCTTTGTGTCTATTGTCTAACATCTATGTTTAAAGTGCTATATACTGTACAAATAAAATGTCATTAAAAGTGAAACTCAGAACACCAGTGCACAAGTTTCATTTCCACTATTTCTCTGTTGACTCTACCTGACATTCTCAGATAAAACAAAAGGGGACAAAAACTGTACATTTCCTTGTTACTAGGGTGGTACTCTTATCTTTTGTACCTTTAATATGTATATTTCACCCTAAAATGTTGATATAATGACCTTTAAATAAAGATTTAATATTCATAGAGTAATCAGACCTATTAGAGTAATGCATGTAGCCTTCTAGATAAAAGATACAAAATATACTGAGGTACAAAAGTCAGACATTACGTGGTACCACCCCAGCGACAAGGAATTATTATTTTTTTATGAGAGGGTATATTTTGGATTGTTGTCTCATTATTGGTTATAACAACATAATTAAACAAAACAAAAAAAGTAACTTCTTGGAATTCTTTTGTACCAAAATTGTACAATAGAGGTACTTTTTCACTCGACAACCACTCCGGATGCAGACTTTTGCATTAAAAGCAAAAAAATAAAGAAATAAAGAGAATAAACAAACATAAGAATGCTATCCAGTGTCATGAGAGTGTTGTTTGCTGTTTTTTTTTTTTTTTTAACACCCAAAAACCTCAACACTTTTCTCTCCAGGGGAAATGGCCACACTTCTCTGGGCTCTGCCTATGAACAAACATCTGCTGTGGGAGCGAGGCGAGCTCCCTTGACAATGTTGCTTTAACAGATCCACTCTTCTTTCATGCGATTTAATCGTGTGTTAAATGGAAAGAGCCGTAAAACACTCCAAAAACGAACCCAAAGTCCAATAACAAATTTGCAGATTTTTAATGAAGGGTTCTCCTCACTCCCCCTTCTTTCGTGCTGGTGCGTATCGTTTTCTGATTTCTTCCCAGCACCTCTGTATTCCTCTGTTAATTCACTTTCTAAACACCTGCTTTTGTCCCGTTGATAATTAGAACCAGTGCGTTTCCTTTCCTTTCTTTCTTTCTATTTTTTTTTCTTCTTTTTTTTAATCTGCTCTAATAGCGCTCAAGCTGAGGCGCTTTGCAGCTAATAATTACAGAAGCTGGCCTGGGGTTTGGCTCATCTCTGCTGGTGGCTCTGTGCTGCAGTCCTGATCACAGCTCCACAGCGCTAACATCTCAACTGGGAGAACTCAACATCACGTCCCTGCCTCTCGAAGCGTTGCTACAGCTGTCTCTCAGAATTCCAACCTCCCCAGAAATGCAATATTCATCCCTATTTAGAGACATTTATTTTGGAGATCTTACTACAAACTTGACCTTAAAAGAGAAGAATTAATAAGATGGCAATATATCAGGAAAAATAAACTGGTCCTTGAAGCCCTGAAGGAAGAGCAAACAAATCGCTGGCACAGATCTCACCTCTGGGATTTTTCTCTCCCTCTCTCCTTCGCTCTCTTCTCTTCCTCTTCTCTAGAAGTTAACGCTCGCACTGCATCATTAGTGAGGCTGCTGTTTCTTCTCAGATCAAATGCTGTTTTATTATTTTTTTTTTCCTCCAGAATCACTAGAAAAATCTGTTCGTTTTGAAACCCTGAGGGTTTGCCTAAAGGCTTTAAAGGCATAAGCACGTCAATCCGTGCATGTCTAAAGCACTCTCGCAGGCTGCATATTAAAAATAATCAAATAAATAAATACAGTGAGCGTTTAAACGGTAAATAGTCTAAATCTTTGGTGTTTGAAGAGCAGAGAAATGCTGATGCGGGTGATGTTACGCCTCAGATGGAGGCGTCAAGGGGGATACGAAGCTCTGCGCTCTAAAGCCGCGTGTGTGTGAACTGGAGAGACCGAAAAAAGTCAAAAGCAGGGGTTTGAAAAGTGAGCGAAACACTTCTTTGAAGACTTCAATCTGACAAAATGCTTTAAGTATTTCCAAGGACGGTGAGTTCTGGGTATTTAAATGTTTGCTCTTTTTTTTTTCTTTTTTTTTTTTTTTAAAGAAAGGGCTAAGATACTGTAGTCTGTCCAAATCGATTTGAGGGTGCCATTACTTTTTTGGTTGGGCTTTGATAGCCGGAAACATGAAACATGAGCACGGACGAAAGGGGGGGTGAGAAAAACGAATGGACACAAAACAACAAAGTGAAAAAGTCGAAGTGCAAGAAAAGTAACAATGTGCTCGTTCTCCAGGACTCGGTCCTGTCCTCTCAGTGTCCTCTCCCAGCACCCCAGAGTCACGCATCACTCATCTTGTCACATTGAACTCCAGATGCTCCTGCCCAGGAGAACCATCCAGGCCCTCTCATCCCTCTTCATTCCCTCCAACAATTTAGTAATGAAATATTGATTTTTAGTTAGATTCATATTGATGCTATTAGCTTTGCATTGATAAATCACCCGTCGGTGGCGGAGCAAGTGTTTGCCATGCCGAGAGCTTGCGAGATTACAGTCAAGTCATTGATGTGTTAATTTGATGGATATCTTTGATTTCTGTGTCGTTTTTTTTTTTTCTTCTTCTTCTTTTACTTCATCCTCCCACCTCTTTTGGCAAACTGTGTTTCATAACAATGCCTGAGCAGAAATCACACTGAACTGAATTTATGGGACTCCTTTTCCTTGGGAGTGCCATTAGCCTCCATCTGTCTGGGTTTTTTTTCCCCTTCCTCTCTTCTTGGCTCGTTCCCTCTCTTTCTTTATCTCTCTATTTTTACACCTAGGTGATATTATATTCTTCACGTCTTATCACCCACTCAGTAACACACTGTCAGCCTGCTAACATCCCAATTAGTGTCTTTAGAGAGAAGCACAGTACAAACAAAAATCGCTCCCAATCTGCTTATGGAAGGCCAGTCAATAAGGAGTGCAGACAGTATTGACCCATGGATCTTATTTAACAGGAGAGTTCAGTTACAGTTGAATTTAATGAATATGAATGACTGGGTGCAATTTTTCTACACGTCTATGTTAAATCACACTTAATTCGGGTCATCGATAGATTGTGAAGGAAATTGTAGGACTTTCAGCTAACCACCTACCTTCTCCCTTCTCTCGCTCTTGTCTTTTCTCTTTTATGGGCCACATTTAAGAAATGTTATGTTTGCTACATTATTGCTTTAGTGACATTTTGATTCAATTAATTAGAAATCATTACATCGATATATAAAATGTGCCCTCTCATTAAATGCGATTAGGGACAATAAAGTGTTTTTCTTTATTTTTCCTCAAAAAAGACAATACATACAAAGGTTTCTTTTCTACTTTCCCCCCTTACATAAGCAAGTTCAAGTTCGCAGTCTTTAAGGCACCAATTTTATATAATCTATCTGCACCCAAAATGTCTCCGCGTCTGGCATTTTCAAAGCCAGCTTTAAAGTCTTTGTGTCTGTCCTAAACTAAGAAAGACAAATACAACCAGAGGACCTCATTATGTGGCACCATGGTTCAAGGCTAAAGACTTTATCCTGATTCACGGGCCAACAACATGGCGTCAGTTCAATAAAGAGCAAGGGTACAAAATGGTGTCTAGCATCTGGTGCAAGTGGTCATGGTGATTCCACGATTGCAGTGCCGTTTTGTCCTTGTAACTCTTAAAAATGAAACTTGAATATAAAGAAAAATAAATATTTTCTTCCCATGATCATCAGGAAATTCGGATTATGTGACTTCCTGTTCTGTTTAACCTGGGACTTGAGGAATATTCCAAATATTTCATGCGGGTGAATGTGGTCAGGCCTGAATGTTATGGAACTGCAATGCACAGTATAATATTAATAACCTATTATAGATGACTTATGGAAAGTGATATTTTGAGCAGGAGATGCTAAATGGATTCACACACAAATGTTTTTTTTTTTAATATTTTAATTACTATATTTCAGGGTAAAGTGTAGTTTTCTATAAAAGACAATATTAACATAAGTGGCTGGTTAAAGACATGTATGAAAACAAGTTGAATCAAACATGCACGAAGGACCGCTGAAATTAATATTTTCGAGCAAACATCAACTATTTACATATGCAGCGGGGGTGGTTAAAATGGGTGAAAGTGCTGCCAATTCCGTTCAAGCTGAGCTCCGGTGCTACAATATATTATTATTATTATTATTATTATTATTATTATTATTATTATTATTATTATTATTATTATTATTATTATTGTTATTATTATTATTATTATAGCTTGACATGATAATAATAATAATAATAATAATAATAATAATAATAATAATAATAATAATAATAATAATAATAATAATAATAATAATGTAATACAATTTCATTGTACTTTAAAGAGAAATGCTTTTATTTCAAATTTGTATATTGTATTCCTTCAGTCAAGGCTAATGTTAACTGATGTGTACTGAATAGCATTTTAATTTTTTTTACTTTGTGTAATGTATATCATCTTATCTTTAGAATCTGTTATGCCATCTCATGGAGTTTCTCTTTCTCACTGCTTCCTTTAAATGTAATTTTTGTAATATGTTTTTTTTTTTCTTTCTAAATTTCTGGATTTATGTATATAGGAACTGCTGCTGTAATCATAAAGACTGTCCTGTACTCATCCAAGACCCTTATTTACACTATAATCATAGTGAGCATCCTGTAAACATGTATACTAATGATTTATAATCTTACTATCTAACTTTCCTTTTAGAATCTCGTTCCTTTCAAGGTTCCTTCTTCATGGCTTCTCCGTGAGTTTTCCTTGCCACTATCACCTCTGGTTGCTCATTAGAGATCCAAATCTGTAATCTTCCTGTAAAACTGCTTTCTGATGTTGTCTATTGTTAAAATTGCTTTACAAATAATATTCAATTGACAACCGAATGACACGAAGCATGAATTGTAATGCTATCGTTCCCTGAATGTGTAGAATTACAGCAGCCTGACCTCTAAAATTCTTATGCCCTATATAGATAGAAGAGATGCTTAATTCTTATTCACAGCATCCAAATGGGACTTCACATTTCCTAAAATAGACTCCACAGATCTTTATTATTTCATAGTGAGGACAGTGAGTGTCTACAACAACCTCATAAAAGTCTGGAAGATATGTTACCATGAAATTATAAAGATGAAGTACTCCAAGGCACTCATGGAGTATTTTGTCTTTATCATTTGATGTTTACCTCCCTGTTTATCCAATGAGCACCAGTGGCTTCGTATAGATACTCATGTATCACTCTCTGCTTCTGATGTTTTATATGTTACTATGAATTTGGAAAAAAAAAAATGCTTCGCAATACTGACGCGGTACTATCAGTGTAAAAAGCTCACTCCCTGGGATAAGACGGAGTGGCTTGCCTTGCTGTTGTGTTGATATCAGACACAGGCTCTTCATCAGAAGAGTAATAGACCCGTGAAGCTAACCAGGAGGCCCAAGGCTGTTTGTTAGCTCCTAACAAGGTGAGCTGGCTTCCACTGAACAGCACACCAACACTGCAAGATTTATTATGGATCCCTGTGTCTGCCAGCCAAGTACTTCTCAGTACGGATGGGCTGAGTGTTATTAGAAAGTTTTGAACCTTTATTATCTCAACATTATATGAAACTTCAGAGAGACGGTAGATCAGCGTGAATGGATGATGGATGCGTATGAGAATGGATGACGTTCTGCCTCTACATGGTGATCAGTGGATGAAGAATAACTGCGCTTACTGAAATCTCTCTTTTAAGGCCAAGGAGATGGATATTAAGAATATTGGACTTCAAATATATAGAGCTACCTGTGAAATAAAGGTATGCAAATGGTTAAGGTTAGCCTAGAATGAAGTGAGATTGGTTTTTTGGTTGTTGTTTTTTTTTTTTTTTTGCAAGAGCAGCTCAGTTTAATCTTCTTCCAGTAAAATTTCTGTCTAGTCTTGGGCTCCGATCCCTCGTTCAATACAGTTAGCTGGTGTCATCCAGCGGTCAGCCTCAGAAAAGGAGGGGGGAGTGTTTTGGAAGGGCATTCAGCAGCGCTAATCGTCTTGCTCACTGTCAATCGCATGTCAATATTAGCAGCCTGGCCCTCATCCGTCAAAGCAGTCACTGATGGCTCCCTTGTTAGCGCTGATCACCTGCCCTCAACTGCAGCAGCCGTGGCATCATCCATCACTCACCCTGCACCCATTCTTCTGCCGCTAGCGGCTAATAGCTGCTGCTCAATTGTCTCCTTTACGCTGAGTGCTACAAAGTTAGCTGAGTAGCGGGACGATGGCAGGGGGAAATCGTGGGGAGAAGCTCAAACATTTCAAGCATGCTACACTGAAGTAATGAGCCATGGCAGGCTTGCTTTGATAAAGGTGAGCTGACGTGTTGGGGCCAGATTAGCGCTTTCTGTCGCCCAGGCACATGTCCATCTATCACCAGGATCCACTTGGGAGGAAGGGAAAATGTTAGGAGAACCTTAAGCAAGCCTAAAGGGAGGGCAGAGGGAAGTGTGAGAACAGGAGCTAGTACTTTGTCGTCATCATTAGGCCTCCAAATAGGACGTTGGTGTCCAGAAGGCTTCTGATCTCAATTTGAGCTATAACAATCCCCTGAATTAGTGAAATATGTTATGTGTCTGTAGGGTATTCATCCTGCATGTCCATCTGCATTCATCTTCCATTCTTTTTCTTTTTTCTCCCCAATAAAAGGACCAGGCGAACAGATATCTGAGAACAATAGCTGGTGCTGTGTTGCACTTGTGCAGTATAAATTGTCTTTACTGGTTGTGTTGCTGGACCGCAGCATCCACAGGATGATTAATTCAAACTTAACAGCAGAGTAGACACTAATATTCATCACCTTGCCCGCATAGCACAGGAACGCCAACCTAGACACTCTAATTCGTCCATGCGCGCTAGGCTGTGTTATAATACAGCTGGCAAACAAATAAAGTGAAGTACAAGGGGGGAGAAAACGGGAAAGAAATGGCAAAAGTAGTTGTAGTTACTTAGCTGTTGTTAATTCTGAGATAACAAACACATCTAGGTAATATGCTAATATTTATATTCCAGGTCCTAATTAGCATAAACGGCGGCATGCAGCTTTGAGTGCATTCTGTCCCATAGGGCAATATTGTGTATTATGAATCACTTTGTTCTCTATTGTGTTATTCAGACATTCAGCCAAAAACAAATCCTTATTGCTGAATAGGGGGAGCATTGCTAGCATCCATTTTACCTTTTAAATTAGAGCTTTATATTCGATGATTAAGCACGGCTCTATAACAGAAAAATAAGACTTTAACACGCAGATTTATGTGCCGCTTTAGAAATGCATTCTAGTCCCTCAATCCTTTTTTCCTCAGGAAAGACAGAACTATTTTGTTCCATTGTTCTGTGCATTGTTGTTTGCTTCCTGTTCAAACAAAAGAGACAGCTTATGCTTTAAATGATCTATTCACTGCGACTTCCATGTTCTCATATGTTAATGCACAAAGCCAAATCCACACAAAAATGGCTAAAGCAATACACGTCTGCCGAATGCCAATTTTTTTTTTTGTCCCTCCTTGTCACCAGGGAGCAAGAGTTTTACAAGCATGCCAACATGGCAGCCCTGGGCATGATTACGAACAAAAATGCTGACTTCATTTTCACGTTCCTTTTCTCTCAATAGCCAGAAGATCTCATCAGCAGTGTTTCTCTTCAGCATCTGTTATGGATATGATGGCCACCTGTCCCATGTTCCCTGGAGATAGGGGAGACGGGACAGACAATTTACACATGTAAAATGCCAAAATATGGTGTTCTCACCAAAGTCCTCCTCCTGTTGTTCACAAGAGAGCCACACACCTTGGTGCTGAAGGTGGGGTTTTGTTGTTATGGGGTGTTTTTTTTTTTTTTTGGTTGAATGCTCTCAACATTTTTTTGCATCCATAGATGCCGTTAAGTGTAAAATCAATTTCATGGGCACCGTCAATCCTGATTTATTTCATGAAATGAATCCAACTATTTAAACATTAAGCTCATTTTTTAAACGTATACAATATATTGTCTCTTTACTGGAGCGATAGAGATGTTTATTCCTGAACATTCCAGCAACAGAACACATAAGGTCCTAGATGACATTATTTATAGGCGTACTTGCTTTTCAAAGTTATTGAGATTTCAATTAAACTCGTTCAATTCAAGTGACCAGCCAAACATGCTAATTACAAAGATAATAACCTAATAACTTTACTAATGGTGGATTGGGATTTTAACAACTGTAACGGGGGGATAGGTTTTATTTAAGTGCTTCATGGACCCCAGCCAAAGTTTTTGCAGGAAATATTCTTTACCAGCAACAGAAATTACTTCTTTGCAGATTTTGACATACCATAAATCACAAAACAAATAAGAATACCACACCGTAGGTGAGTTTGAACCCTGGCTATTTTTAATGCATGCCCCGGATGTGGTTAAACAGATCTGTAAAATGTCTAGGTTTGTGTAAAGTGTTCCCTTGTGCGCGGGAGAAAGAAATCAATGCTCCACTCTGTTAAATCTCTCCCTTCTGTATTCTCTGTTTGGTGATTTGTTTTAATGTTGACAGTCTTGACAAGCTCAAGAAGGTGAAAATGCCAGATGATGTAGAATACAGTGGGCATGTTTCAAATATGCTCTCATATATTCTTCTCACCTCGAGAATGTGAGAAACTATTTTTCCTTTGACGCCTATGGATATTTTCTTCCACTGGCGTTAAAACCATCAGCTAATGGCCCAGCACTCAGTCATTCATAAAAATGAACAAACTAATATATTATTTAGAGCAAAACAGTCTTTTAATACATCCTTCCTAAAGAAATCAATCCTAATGGGTCTGAACATGCTTACAGGCATTAACATTTAACTTCATATGTTTCCATATTGTAGATGAATGAACATATAGTATTTTGAACCTGCCACATTGTTCCAAAAAATGGATCATTTGAATGGAACTAGGTGTTATTTGAGACTACGGCAACACATTTGCCCACTTTTATGCAGTTGTCACACGGCTTATACACAATCACGCTGCAAAAAAAAAAATAGTGGCTATTTAACTCACGGAAATAGTTACAGCGTGACAACTAAACATAGGTGTTCTCCTTTAAGCTAAATGTGAGGCTTTAGAGGAGTTTAAGTACCTGTTGATATGCACAAAAGAAGGACGTGTTAATAGATACTGTTATGTGTAGGGGGGAAGCACGGCGTGTTGGCGTTCAGCGAGGCAGATTGCTGTCGGGCTCACCGTAAGGCGGCAATAAAGAGTTAATGACATGCTGTGCCTGCCTCACGCCTCCTCTGCCTCAGCTCCCTATTGTAAAGGCCCGCGCAACACAAAGCCGCCAAGAGGGATAAGCAGACAGAGACGACGGGGCTGCCAATGAGCAGGAAATGAAACAAAGAGACGGGGGATGGCCTGATAGCAGTGATTATTACCCAAAATATAATATAAAGATGACAGAGAGCATGAGAGGGAGGAGGACAACCATGCCACCCACTTAGCCCCTTATAATGAAAATGAGGAAGGTGCAAATACAAGCAGGAGGAGACAAGCCATTTACATGACAGTGTATATGTGTGCCGAACATCTAAATGTACCACTGAACTCCGAGCCAAAACGGATAGGCCCAGAGTGTGGTTGTATTTATTTATTTTTGTTTTATTCTCTGGATCCATGCCAGCAAGACAGACTTTAGATACAGCTTTTAAAAAGCCAGTTCGTCTGGCTGTAAAGTGTATACAAGCTCTCTGTACTCTCATAACACTGAATGCCAATGTATCTGGATGATCAATGTGCTTCTCTTTCATGAGCATATTTTTTAAATTAACTGACCGATACTGTTAATGTCTTTGTGACGTGCGAAACGCGGCTACAACCCACCGGCAACGAGTTAAATCCCCGGCTTATGAAGATATTACCATGTATTAGCAGCTCTCACTCTCCCAAACAAATGAAATCCTCAGTAAGTTGACTTTAAATCAATAGTTTTCAATTGCAAGCTGCTGAAGTTTTGAGTCGAGATGAAACAACGTCCTGGTCATTGTGGCTGGTGAATAAATCTTAGGGTCATGCCCTCTACGTGGTTGATGGTAATGTCAGTGGAAGAGAGCATTGCATGGAATGAACTCCTGCTGTATTAAGGGGGGGGAAATGAATCCAAAGTGTAGAACAACTAGATTAAAAAGGATCAGAGGGTTATTCGATTAAAAAAAAAGTTCTTAAATAAGTAATAAAGCACTTTGAGGCATGCTGTTATAAGAAAATAATCATCACAATATATACTACAAAATAATCAATCTGGCAACACTGCTTTACTGTCACCAGCACAAAGCTGATGAGTTTCATATAACAGCAGGTTTCTTAAATGTTTTATTTTTCTTATACCACAGCAATTTGCCAATTATCACAATTCTTTATTATTTAAAAAATGACTCGTTGTAGTTTTTATCCATTTATGGTTACAATTAATGTTGTGGAATATTCACAAGACAAGTTAGTTCCTGTTATCCCTGCTATAACTGCTATCCTACAGCTACAAACTGTCATGTTACTCAGAATCCTCTGTCCTGAAGACTCTCCCACTGTGGAAAATAATAATAATAATAATAATAATAATAATAATAATAATAATAATAATAATAATAATAATAATAATAATAATAATAATAATAATAATAATGCTGACTGTTACAGAGTGCTGACACTGGAGACTCCTTCCATACATGTTAAATAAACATCTACCAGAAACTCCCATCAACAATTATTAATTTTTGTACTTTTATTATTTTTAAATAACAACATATTTATTAAAGTCTGTTTATTATTAGGTTTCGAGTCCCTGTGAATGACTTGTTACTATGGAAACGATAACGTATTAGAACGAGTGCATTGATATAAACTTTGCAGCCAGCTCTACAGTCAGCGTAGCTGTTCTAGAAAATTAATCAACACCTTCTGAACAATCAGATTCGAGAAACCCACAGCTCTGTGATATAAGTGATATTAAACATACCTATCTTAACACCATGATCAATCTTAGCAATCTTAATCTTAGCGATCTTTCAGAAAGAAAAGCTTCATCGTTTACATCCGCTAACATCGCCCTCACTGTATGTAAGACATTCCAGCTCCATTTAAGTGCAGACGTCCTCATTGAGAGACGAAGCAGCCCTTTCCCCTCTGTCTGACCCTCATGGGTATGGTGTTCTATTATGTTTTAATATGATAGGCAGATTCTATTTCCTGTCCATCAATCAGCCACTTAAAATGTGCTGTAGTAGAGATTATGATGAGCAAATTACACATACGAGGGATCTCAGCCTCCGAATGGCTATGGGAGCCGTTAAGAGTATAATTAACCTTGTGTTAAGTGGCATTTGCTAATGATTAATGCACAGTATTAAAAAGGTAGATTGTTTCCAACAATGAATATGTCGAACACACTCAGCTTAGAGGGATAGTTCGACACCGACACACCTCCTTATTTCAACACGAATTGATATTAGCACCATTATCCTTCTGTGCATGTAGCGTGATGGTAGTGTAAGAGGCATTTATTTAGTACATCAATGAATTATCTGGAACAACAAGAAGTATAATGATTGTTCATTTGTAGCTCAGATAGCATTCAGTTGCATTTAATACGTTCATTTAAAAAGAAGACATATAATCAGTAAAATGTAGAGTAGGTTACAGTGCATTAGGAGGTTACATTATACAGTGATTTTATATTTTGGCTCATTTTTATTTGAGTATTGGGATTTAATGCAAGTTTTTTTTTTTCTTTCTGGAAAATTGCCTTGAAGAATCTCTTAAAGGTGTTATATCTGGAGCCTTCCTGAGTATCTTTTTCTTTTAAATGAGGTTAATACATGGCCCAATGCAGTCCGTTAAATATCCTAAGCTAAAACCACAAGCAAAATGAAAAAAAAAAAAGATAGATACAAAAGTACGCGTAAATAAATTCCCTAAATGGAAAGCACTTTAAATTTAATGAATCAATAATCTTCCTTTAATGTTATCGAATTATTAATGTCAAAATGCTCCTTTAACCTGGCACTGTTTCCTCATTAATGTTGAAAGTGTTCCTGATAGATAAATGCATTATTCTGTTTTATTATTTCTTTTCTTCTTCTTTTTTTTTTTTGTCTTACTGGAGAAATAATGTACAAATTAATGCTGGAACAGTGGCCAGTGATTTCTGGCAATAGAGCTGGAAATGTTTGGAGACAATCCAAATTTAGGGCATGTATTTCCTAAATACTTTCAAATTGCATCCACAGTGACTGCAGCGAGTTTTTAACAGAGAAAAACAAGCATGTATCTATTACATACACTATACTTCAGTAAATGTTTAAAGTCCTCTGAAGTTCACTAAGAAGTTCAAGGAGTTAATGTTTGATGACATCTGAATTTTGCTTTTGCAGATCAATAAAATTGAATAAATCAGTAAGATAGAAGCTTATGTGTTGAGCAATGGAGGTAATGGAGTATGAAGTGCATGACGTATATTATCCTTTCACTGCTATCCAGTAAAAAAAAAAAAAAAAAAAATGAATCCAAGAAAGTAAGGTTTAATACTTTCAGGCACTTTTATCAAACAAAAACATGAAGAAAGTGAGGGGGTCTGGAGTCTGTGCAGGCATTTGTGTCGAGCTGCCATGTCACGTCTACCTGACAGGAGGATGTAAGGATTCACCGTGATTCAGCTTTGTAGCAAGCGCAAATAAAAAGGAGGCCCTGTTCCCTTTCTGTTCTTTCATTTCTCTTTCTCCTGCTTTCACTCGCTGTGTGTGCGCATGAGTGAGGCCCTGGCCTCTCAGCTAGCCTTTCACAGAGCAAGACGCCTGTCATTCTAATCATCCTGCTGCCCGTCTCCTGTACCTCCGACTGGCTGAGTCACAGAGAAGGAGAGAGAAAGAGACGGCGAAAGAAAGAGAAAGAACGAGAGCTAGAGTGGAGTGCTTGCTGCCAAGGAACATATGCCTCTGTAACAGTCCTCACTTCCTGAGCCCTGAAGCAAACTCGTGATGGCCTTTTCAGCCGTCGCTAGCTGGCAGGCCAGCCATGATCCGTGTCTGTTAAACTCGAGTCGGACGGATGCTGTCATGAAGCCTTATCCTTATGCTGTATCTGTGGCAGCACTTGCAAGGAAATCAAACCTTGGAAAAAAATAGCAGTTCTAGTTAAGGAACGAAGGAAAGCGCAGGAAAAGCTACACAAGACGTGAACAGTTTATTACCATAAACAGTGACTTTCATGAACAAATCCAAGAGATGTGTTTAAAATGTTGGATTTCACATTTCCTCCCTTTTTTTTTTTTTTTTTTGGTGAAACCTGCTTTCAATGTGCTGAATGTTGACCTAACTGTAGAAGTTTCTACAGGGTGTATCTGAGATATGATCTGTATTCATGGTGTTTCTGCTTGCTATGGTGTGCCATCTGCTGGTCTTCTGGGTAACAATCTGATCACTGAGAATCCACTTGTGATTCTGCCTTTGTCTACTATAATACCATAATAATTACCTGGCTTGGGGAGTAAAGGAATACCTGTAACGGCATCACGCAATCAGGATACAAAAAAAAACAAAAAAACTGGTAACTGTAATCCGTTACAGTTACGTCAAAAAAAGAAAGTAATCAGATTACAGGTTTTTATTAAAAATGGGAATACTATCAGGATTACATTTTTTTTTTCTTTGAAAACCAAAGAAATGAATCTTTTGACATAACACAATATAGACAGCTGCATGATTATAGTTCTGGTGCTCTCTTGCCAGTTGTGACTCACACGAGCAACACTTTTATTAATGTTTTTAAGCTATAAAATAAGCTCTAAATATAGACATATTAGATCATAGTGCTTTTAATTTTCTTTACATATGTGACCTTGAAGTAATCCGAAAGCAATCAGATTACATTACTTTCATATTGTGATACTTGGATTGCGTTACTGATGACATTTTTCATCAAATAATTTGTAACTGTAACTGAACACATTTTTAAATAAACCCTCCCAACACGGGTAATCTTTGACTGTGCCTTTCCAAATGTACCTGCGTTTAAGCATTTGACATTACAAGGCATTTCTAAGTACGTATATACATGAAAGGAGGTGTTGATTTATTTTCTGTAACAGCGGCTCTTGCAATAGTTCCAGCCACAATTCAACTCAAACTTTCATACGTTGTTGTTTCTATAGTAACTGTGTACACAGGGACTTGTATCACAGATGCTCCGCATACAAATGTGTATTTGTTAATATGGAGACGTTTTCTGGGATGTTCATTTAGCATTTTTTGGAAGGACTCTCCAGTGTCAGCGCTTTGTAATAGTCAGGTGAAGCTATAAGTTTGCCAACATTCTACAGGAAAGTGTACAGGACAAAGAGTTTTTAGTGTTCTTGGTAGCATGACAAGCTGTACTTTTAAGAGAGAAAAATAGGATGTTGCGGGAATGACATGAAAGGTATGATGCGTCGTTCTTTAATAAACAAAAAAATATATATTTAGTGTTGACAAATTGCTGTTGTATAAAAGGAATAAAACATTTTGCAACCTGCACTTAATGGAATATAATCAAGGTCGGGGTGGCATTCCTTGGTTTTCATCGTTGTTTCTATAGTAACAGCTAATTCACACTGCATAATCCAAGCCTAATAATCATTTGATTGAAAATTGTGTTGTTGTTTAACAAGTACAAACGTAGAATTGTTGATATGGTGAAGTTTTCTGTAAGGAGACATTTGATGTATTTAACATTTATGGATGGAGGTAAAGGTGCAATTAAGTTTTCCATCATGGTACGTCTTCAGAATAAGGGACTTTATATTCTGTTGTTTATTGGTAACAACACAAGATCCGTTTATACACGTTTTAACTTCAAGAAAGGGAAGAAATCAGCTGGTGACGTAGTAAGTTTTTTATAGCTGTTATAATGTAAGTGATAACTTGTTTCATGGATGTTCCACAACGTTCCCCAAAGAGGAATGTAACTATATGTATAAATGCAAATGTATAAAGTGTCAGGATTAACCAGTCAGTTGTTTTGCTTCAGAAAGCCAGGTAGTTTCTCACAGAGGTTCTGGTATCTGATCCTGAGTGTTGATACCGAAACTAATCATTTCATATCAGTATTTTGTATATTAACTGTATATTGTATATTGACTGTTCTTATATTGATACAAATTGTCTCAAAACAATGTTTTTCCATAGCAGCTGGGTGTTTCACTTAACTTGGCAACCAAAATGTGTCTCGTTTACTAAGAAGATATCAGATATGAACACTTAATCAGTATTTAGTAGTATCCGATACTCAGTGCTCAGGTATAATATTAAAACTGAAAAAAAAAAAGGTTCATCCATTATTACTAATTTTGTTCAGTTCTGTAATGGAAAAATCCTTTCCCAGCGACACCAATCGCAATAATGACTTTTCTTTAATTCCAGCTGACCTATTTCAGCTAACACCTATGAAATACTTTAAGAAGGTAATGTTTGTTTCAGTTCAGCTTCACTATTTTACATACGTCACTAGGGGACTTTTTAATCCACTCAAGATGAGTGTGTAAAAATTCGAGCACCATGACAGTCATTAAGAGTTTGTGATGTGGACACGTTCCTAGTTTTATTCACCTTGGTAAAGTCGCTCTTTGCTTGTTAAGACCTTTTCCATTAAGAATAATCCTTCAACGCTTGGCTTTAGGTATATCTATGCTCTCAGTTTGCAGCTTTGTCGACTTTACGGTAACACTGGAATATATTAAACTCTGGTGCCCTTCTCTATAACTCTTTCCCACTGTGAGTAATTAGCATTTCGTGGGTGTAAAAGATTCCAGTGTGATTGTCAAGTATAATCCAAAAGAAAAAAAAAAAACCCAAAAACTCAAATTACTCACCGTTTGCTTTCTTTCATACTGGGTATTTATCTTAATGACTGACAAAGTGCTGTTCCCTGGTGATTACAGAAAATACCTTGAAGGAGACAATGTACTTAACTGTTCAAAACGGCGTGTGTGTGTGTCTATGATGTACTACAGAGGCTGTGTCATGGCATAATGTAGTCCATAACTTGTAGTGAAAACTGGCTTTTGCAGGCCCAAACATGAAATATGATTGATGATTGTGAGAAGGCAAAATCTTATTATCATTGTTAGCCACTCCTCATGTCTCTAGTTAGCCAAATCTCTCAGGTACTCTCAGACTATTAGCATAATATATGCACAGTGCTATGTGTTTCTCCTTAACTTTGTTGTGTGTTTAAGGAGCATTCCTTCCTCCCTTCATTTGTCAATTACAAGTTTAATGTGGACTAAAAGACTTGATCAGAAATTCCACTCCACTTGGTCTGGGATACTTTCCACCATCCCAGATGTCAATAAAGAAGACCATGCCAATAAAAAGTCCCCCAAGATAATTACACCAGAGTTTAAACCTTCAGGCTAATAGCATTGGCACAGACACATTGCCAATATACATTTAGCACCTTTAGGTCTGGATGGGCCATAGGTGGTTGGCCAGAGTCATGTCCCTCTTAAAGGTGTCTGGTTGGAAGATTAGGTTGTCCATCATCATTGGGCCTCACCATTTCCCATGAGTGCACAAGAAGCTGAACAGTTGTTGCTATTGAAGGCAGGGTGATTGAATTGTCCTTGCACTACTCTGACTTTGAGAACATCACTTAGACGTAGGGCACAATGAGTGTTTTAGATGTTCTCCTCCAGGCAAAGACCTTTACTGACTCTGTAATTAGATCAAATGACATGGATGAGGAACTGCAAGTTGTAAAACATAGAAGTGCTTAAAAGTTTGGAACATTGGGCCATTTTGGCCCATTTTGTCCGTATTAGAGATATTACATTGGGAATGTATTGTCTTTTGCTACAATTGTGGTACTCAACTCAGTTCAAGGTTATGATTTCAACAAAGGATGGTATTTGGCCCAGGAAAGAATAACAATCCTGGCTAATATATCTTCCATCCATCCATCCATCCATAAATAATTTCCATACTGCCTATCCTACACAGGGTCCTGGGGGATCCTGGAGCATATCGCAGGGAACTTGGGGCGCAAGGCAGGAGATACCATGAACGGGGTGCCAGCCCTTCGCAGGGCACGATTACACACACATTCACACACCGCAAACAATTTGGAGATGCAAATTAGTTTCCAATGCATGTTTTTTTACTGGGCAAGAAACCCGGAGTACCCAGAGGAAACCCGCAAAGCAGTGGGAGAACATACGAATTCTGCCCACACAGTATTCGAGCCCCCAACCCTGAAGGTGTGAGGCAAACCATTATGCTAACCATTATGCCCCCCCTGCACACCCACATAATATAATTATAGCAAGGATGTATCTGAATACAAATACATTACATAGATTGAATAGATAACATGTTCTGGTCATATATGAAGCTTGATCAGATCATGTTCAATAACATTAACGCATAACATTAACAAAAACAACTGTTTAAGGCACACCCAGTTCAGGTTTAAATCCAAATGAGATACAGATGTGAATATTCTGAGCATTAAACAGATACAGATACCAATTGCATTACACTCCAGATCTATAGCTTACATTAAAGATGCTCTAGAAATAGCTCTCCTCGGCATGCTAATCCTCTCTTGCATTTACTAGAAGAGCACTGGTTGTTCCATAAAATGTCAGACTGATACCCTGAGCTCCATGCTACAGGATTTACACTTCTTTATACGTGATGTTTCTTATTGTTGGATGGCTTTTCTTCTCCAGTTATTGTCCTAAACAGACTACGCTGGCATTGCAAGCGACAGAAGGATTTTTTTTTTTTTTTTTTACGCCAAAAGCGTAGTATTAGTTTAAGCTCTTGGATCCTTTCTGCCACATGCTTTAGTTAAGTATCAGTAAGAAAAAAATGTGGATGGCAATGTATGAAATGTCATTAATGTTAATGCTAATCACTTTTTGCCTATTAAACACAAATTAGTGTAGGCGATGTTAAATGTCAGTGGATGTCCTGGGAACCATTTGTGCTTTTAAGAGCAGGGGCCAAGCGAATAGCTTCTGATTAGCATACTTTAGATCCTCCTAATTCTCTTCTATTCCGATATGAGTCAAGAGTCCTAGCAAACCATAAAACCCAGACATGGTAAAAGACTGCTAGATGTCTGCGAATACATCAGTGTTAGGCATAAAGTTCATTTGATTGTTAGTCCATGCACATCAAATGCATATCTGTTTTACAATTTATCAAATAAATAAATATATATAATTTGATAATTTTGTTGCTGAATAAAGCGTTTTGAAACCTTACATATTAAATGTCTTATTTTGATAAATTTCCTAGAAATGAAATTTCTGTCTTCTACATTTTGTCCTAAGGGCATATAAGCTTTGCACTGTGCTGTGCCTGCTGTATTTTATTTTACTTTCAATTGAGGTTACACGTACATTTTTGATCGTGAAACCAATAAAATTCATGCATCGAGTTTAAAAAAAAACAAAAAACAGGCTCCTCACTTGGTACACCATCCTCTTGGCTACTGGCCTCATATTTGACAGCAGGCCTGTGAGGTGAGCTGAAGTGAAGTGAGTGTGTGGGTCCCTGATGACTAGCGTGCGCTATCTCAGCTGTTTGGGTGTAAATAATCGTTGATATGCATAAACAGCTCTCTCCATTCATTACTGTCAGCGTAGTGAGAGGCCTGCAGGCAGAGGTCGTCCGCCAGGGGTCCACTCTCCGCTCTCAACCCCGCGGTACCCGTCATTCCAACCTGCTCCGCTGATGCCCTAAACCCTCCATTAGCAAGGCTCCGGGTCATGACCTCTCTGTGGCATTTGCAATTCCAGATCGTTTGATTAGTGGCGTATTTACATATTTCAGCCGCCGAAGCTGTTGGGGTGTCGGGAACACTTGAAGTGTTGTAAATTCCTTTGGCCTTTTGTCGAGCGTGGCGATCAGGGCCTGGTGCGTGTTCCCTACTTTCTTCCATTCTCCTTCAACAGCGCCAACAGTGTCCTTAGTTACTTCTGACAACTCCCCAGATTCGTTCTGACCTCTAACCTGTGACAGAACTAGAACCAACTGGAGTGGATCATACTCTCAGCAAACAGTGTGATGGGTCTTAACCTCTTAAAAAAGGGAGAATTAAATGTACAAAAATAATTTGCTAAGATTTTATGTATTATTAACTAAAAACTAAACAACACGACAACATTTTTGGCACGAGGGCAAAAGTTTGTACACCTCATGGTTTTTAAATGGAAAATAGGAAAATGTACATGCATTTTCTAACTTATTTAGCAAAACATGACGAAATACAATAAAAAAAAGCCTCAAAACAAAAGAAAGAGTTTTGCCATGACTCTCACAGTCTCGAGAACAATAAAGAAGGCAGCGTATGGCATCTGACAAATTTTTTAAAAACCTATGGTGGATGGGTTATGGAAGACCAATTATTACCTCTAAGATGATCCCAAAACTGTTGATGTGGTGTATAATGCAAATATAAAGAATATAAAGAATATATCACATTTAGAAAGGGGGCTGCAAACATGTGTACTCTCATGTGCTTCTTTAATATTTTAATGTTATAATAATGTTTTAAGTAAATGTAAGTGAATCTAATCTAAGCATTTTTTCAGCACTTTCATTGTAGAGAATCTCTTTTTCCAGTATGAGGCAGATCAACAATTAAGGTTAATATATTTCACATGGCTTTGGCAAACGACTGCTAGATAAGTTGGCCAATGTTACACCAGATGTCAGTTATAATTTAAATTCTGTTTCAACACTCTAAAGTATTATAATACCTAAGGCTATTTGGTACAAATTCTCCACATCTAAAGCTTGTTGATTTCTTTCTGTTTGAACTTGAGTAGTTTTCTGTATTCTGTTTTCAGCCATCAGTTTAACAGCTACAAACTGCAACTAGATGGATATATGGCATCTACCACCTGCCAATAAGCTGTACATTATAATAATGTATGTTAACACTATCTATAACCCCTTCCCGACAACTGACGTAAACCTACAGTTGCAATTAAAAGTATTCAACCCCCAGTGCAAATCGGGTTAATTGTCAGAATTTACAGACTTTCAGCTGTTTGCAATGAACAAATCAAACAAAAACATTTGAAATAGTTCAACACAAGGAATGATTCAACGGGTTTCCCCAAATTCAACTGAAAATGCAACTTATAATCATTTCTCCAGTTTAAATATTTTTTCAACCCCTTTATGACAAGCGTCTTTAGTACTTAGTAGAGCGCCCTTTTGCTGTATTGACCTGCTGCAAACGAGATGCAGAGCCAGACACCAGCTTCTGGCAGCATTCCTGAGGAATCTTAGTGCATTCTTCATGAGCAATGTTCTCCAGTTCAGTAATATTCTTGGGTTTGTGTGCTGCAACTGCCTTCTTCAAATCCCACCAAAGATTTTCTGTGGGGTTCAAGTCAGGAGACTGTGATGGCCCTGTAGAATCTTCCAGTAATCTGAGGTATGTTTGAGATCACTGTCCTATTGGAAGGTCCAATGACACCGAAGCTTCTGCTTCCTCACATACGGCATGAAGTTTTCTCCTAGATTTTCCTGATACTTTAGTGAATCCATCTTGCCTTCCACACGCTGCAGGTTTCCAGTGCCAGAGGATGCAAAGCAGCCCCAGAGCATCACCGAGCCACCCCCATGCTTGATCGTGGACAAAGTGTTCTTTCTTCATTCTTCTTCCTCCAGACATCCATCATGGTGAAAAGTTCCAGGTTTGTTTCATCGCGCCACAGAAGAGAATCCAAAAACTTCTGTGGCTTAATTATATGATTTTGAGCGACTTTTCTTTTGATTTTGGATCAATAGTGGTGTACGTCTTGGAGTTCTGACACGGAAACCTTTGGCGTAGGCGCCTTACTGTGCTCACTGAAACCTCATTTCCTATTGTCATCAGGTCTTTTGTAGGTCTTTTTACACAACCGGCCTTCTCAGGAATCTGGTTACAGCCGTTGATAGCCTGTGCAACTAATGAAGCCCTTGATTAGTCACATCAGGTGTACTTGAGACAACATCTGTTTGGCATATTTGTGCTGTTGTGAGGGATTCTGTTCAGGGAGTTGAATAAGTTTGAATTTTGAAGAAATCATTATAAGTTGTATTTTCAGTTGAATTTGGGGAAACCACTTTAAGCATTCAGTGCGTTGAACTATTTCAATTGCTTTTGTTTGATTTGTTCATCGCAAACAGCTGAAAGTCTGTACATTTTGACAATAAACCTGATTTGCAATGGGGGTTGAATAATTTTAATTGCAACTGTATAAATGCTTATGCCAACAGGTGTCTATCATCATAAAGACAGTGTTCATCTAGTTTGATGTCAGGTGACATAGAACCTGAACCAAATGACACAGATTTGTGTTACAATAGTTTTTTCTGCTACAACTTCAGTGTAATTTAATTGTGATAGCCATGTCCAATTATGGCTAAAGATAACTGACCACATAATGGCGATATATTTCTGGTTCGATCCTGAACTCTATCTTTCACAAATTTCAAGTTTTCTCAATAACTGTATAGGTTTCATCTGGGTTCTCCAGCTTCTGCCTATGTCCCAAAACATGGTAGGTGGATTGGCTAGCCTAAATTGCCTCGTTTAAATGTGTGTGCATGGTGCTCTGCGATAGACTTTCATCCCATCCAGGGCAGGCAGACTCCATATCCACCATCACCCTGACCAGGAAAGCAGTTACTGTACAAAACTGAATGAATAGTCTCAAGATATTGTCATAAGTTTTCATCCAATCACATAAATAGAAAAACTAGACTTGTGTTTCTCACTTTAAAGTGCTAACAACTCACTTGTGTCATGGAATTGTTATAAATATTTCTAAGTTCTTATAAGCATAAACCATGAAATTCAGAATTTTCAGAATCATCAATGTTAAAATACTTCGACTGAGGCGTTATGTCAACTTGATGACTTATGTCAAAATTGAATAAATCAGTCTAGTGTCTATTATAAGTCTATATAAATGTTTGAAAAGTTAAATGCTAAAAAAGTTTTAAGTTCTCCCTTGATTGTTTTCAAAATTATTAAGCAATGCGGGCATGTTAAAAACAGAAAATATTGAATAATTGCAAAATTATGAAACTACAAACGTTTTTTTGTTTACTATTATATGTTATTTACTCTACTTTTATTGGAAAAATCAAGCATTATCCAACTGTTTCAATCTCTGAAATACAGAAGCTTGTTTCTCACATGTATTAACATTTCACAGGTTTATTTCTGCGTAACTTTTTGACATAAATGTCTGTTGATACTACATAATTGTGACTTGTTATCTCATAATTTTGAGTTGGTGCAATTTTGTGCTTCCGTTCATTAGGCTTTTAAGCATCAACCACAAATGAACCTTGATCAAGATGGTTTTTCAACTTTATATTATTTTGTTGTGGTCAAGGTCGTGCTAAGCTCTGTGAAGGCCCCTTGACTAGAACTCCTCATTTGGACGGTTACTACATAGGGGTAAGAGTGTAATCCAGAGCTATTTGTCACAGTGTACACATATAGCAGTGGCTACGCATGCACAAGTGGAGCAGATCAATAATCAGTACAGTCTAGCCATCAAGGCTTTCAGGGTTAATGTATCTGAACATGCATTACATGAAAGGTTCAGAGATGGAGGAATAGAGGGCTTAAATTCTGAACAAGGTTTTTAAGCGCACAATGTGGTTATCATTCCAAACTGTTCTCTAAGGAACTTATTAATTTAGTGCCAATAGTCGAGCGACTATAGAAATTTATAACAGCAAGACATTCCGTGTTAGGTTTTACAGATGTTTCTTCATTATCACAAGTAACAATTTGGTCAAACAGTATATTTTAAGGTAGTATTAGTGAGGTTGCACCTTCTTTTATAATATATAAGAGGTGTATTCTTTAATCTTCCCAAGGCTCCAGGCCCTGGTTCAGTCCTGTGGGTTCTCTGGTTTCCTCCCACCTCCCAAAAACATGCAGATGTGGACTGGCTACCATAAATTGCCATTAAGTGTTAATGAGTGTGTGGATTTATGTGTGCGTGGTACCCTATGATGTATGGGTATCTCAACCTGAGTGTTTTTCCACCTTGGGCCCAGTGTTCTCGGGACAGACTCAGAATCCATTGCTACCCTGACCAGGATGAAGTAGTTAATGGGAATGAATGAATAAATACTCTCTAGTACTGTAAATGAACAGATTTTGGATCCTTTCTCTTCTTTGAGTCTTTGTCTTATTGCATTCCATATTTAGGAAACATTTTTTCTCCATTTAAAAACCAATGCTTTTCTCCATTTAAAATCCATAAGCTTCATTGTAGATAAAGTGCACTGTTTGACTGAAGTAATAATCCAGGCTTCAATAAATCAGGATGAAAATCAGCAATGACACCACCAAGATGAAATATTAGAGGTAAACTTTATTTTGGGGGATTTCAAACTTAAATAATGGACAGTGTATATGTGATGGAATGAATCCAAACATGTAACTGACAGTTTTGTGTAGTTCATTGAGTTATGGAAATAAATCTGGCAAACACAAACTCATACCACAAAAATCCATACATTGAATTACTACTACTACTCAAAAGCACAAAATAATATTATATAAGAGAGAAATAGAGGGAAAAAAAACTACTGTTAATAAAAAGCTTTAATCAAATTTCAAACAATGCTACTGTATTTCACTCATTATGTTCTTTTCTAATGCATCTAGGTTTTTAGCTCAACATAGAAATAATTTAATTCAGCATGGGACTATATGTTGCTTGAATGTTTTAATAATTGGATTAATTCATTCATTGTGTTCCACTCAGCAGTACTTTACATAGAGGCAGGTGACAAATTAAAGGAAAAGAATGAGAAAATGCTATGGCATGGTTTGCGTCACTGAAAATCAATACAACGTTATTCTGACTGTAGCCTAAATAGTCATAGGTGACAATTTGCATGGAGCTTTTGTTAAAATAAGACAACTAGATTACATTGCATTTATTTTCTTCAATTTAATTTTAACAAATTTAATTTTCAAGGCTACAATGGTGCCAGCTGGATAACATATTGCTTATACTCGTAGAATACGCTCAAAAAAGACCAAGCAAACCATTAGTTTAGTTTTATGTATCATCATCTACTCTTTTAGAATTAGTAATTTTTATTTATGTTCAACATTGTGTTTATTGGCTAGCTGGCTACACCAAGCTAAAGACTATGACTTGGCATGTCAGGTTTGTATGCTTCAAAGATAATCAGATCATTTCCAGTATAAAATATTGGGTAAAAACAATCGGTGCATGTTTCAGCAGGTATGAGGGGAATAAAATGGTACTCAATTAATATGTTTATCTCCTTAAGCAGTAATTAAAGAAACATGTTCCTTCCTGCAGTGCAGCTCCAAAGACTTATAAAATCAAGGACAATGTACACTGAAGCTCTTCTGGTGGCTCATGGAGGCCCAACAACTTATTAACACATATTGTGTTGTGTTTTCCATTAATTTGTCAGCCATCACTTAACTTTTGTTGCATGCACAATATCAGTGTTCACCAATGTCTAGGGAAATTTAAGTTTAACCTTATATGCAGCTATCACTTTAGATAAAACTATCTGACAAATGAACATGTATAAACGAGAGCATAACCAGGACAAAATTATAGAGGTGCCTTATGGCTAGAGTTTTTTTTTTTTTTTTTTTTTTTTTTTTTTGGTATCAGTGAAAATTCCTTCATTAAGATTCAGCATATACATTGCAATCTGGAAATATCAACATAAATGTTCATTGGTGACTACTGTAAATATATGAACGTATTCAAACTTGCACAACTGTGTATTACTAAATATGTAAATACCTAAGTATATTATTTAACATTCATAGAAATATATGGCCATGAATTTCCTTGCTTTAAGTATTTACCATCTAAAAATATGGCATTCTAAAGCTTTTTAAAGGCGTTATAAAACACGCTACCTCTTGAGCTATAGATCTGATCAGAGCTATTAAGCTAGTTTCTATAATGCAATAATTTAAATGAAATTAATCACAGAGAAATCGCAGTTCTGTACATTTATATTAAGTCCTCCAGCAATAACTTGAATATTCTGTCATGGCTTTAAGTCCTTATGTGCCATCAGCTTACATCAGATGGTTCAACATTTTTAAGATTCAACTAATGGTAATCACATAATTCCAGAAAAATAGAATAAAAAACTTAAACTTGAGTAAATCAAACAAACAAAAGAGGAAATTGCTCATTTGACTTTGACTGACTTTGTGACATCACACAAAATATGACATTTCTGACTAATTAAATTGGGCAAAACAATGTTAAGACTAAGTTTAAATGGTTTCTAGAAAACTGGCCCTAATTTTAAAAGACACAGGCTTCCATGAATGAAGAAATTCTAAGATAAATTGTCTGCTGTTGTGAAACTTTTAGAAACCTTAAGCATTTTTCTGGTTGCCCATCTGGTGGAACCCTTAAAGGTCCCTTGTAGATGCCCACAACAGAGTGTTTCCATGTCAGAAAGAGTTACAAGTAAAAACCTTTGAGGAGCTTAAGAAACCTTAATTATCCAATGAAGCCTTAAAGAATAATTTTTCTAAGAATGTACCAAGTACCAAAACATCTTCAGTTAGCACTTTATTCTGGTAAGGGCTCTGTATTCTGAGCCTATCCCAGGAATACTGCGTGCAAGGTGGAGGAATACACTTTGGATGGGATTCCAGGCCATTGTATGACAGCATGCACACACATTCATACGTATGGGTAACCAATCTGTATTTTTTGGAGGTGGGAGGAAACCGTAGAATCCAGAGGAAAATCAAATATAGACAGTAACCACAGCTCAGGAGCAAACTGGGAACCCTGGAGCTGTGATGTGGTAATATTATCTACTGCACCACCATGCCACCCAGTATCAAGCCAGCTAAATGTCAAATGCTTGGCACACTGTTAATACATACTCTTAGAAACCATGGTTCTTGAAGGGTTCTTTAAGGGTTCATTGGATAATTAATAGTTCTTAGCTTCTACGATAGGTTGACAACTGAAGAATGCCTACAAATAATTTTTTGAGCTTTTCTAAACGTGTATATACTGTAGACTGTACATACTATAGTCTCTGAAATCATACTGGCATACTTTGTGTATAATGCCAGACAGATAACCTGCAGGTTCTCTAGAAGTACCACAATTAATCCACACACACACACACACACACACACACACACACACACAAATCATAATACATACTTTGGAACTCTAACCGAGGAGTCCTGAGGAGTAAAATATACAAACACACAAGCACACAAACTAAGGCTATCATTTCAATTTATAACATCATCCTGGCCATTATTTGTAAGGAAGCAGCATTTGTAAGGGATCCACTGATGATAGTTTAGGACAGTGCATAAAAACCTACAGTACTTTGCAATCGGTCAAGTGTGGAATCAGTTCAGGAAGGGAAAAGGGAGCATATTATAAACATTGCTGTTTTGTTTGCAAAGTGACTTAGTTTGAATTCCTCATGTCAAAAATGGTGACATGGGCTTCCAATTACAGTTGGCACAGAACCTGAAACTAAAGACAACTGAACAAATACAATAAATACACTTAAGTGTTTTGTAATAAAATCAGCCCTCCTTGGTTATGACTATGAACACAATACCCTCGAGGAGATAACAGATCTCTGGATGGACATGTTCTCCTCTTGAACCCGTTTAGCTGAGGTTTTCCTGTTCAGGAAGTGGTCGCTCTGTGGGATAATCCGGGACTGGAAGGGTGTGTGTGGTCAACAGATGGGGCATGGTGGAGCCTCCTGTCAGGGTATTGGGCGTTGTCAAAGGTGAGCCGATGTACAGTCTGGACATGGGTTTTCAGGTTGCCTTTCTGCGAGGCACTGTAGGGACAGTACTGACACTGGAACGGTCTCTCACCTGGAACAGACACACACAAGGGCAGGCCGAGGTCAGCATCAAGATGTGACATTGCGAGCAGCGAGAGATTTTGGCCGAAGAGCTGGCTGTCAAAGTGATACTTTCCTTTTTTAGGAAGAAAACAGAGGCAGGTTGGGAGCGCAGGGGGTGGAGGAGGGACCATAGCCATGATTGATGAGCTGATGACATGCCATATGGAGACGGTTGACTGTTCCCCCTGAGGGGAAGTCAGCCTTTTGTTTTCTGTTTCTGTCAGCTGCTCGTAGAAACACAGAAACCCACAGACACGAGTATCACTGCCTACCTTCCCCTGAGCCATAGAACGTCATAACGATGGTAGATGTTGAAAGTCTGGGCACATGAAGTTTGCACTGAGAGGAAAACTTGACAGCCATGCACACACCTAAGCTTTTGCTTCTGCCCATCTCGTTCAGAGCATCGGAACAGGTATAATTGTCTTGGTCCCGCTTTTCTCGGCTTAATTAGACTGATGCACCGCGTTGTCCTCGTGCAATTGCATAAAAATATCCCCCCACACCTGAGCAAAACAAATGAGTCTGCCATTCATTTGCTCCATATTATTATTTTTGAAAAATGAATGAATTATCCACTAGGAAATAATTGTCATTCCGAGAGGCTGAAAAAGGGGGCATTATCATAAATCAAATCTTATAAAAAAAAAAGGAGACAGACACTATTAATCAAGACTATCTGAGTCTCACTAGCAGCATGATAAGGTCTGAGCCAGAGTGAGCACTCCTCCCAGGGCAGCGGCCCTGGCTCCCCAGGGGAAAATAAAGTGAAATTCCGTCCAAAACACAACCCACTTAATTACATTAAAGGTTATTGTCAGTACATCACATAGAGGCAAGAATACATATTTAATTTGACCTTTCCTCTCTCCCTGATTTTATCATTTGTCGTATGCAACACATGCAAAGGGGGTAATTCATTAAGGAAGGCACCCTTGCTGCAGCAGGCCACATCTTTTATTGTTAAAGCAGACGCAATACATTTGTCCTTCCAGTTTTCCGAGAATGCCGGGCACAATGGGACCTGTTTATTTTTAGAAAGTTGTGTGGCAGCGGTGGTCATAGCGATCACACATAATAGCTGACATCACAGCACATGGCACAGTGGAGAATGTATAAGATGGTACTAGATGGTCTAGATGAAAACTCTCACACACACACACACACACGCACACACACACACACACACACCCTCCCCAAACAAAAAAAAAAAAAATCAACATACTTGTTGGGGGGCTTCTGCAGAGGTTGGACTCCCTGGAGTCCATTGCACTGTAAAAGGTCTGCAGGAAGAAGGTGGCCAGCTAAGAACACAAAGTGCTAAAAATTAAAAACAAAACTTTCAAATATGAAAAAAAAGTAATGTCTTCTGTTTCCTGGGCTATTAAATGAGTATCGCCATGGAAGATGTACATCAAACACATGTTTATAAAGACTATACTCAACACTACATTTTGCATCAATATCTTACAACAAAATGGAATAAACGTAAGTTCCTGAGACCATGTGAAGGTGCTACTTCTAGAAATAAACAGGTTCTTCAATAGTTCTTTGGGTGGTTAATAGTTCTAACTTTCTAAACGGTTCAACTCAAAAACCTCTGCATACTTTAGAACATAGTTCCTACCACAGAGACAAATCAAAGATCGTTATCATATCACATCATCACATCGCACCATGTACATCAGGTACTAATAGACACACCTGGTTAGATGTCCTATTCCACAGCTTGGTTAGCCTAGTGTACTTAGTTGTTATTCTTTTGGTGTTTTCCTTGAAGTTGGATTAGCTACCTAAAATACCACTCAATATGGTCCTGTTTTTCTTATGGTCTTTTATGTACTGTCAATGATCTCTCTGTTTGGTAAGACTAGCTTGCTGCATATTCCTTGTTTGTTCTGGTTCTATTAACCAGATGGCGCCATCCACTCAACCCACAATGATAATATTGTTCGTGTTCTCATTCTCACACAAGTCCTTAGCATCCTGTGGGAATGTAACATGATGCTAGATGGAATCTTTTAAAAGAATCGTAAAACAAAAACTGCCAGAAGGGCCAAAAAAAGGCCCCTCTCAAGCCTGAAATCCAAGCATGTGTTTAGATCTGAGTCAGATCATGACAAAGCAATGATCAAACGTGTGTATTGAATACATAACACAAGGCCAAGTAGACATATGTCATATTATAACACCTACATTGTGCATAAAGTGCCACACTTCATATTATACATGTTTATGGTTTAGTGCCTATGTTGAGGAACATCTGCTATCAAGCTATATTGCGTATTTTGCCAGTACAGATCATTTAATTGTCATTTCCGTAGACAGTGCTGCATATCACATACGACATATGACATACATGTACAATCAGCCTTCCCTACTCTTTTAAAGGTCAGAATTTCAGTCAATGCACCAAGTGCTAAGGCAAGATTCCAGTCAGGGACACCTTTATACAGTATATCACATGGTTAGAATCAGATCATGTCTTGGCAGTCAAACTAGACTTCATCTCATTTCTGTTGCTGACATGCTCATCTAGACACATCAATGATTACCTTTATTCCTTCTCATCAACAGTGTCTAATAATGTATTTATAGCCCACGATGTGAAGTCCTCTCTCCAATTAAAAAAAGAGTTACATGTATTTCTAAAGGCAGATTGCAAGTTTAATAAGATCTGTTAATTAACGAGAGAAGAAGGTTGAGTACCTAATCATTTTTAAGACACATTGATTGAAACATCCCAGTTAAGGCAACAATGTCGATTGCAACAATTCCCATTTCCTGACTGAGTGGTAGCTCACTTACAATGAACTCAGTCTTAAATTCAATTAGATACATGGACGTGTTCCACCATTTGACTGTGTAGATTGTGAGTTTTGGTTACTAGCTAACACCCAATAGTGTTCCACACTAAGGAGGTGTTCTAGTTTTACATCTCAGACTCCTTGAGCCCACAGGTACCTTGACAAGAAATGACCTTACAGCTAAGAAAAGGAGAGGACAGAGTGATACGTAGCTTGAAACGAGTTCAACTTGAAATGTGCTGCCATTCGAAGAAAGGAAGAAGTCTACCTTCCCATTCTATCTTCAACTTAGGGCTGCTAAATTGTTACCCCTGCCCACAGCAATTGCTCATCATGTAAGTTGCTGAGCAAGATTACGATTCAGCGTGTTCCTGGCGACATTTAAATTTAAAGGTGGGTAGATGATACCCCAAGTCCATTCTGAACAGATTTCGAGACATGCCTCGATGACTATCCCATGCTCATCCTTAAAGAAACTGGCTATTTTTTGCTGCAGCAGTGGTGAATCACACTCACAAACTACACCTTCTCAACCAGGAGAAAAGTCAGGTAATCTCATCAAAACTGGAACAACTTTATGATGGTTAATGGACAAGGACAGGGTGAGACAATGTCTTGCAAACTGCATGCTCAAAGATTGTTCAAGTTAATACAGACAGCCTTGCAAGTGGTTCGCTTGGACCTCCTCCGCCTGATGCATGTGCAGAGGTGCTATTTTGCTTTGGGGCTGTGCCCTTAAAATACCAGGCACAAAGCTATCCTAGTGATGTCAACTTCCCGTAGTCTTGTATGATCTAAACTTTGATATGATTACCTGGGTTGGTCTGGTCTTGGTAAATGCCTTGCCTCCTATACCACCAGGAAAGTATTTTGAGGAGTCCCATTCTTTACTTGTAGATGGTGATTATTACCAGATTAACATTGCAGCATCAAATAGACCTTTTGTTTGTCAAACCAAATGTTTGCCTGTCATATATAGAATGAATAAAGACAAGCCCCTCATTTAGGCCATATTGGAAGCCTGAGTATATGTATATTGGACTGCCATGTAGAGGTGTGCATTGGGACTGGGCTGCAGGAGTGCACGGGTTTTACTTATATGCAGAAAGGAGCAGGCGATCAGACATGAAGCTCATGGGACAAAGGAAGGCCAAGTTCATTAACATGGGAGAGTGGTGGCCGCAGCAGGTTGCTTGCACAGGGGGTTGTCTGTGTACTGCTGTGCGATGTGTTTACCACGTTCATTCATTCATCTTCAGCAAATTATCTTGGCCAGGGTCACTGCAGTTACTAATCTGTATGTATTTGGGGAAACAGGTCCAACTAAGTTAATTAGAAAATGCCACAGGTGAATCACTCTACTAACTGTGGGAGTGGGTGTGATTGGTCAAACTTTCTGTAGAAGCAGGAGGGATTAGTTAAATCTTTTGTCAGAGCGGATTGGTCAAGCAGGTCTTCGGAAACGGAAAGGATTGGTCAAAATTCCTTTTATAAAAACATTATAAAATTATAAATTTTATAAAAACATTATAAAAACAGTCACCTGTACAAATAAGTATCTTAAACATTATACCAGGTATTTGTCAACCTTGTGGACTTTGTTAAAGGATCCTCTACTTGGTTTGTAAAACATTAACGTATTGCCAAGATTTATAGCCAGAACATAATGTTTGTTGGTTCACTGGTTTAGAGTTTTAACCAAATTTGCTAACCTGTTCTTTCTTTCTTTCTTTCTTTCTTTCTTTCTTTCTTTCTTTCTTTCTTTCTTTCTTTCTTTTTATTTCAGTTAACGTGCTAAAAATGATAACTGCTTCGTACAGGTAGTGTTTTTGCAGTTTTGGGATTCGTCTCTACAATACTCTGTTATACAGAATTATAGTACTTATAATGCTAGATGCCTTGCAGTTTTCTTGAATAAACAGGTAATGGAATTACTGGTGTCATTTTTGGAACTGACAAATGTGTGTTGTCGTATGTTCAAATATGAATAATACAACGCTGGCATTTTCATTGCTACAGTGTCCTCAGATGCATCACACATGCTCGGATTAGTATGTCAGCCTTTGCACTAGCCATCTGGCAGGTTTTATTTTTCCATTCACGAATCAAGACTGTATATCCACTGCCTCATGATTCCAAAGTTGTTTGCCAGTTTTGGCCTGTTTTCCGGCTCATCTCTTCTACAAACAAAAGACAGTAATCATCTAGTAACATATTTATGATTTACATTTTGAATATGAATTAAAATCCTGATTTTAAAGTGCAGTATCTACACAGAGCTCCTTTAAGAGGAGCCAGCAGCCAGACCGTGCAAGAGACTCACGCTCATCCAGCATTAGCCTTAGATTAGCATCACCAGTTAGTGCAGCAGAAGCAGCAGACAGTGAGCTGAAACTACCAATTTAGGCTGACATACAGAGTTAGCATATGCTAATGGAGGCCTGGGGCCCCTGCCCCATTTCATTTGGACACTAACACTGAAGCAAGCAATCACTGATGACATTGATTATAACTCCATGTGTGGAGAGAAGCCTCTTTCTGTATAATGTAGCATTTGGCCTCTGTCACTGGGGATCAGGCTGGCTAACACAAGCAACCTTCGCACATTCTTCTAAAAGAACTCACACATCTCTTGTGCTGCCAGCCTGCCTAAGCGCTTCCAGTATAATCGAGTGAATAGGAGTCGGCTCTTTTAATGAAATATACCGTGTTTCAGTACGACGTTGTTGAAAACGCTTCCAGATTTCTTAGGAAATCGTATGATTTTTTTTTTTATATAATTCAAGTCAGAGCAAAATAAAAACCACCCTTTGCAGAAGACACTTTTTTTTTGATTATTCACAACTCAAAACTGCAAATCCACTGCCCCATGATTTCACGTTTTAAAGTGAATACTCAACAGATGGTCCATAACTGATATTTCCTCCCAAAGCAAACCCCATGGATCTTCTATGTAAAGCTACGCCATTGAATACTGGTTCTTGCATTCAGTGTTCGACATGACCTAGATCCTATTCTTCAACATTTGTTGTTCGGAATTTTTTTTTTTACAATATACAGTATGCACTTATCTCCAAAAGTGCTATTAGTAATATTTATACAGATATCAAAATACATGAATGCACTATGTTAGAGATGTTAGAAATGTACTGTTACACTATGATGGATATTATTTTGGATTCGTGAGTCATAAGTAATAAACAAATATGTTTCTGGAGGTGAAAAAAATGTAAGCCAGCTCATCCAAGGACAGAGCGATCACTCACAAATGCATTTACACACAGACACCAAGAAATTTGAACTCGAGTGACTTGAGCTTATGTGAGTTTGTCATTTTTATGGGTATTTATGACTTGACACAGTTTCAGTGTTTATAGTTTGAACGTGATTATCACACAGTTCAAATTCATGCCTATGTGTTTAAAGGGAGATTACATGATTGTGGTACCATTTAGCCATTATAACTCAAAAAATAAAAAGAATGAAATATTAAGAAAACATGCATTTAATCATTTATTTCAAAAAATGGGTTAACCCATCGCAGGCAGCAAAATATCATTCTCTTCTTTCTATTATCAGGAAATTCGGATGATACAACGCCCTGTTGAATATGTGACGTGGAAGATTCCACAAGATTTTTGCATTATATAGGGGTGAAAATGTTCAGGTAAAAGGACCGAGTGAAAATTATGAAAAACGACTAGGGATACAATTAAAATGTATTACAATTACAATTAAGATGTATTTTTCATAACCTACAGTATAACGGACGACTCATGGAACAGGATGTCTCAGGCATGAGATGTTAAATGGATTCTTATTATGTTTATGTTTTAATGTTTTAAGTGAAACATGCACAGGACTTATTATGAACTGGGAAACAAATGGCACCCCAATCATGGAATCTGGGGGAAAAAAATGTCTTTACCTGTATGGGATCTCATGTGTGTGCGGTAATGGCTGGGTTGGCTAAAGCTCTTCCCGCACACTGGACAGACATACTCGCCCTCTTTCTGCCCTGACCTCGCCATCCCTACAACACACACACACACACACACAAAGAGAAATAGGAGGAAACCTAAGTTGGAGAGAGGAAACATCATATGTAATATCACACGAGAGAAGGATAGGGAGAGCGCGAGAGACCGAAAGAGAAGCAAACATCATTAGTATGTCTTATGTGTCATTATGTGAGCTACCTTGAGGGCCTGGATGAGAAGCTGTCTGGCTGCATCATGCGAACAGTTCTGACAGGCTGACACACACAAGGCCCCACACAACTGCATAAATTACAGTGAATTAAAAGCCTCGCCCTGTGATGTGCCCTCATCTACGCTACCATGTCACATGTCAGGTGTGCCACTCTCTTCCTCTCTCTGCCCTCCCTCCTGCTCTCTCCTTCTCTCTTTCCCCCGCCTTTGCTCTTTTCTCCTCTAGCTGAGCAGCTGGATGCTCTTTTCCTGCCTGTCGCTCTGGCTCTGTCAAGCCTCATCCGCTCGGGCGATTTGCTAGGACACCCGTGTGGCAGCAGAAGGGCCCGCCGGAGAAACGGGAACAGAAGTGGAACTTGGAGAGGTCCGCCTTTACGTTCCCCCCTCAGGGCTAGTAAAAAAGAGCATGCACAGAAATGCTGTCCTCTTGGCTCGTGTCCGTCACTTGGCACTGGTTGCCCCTACCTGCTCTGACCCCCGCGGCCCTGCATTGTCGTGGTGACAAGCTGTGACTGAGAGTGTTGGTGGCAGAGCGAAACCAGGCCACCTTTCGTAAACATGAGTCTCCAAGTTATTAGCATGCATGAGCTGCGCTAACAGGAAGCGCAGCGGACGGCATGAACAAAAGGGAAGCCCGATGTTAGAAAGGTCACTGTATTGTATGTGACTTAAAGGGCTAAAGTGGAGCCTGATGATATCAGGCTGGACAGCTGACAGGAACTTCCTCTGTCTCTGTGTAGTTTAACACTCGAGCCCTGGCTGCATCGGACAACAACAGCCTCGCAAATTGTCTTGCAGCAAAGAGATGGGGAGGGAAAAAAGAGAGAGGGAGAGAGAGAAGAGAGAGAGAGAGAGAGAGTCAGTAATCACCATTTTTTCAAAGCAGCTGGTGGCTTAATTTGACTCCTCTTGCTCTTTCAATCTCTCTCTTCCCCTCTCTGTACTGCTTTGCATATTTGTAGCATTGAGGCACTGTGAGCCCTCAGAGATTGCCTGCCATGGCATCGGACGCATGTTGTTTAAAATGCCTCTCAGCGATAGCTGTCTGAAATGTTTTTGCACATTTTAAGAGTTTGCATAAAGATGAAGACATTGCTCAATAGTTCCATTAACCTTTTGAGGCCGTGTGTTTGTGTGTGTGGTGTATATTGGTGTGTCACAAGAGTACACGGGGATCCCACCTCATGCCACCAGAGGTCCCCGTCCTCTGAATACAACCTGCTTGTCCTAGTGACTTGTTATACTCACCTGTTTTGCATTAGGCTCAGAACACAATCTTACTTAAGCCCTGTTTAAGTTTTTTTTGGAGGGTTGTTGTGCTTATGCTGGTTTCAGTGACAGTGCTATATTTGATCATTCTTTAAGGAAAAGAGATGTGATTAAAAATTGAGTATTCCTTGCTTTTTCCCTTAAAGGTTTTTTATAAAATCCTACAAGTCAGGTGCACCCTGATACCCAAACGAATGCCTTCTTTTTTCCATTACGCCTGTGATCTGATAATCAATGAAACCTTCCATATTTAAACACAGCATGTTTTTAGATTGAGTATACACTGACACCTGCTTTTTTATTATTGTTATTATTATTACTATTATTATTATTATTAATAATAATAATTCTAGCTGAACACCCCACCCCATCCCCTGCAAAAAAATTGAAAATTATTTTAGTAAATAATACAATAATAAATAATAATAATAATAATAATAATAATAATAATAATAATAATAATAATAATAATAATAAGGACAACTGTAAAATTTATGTTAATTAAACAAGGAACAATGATCACAAATAAATAGCTTGGATAAAAGACAATTAAAATGTGCCTGACAAAAAAAAAATGTGCATATGAGATGCCAGCTGAATCTTACAAACCATCAACATTCAATATGTGTGATGTACAAGTGCAATAATGTTTTAATTAATGTTTATTCAGTGTATCCCACTGTGTTGTGTAAACGCAGATCAGTTATGGAGTGACAGGCGATAGCTGTGCAACAAGTTAATAAATGAAGTCGCTTTAAAGTGATGCTTCAGTGAGCAAGAATGTCTCATTAGGCAAATATGTTTGCCCTTGATTCCTCCTGTCCTTATTTGCTTTTCTAGCATGTTTTTTTTTTTTTTTTTTTTTTGTGGAGCTAAGATGTCAAGCAAGGAATGAAACGTTACAAAATAATGAGAAGCACCTTTTTTTCTCTCTCTCTAAGAATCAATAAACATATGCCTGAATATGCAGACATGCCAATCTTACAAATGCCCGTCCCTTCACCTGAAAAACATGAATAAGAATTCATATATACATCCTGCATTGTTGCCCAGCTTGTGTTTGCATAGTTGAACCTGGCTCTTTTATTTTATGACACAACAACATTTGTCTGTCCCTCAGCTTTTTACATGCAATTGTTAGCTTGTTTTTTTTTGTTTTTTTTTAAATACCACTTAAACTATCTACCTGGAAAGGATTAAACATTGGGACTTCCTAATTGAATTCAGTTGGTGCCAAAAGCAAATAATTCAGTAATTAAAACTCCTGAATACAAAGCAAATTATATTTTAAACCTGAATTAGTGGGTGATGTTATAATCCTTTATTTGCTAACATTAGAAGATTTAGGGCTTGTATTTCCATCAAGGACAACTTGCATATTAAAATTAGTTTGCTAACTAGTAAGTCAAGTCTCTGCCATAACTTAGCACGAATGTGTCTCAGAGCTGCACGGATTCAGCATTTGCTGTCTCCACTAATTCCACATTGGGTTTTACATTCATGAGACATTTAACGTTGTTGGAAAATAGTGAGTATGGAAAAAAAAATAAAAAATTCTACCAGGAAAATACAGAATGCACGTGAATAACTAAATACATCATAAATATTTCAATAGAAACAGATCTAACGTGTTTTAGTGTGGATTTTTCCTTTAAAAAGACAAAAAAAACAAAACTTTCAGCTCTCTGAGTTGTCAATACAAGGAATCTTATCACCTTGAAATGAGGCCTGTATGCTGTCCTTTTGCAAGTGTCTAATTCAGGTCCTGCTTAAACAATGTCTTGTAATACAGTATAGTAACAATATTTGAACTTGCCATGAGAGTACTTAATGTTCTTACCTGCTTGCTCTATCATCATGTTACTAAAGCCCCAGTGATGATAAAGCGCTGCCAAATCATGAGGACTGCAATTCTTCAAGAAACTGTAGATGTCGGTAAGAGCACCCGGACTGTCTCCTGTCGGCTGCTTTTTAGTTTGGGAGTGTGAGGATGATCCACCTAGACTGAGTCTACTCCAGAGGTCGTATCCATGAGAGCTCTCTGTGTCCTGGGCTGGAGGTTCAGATCGGCTAGAGGTCTGAGGTTTGGGACTTCTCTGCTCGGAGGCCTTGTGCTTGCTGGTGAGCATGAAGCGGAGTCCCTCTTTGGGCAGCAAGCTACTTTCCATTAGTCTGCTTGCTGTCTTTGGGCTTTCAGCCTTTTGGGGACTTGGTGTTGGTCTTGCTCTACTTGTTGATGAAGTGATATATTGGTGGGCATCCGTTTTGTTCTTGGTGCTCTTGACGTCATCTATCCGGGACCTGCTGGGATTTTGCTTAGAGGAGTGTGACAGTCGTCTAGTGTGCTGACCCTTGCTTTGTAAGTAAGGGGATTCTGCACTGCTGCTTTGAGGCTTGTCCTTGGTCCCTCTGGGGCTTAATTCAGGTGAACTTGTGCGGAAGAGTCGTGTCTGAGGAAGTGAAGGGCAGTCCTTGCCTTCCAGAAACGGAGGTGGTCCAGTGCGCCTCTTGAAATCAAGAATTGACTTGGGCCCCTTAACACCATTTTTCGGAGCCCACTTAGGGATCAGAGTGGTGCTGTCGATTTTATGTGCAATTCTTTGATGGATCCAGAGAACCTCAGGGTACAGAGTGGCATGGGAACAGTATGGACACTGATGCCTCACTAGACCATTCTGTCCTAAGTCTAGAGCTTCTGCTTTCTCATTTTCAGCTTCCACAGAGAGATTCAATAGACTGGCATCCATTTTGTCAGAACTGGCCTCTCCATGCCCTTTGCTCTTCTCATCTCCATTTCCATCACTGTTCTCGGACCAAGGTACTGTGTTGTTTAGTGCTGCCCTCTCCAGGTGGGTGGAGCTGGTGTAAGGCCAGTAGGGCTGCTGTAGTAGTGCATTCCTCAGCCTGGGGAAGCCACTGTGGCTAGTGGAAGGAGTGTGGCTTTGGGTGATCACGCTGGTTAAGGCCTCATTGCTGATAGCTGCATGCTCATTGTGTATGTGGGACACCATGGCAGCTGAGTCAGCGGTGCTGAAGTCACAGTGGTCGCAGGTGCATGGCTTTTTATCTATGAACACAGAAAAAAGTATCGTAGAAATTATATTCACATATATTGGAAAAAAGAGAATGGATCCAATCGTTAAAACATTTGTTTTAAATGAGAAAAAAGCCAATTGAACCCACTGCATTCTTCATAAGGATATATTATAATGTAGTTAAACAGTCCTCATTTAACATTTTTGTTTGGGTTATTTTTTCAGTGAGGTGCAAAAGTTTGCACACCCTAGCAAAAAATGAAGGGGAGGTATATTTTTGTATCACAGATGTTTCCTTCATTATCACAAATAACTAAAATGGCCAAATAGTGTATGTAAGATACTAATAGTAATAAAAATCAGTTGCATCTCCCTTTTCTGATACAAATATTCTCCAATAACTTGTATGCCCAATGTATTTACCTTTATAACTGGAACTGATAGAAAAATCAAATAAATAAATCCCCTCAACTGGTGTTCTCAAGATAGTGCTGGAGAGCAATGTCACTGTCATATGCTGTATATGATCTACAGTCTACGATGACTCAGAAGAACTTTGTATTGATTTGCAGTGACTCTTCTCTCTAAGGGGACAAGTTAATCCAAACTATAGTGGCATATTAGAACTATTCAAACTCAAATTACCAGCTAGTCTGGCCAATCTTTGCCGATACTTTTCAACACGCAATCTGGATTTGAAGACTACAGGGACAGAATGAAAAATTCTGAGATACATGCCATTCCCTGTTGTACATAATGTGTAATCTAAATAACTGGATATAACTGTTTAATAACTGGCTTAAAAGAACTCCAGTGCTGTAAAAATGATTTCGTAGTTAACGCTCCACCAAACTGGTGCGTTTCCTACTTTCTCAGTTTGATCACAAGATGGCAGCACTTCACTGTGCAAGAACAGCTCAAACCCCTGAATAGTACTGCTTTCGAGATAAACCAAGCTTCCTAAGAAGTCTCATTTCACATTAGAGAAATGAGTGAATCTATAATCTGTTACAATGGTGGAGTGCCATAAAACACGTCTGTGTTTGTGCACATAATCACACAAATAGTCCTACTGTAGAGTTTACTGTCGTTACATTCAAACAAGCACATTAAGTAATCCAAAAACAGAATGGGGCAATGTGTGTGAACAGTAGCTGCATCCTCCCACACATTCAGCTGTGAGAATAGAAGAACATAAGGAAGGCATAAGAGGGAGTAACTGAGAGGGCCTGGGAACACAGCCTGAACCCACCTTCTCTCATCTGTCACTGAGATGTTTGTTTACATTGAGTTTGTCTGGAACTAGCAGTAGCCTCTCTCTCTCTCTCTCTCTCTCTCTCTCTCTCTCTCTCTCTGCCATCTGTTTTGTATTTGGTGGTTAAGCCTGGCTGCTGTATGGTTCTCTTTTGGCCTCTGAGGAACACTTTTTAAGCCAAATCAGAGCAGGAGGTCCTCACACATTAACTCTTCCCCAGTTTCATCATTATGACCATTCCCATACATTACATTTCCCCTAAGCACTCATTTTAAAAGACAGATATCCAGGTTTATGTTAAAGTGAGTTAAGGGCTCAGTAACATTTTTGACATTTTTAGTCAGTAATGATTACTTTCTCACACACTGCTCATTTCCTTTCTCTTTTTGTTGTTGTTGTCGTTGTTGTTGCTGCTGCTGTTTCATTCAGGACTAAAGATATAACATATACCCTTGTTATGTTTTCTACACTGGATCAATCGAGCCTGATTGTTCATGCACAATAAACCTTACTGCAGAAAGTAGTGATACATTTTGTGAACCTTGAACCACAGTGATACGGATGCATTGAAAGGAAAGCTCCACGCTAAAACCCGTTAAATACGATCATATTAAAATATATGATTAGCAATTCTTGTACCGATTTGTTGGGTATTTTTGTTAATCGTGTTTGCAGTTGTTTGCTGCTCTCACATCACACAGCTTCTTTTCTTGACGACAAAGTTATGGCAAAGTTATGGCAGAAACTCGGGTGAGCAACATCTTTAGATAAGATAAATTAAGATAAGATAATACTTTATTAATCCCCAGATGGAGAAATTAGGGAGGTGAGGTCTTTGACGGTGAGGTTAAGATGAATGTTGAAGCTTTCGAAGCTGAACTGTTTGAGTGCATAGTATAGATGTGGAGCTGAGAGAGCTGGAGCTGGACAGACCACTGAAGATCATATATTACATGTAGATTTCGATAAGTCATTCAGGGTGGTTTTTATCTTTAAGGAATGTTGTATGTAACTACACAATGAAAAGTACTTTAACAAGCATCCGTTTATTTACATGGCTTTAGGTTATATGTACATAGTTAACTAACCTGAGAGTTTCAGGGACAGATAAACTGTTCGAAAGTTCTCAGGAATAATGACTTCTGTAGGATTACTGTATGGAACATTTTGTTTTTAAAAGATCTGAGCCTTTTGGGTGTGTGTTTTCACATACGCTCTGTACAGAAAAAGGAAGAGCAGACAAAAAAAGGGACATAAAAAATTGCAGTGGTTGTCTTCCTGAGACAGGAAATACTAAAATAGCATCATGCAAAGCAGGCATACAAGTTCATAGTCAAACAAGCAAAATAACTAAACAAAAAAAACAAACAAAAACAAAATAAAACACACCAAAAAAAAAAAAACACAAACAAATCAGTGGTGCCTAGTACTCTGTAATAACTGGAGTCAGAACATCCAGCTGTTTGGATTGCACTGGCCCCAGTCTGTAATCTATATACAGGAAGAAAGGTCAGGTGATATAGGGGGGGTTGTATGTACACAGTTAGAGAGAAGTACGCCTGAGAAAGTGGATAAAAATGTTCTCTTAGAAAAAGAAATCATCTAGCACCTTAAAAGGTTGTTTGGTTTGTCCCACTGGGGGTAAAGGTTCCGTAAAGGTTCTATTTCAAACTGAGGGCTTCCTTTTGCAAAATACCACTCCTTAGGAAGCTAAGCTAAGAAATCCTCTTTAGCTAACCTTAGATGAAGCCCTCTTTACTCTATAGAACCTTTAACATATCCCTTAGTAGGACAAACCAAACAACATTTCAGGGAAGCTTGAAAGGTTCTATGAACAAAGGACTTCGCAAGGTTCCCTTTCAGAGATGGAACCAAGTACCACAAGCTAAAAATATTTCTCTTTCGTTAATTTGAACACCAGAGGAAGCCCTATGTTCTTCATAGAACCTTAAAGGCTTCCATCAACAGGACAAACCAAAGAACCATTTAAGAAATGATTATAGATTTTTTTATGGAGAACAGTGGACTATCGTTTTAGTTAACTAGAAGCCAAGGGAAAGTGTGTTGATGTCCATAGAATCTTTAAGGGTTCCTTAAGAGAGCCCAAAAAAAGAACCCTTTATGGGACCCTTAAAGGTTTGATGGTGAACAGAAGGCTTAAATATACCACTCCATAAGGATGCTGAGAACTGAATCTTTGAAAGGTCTCACAGGGGGTCAAACCAAAGGATAATTTAGGTACTGTGAAGAGCAGGAGGCTTTCCCTTTGAAGAAGGTTCCAAGTATCATTCCTTAAAAAGCGAATAACACTTAAATGTCTCTTTAGTTCACTGGAACCCAAACGGAATGTTTTTATCTACGAGTATACTAATACAATGATCCAACTGAATGAAAAACAAATAGCGGCACTGTTGTATAACCAACTGTGCTTCAGAATTTTCCCACAAGATGTCTCCCTGCACCATTACTCGGGAACCTGGATTACCCAGGGAGTAATATGCACATCTCTAAACACACATGCAAACCCTTTGGTCTAACAGTTTAGGCATGCTGTAAAGGGTTTTCTTTACTTGGCAACTTGGCAACCATTTTTACAGCATTCTACACACTGCAAAATAGGATTGACACAAGCCACTGAATGTTTTCCTATTCAGCTGAATTGCAGGGAGTGAAAGACACATCTGTACACAATCGTGTCATTGCTCAGTTTAGCTTGTGAAATCAAACAAAGAGGATCCTGTATTTCAACACTGTCTGTATATATAGGGCACTGACTAAGCCTTCCTCATAATGTCCATTAATAATTCTACATTTTAGTACCATTACTGGTCATACTAAAGATCAGTTTAACTGTGTTCACACCATAATTGTACAAATCTAAAACATCTTAAAACTAAAGCAGTAACATCTGGAAGCAGTTAAGGTGCAATACAATTCTAGTTCATCACTCATACATCCTAGATAACCCAACAAGCTATATATATATATATATATATATATATATATATATATATATATATATATATATATATATATATATATATATAAGTGTGGCCTTTCCTTACCTGTATCTTCAGGGTATATTTTCTGACTTTGCTCCTCTGCAGATTCCACAGGTTTAGAAAGACTGGACTGTGTCTTAGGAAAGAGATTTTGGAGAGAAACCCCATTCATGCTTTCACTCATTCTGCCATGTCTTATGAGCATGTGAATCACCATCTGCTGCTGAGTTCGGAATCCTTTTCCGCACTCCAAGCACTCAGAGGTCTTACTCTGGGAATTTTTACGGCTATGGCGGAAAGAGGGACGATATTCAGAGTCGCTCAAACTCTCAACGCTTCCAATCTCCATAGATGTCTGCCCACCATATTGCTGGTGATCAGTGGCCATGCTGGTGTTGCTTGAGCCTTGGGTCACTACACCTCTCTTTTTCTTATTAGGAATACTTAGAGTGGTATCCAATTGTTTCTTTCGTTTCTCCTGTCTCAGTAATACATATTCACCCTTTTTCTTGTCATACACCACATCTGCATCTGCTAACCTCTCGTCCCAGCCCAGGCCTTTTTCAGAAACCTCCATCACCCTGCCTCTGGTGGCCAGCTGCCAGGCCTGATAGCTGCTAACAGGATCCAGCTCAGGAATTCTCTTGCCAAGCCTTCCGTCTGAGAGCTTCTCCATCTCACCTGCCACTCTCAAGTTCAGGCACTCTAGGAAGCGTCTCTTGGTGAGAGGCGATGAAAGCCCTTCACTGCTGTTAGTCGAATTATCTGTGCTCTTGTGGACTTGCTCATGAAGCTGCAGGCTCTTGCGGTCATGGAAGAAGTTACCACACTTGGCGCACAGTTCGTAAAGGCAAACATCGTTTACCAGGGAAGCTTCAACCTGTGTCACCTCATTAACAGTCGCAGGAAGTTCCGAATCATTCTTTGGCTTGGACTTGGTGTTGTGCGTCTTCATGTGACTGCGCAAGAACCAGGGTTCACGAAATCGCCGGCCGCAGATGCGACAGCCATGATCCCGAGTGTTTTGATGCTTCTTCATGTGGGCTTTGAGGAACCAGGCTTGAGTGAAGACTTGGTCACACTGATCACATGGAAAGTCCCCTTTACCAAGCTCATTCTCTTTCTCTGCTTCCTCCATGTTCAGTCCTTCCTCCATGGTGGAGTTTTCCTCTGTGGGATGTGTGTTTTGTGTTTCTGCTTGCAAGTGCTCTTCCTGTGAGGTATCATGAAAGTCTCGCATATGCTGCTCCAGCTCAGCTTGACTCCGGAGCCTCTTCCTACACAGTGAGCACTGCTTGCCTCCCTCACTGTTTGCCCTCTCTTTCTTAACCCCTTTCTTTCTTGTCTTAGAGGTCTCCTCACCACTGACCACTTTATTGCAAGCAGAGGTACTTTCTGTCGGACTAGAACAACCACCCTGCTCCTCAGGTACTCCTCCTTCCTTGTCTCCTTCATCGTCCACCTCTTCCTCATTACCCCCAGTGCTCTGACTCATACCATCTACCTTGTGGGTGCGAATGTGGGCTTTCAGGCTGCCTTTCTGGGCTGAGCGGTGATGGCAATGGGGGCACTTGTACGGCTTCTCCCCTGTGTGTTTCCTCATGTGCTGGGACAGAGAGCTTAAGAAAAGAAAAGACCTGCCACAGAGGTCACAGTTGTGAACTTGATTCTTTTCCTCATCGGGATCATTATGAGTGGTTTTGGAGAGGGAGTCATCTGTGACCTCTTGCCGCTCAACCTCCATGTCAAACCTCGAGTGTTCTCCTTTCCAGCTATCTTCTGTCCAATTTCTTATGTCCTAGTATATCTGTGTCTGTTTTGGTCATACGTCTTGCACGGAGGTTCTCTTTGCAGAAAGGATCATTGCTGAATGTTTTATGAAGCTTGTGTTGTTTGCCACTCGATTACAGCTGGAGGAACTTCTGCTAGGAACCATGTTTTACCACCCAGAGACCGGCTTCATTCTGAGACCTGTTGAGCAAACAAGGACAGCGTTATAAAAATGAGCCAGCCTATCAACTACATTTGTTTGTATAACAGATGAGCAAGCATTAACAAATGTGAATAGGAGTTGTGCTATATAAGCTTATAATAGGTATAATGATTAATTGACGTGTACCCTTGGGCATTCATGCTATGTGTATGGGCCTGTACTGTAGAAATATGCTACAAGGCGCACATCAAACTGTAAGAATATTTCACATGTTGCTCAACTAATGCACAGTTTAAGATGTCCTATTTGGCATAAACCTGCTACTCAGCTTAATCCAAGCAATCATATCCATATGAAACAAGAGTTTGAACACCGGGTATATGTCTTTTGCAGACTTTTTCCCTCTATACAAGTTTAAGATGTGATCAGTGTGCTGTAACTAGACACGGTGTACTAAGCACAATGGACTCAATTGATACACTATTTAACAAGAAGGAGAGCAGGAGAGAGGAAACATCATTAGTATGTCTAATGTGTTATTATGTGAGATATCTTCTGGGCCTGGATGACGAGCTGCCTGAATGCACCATGTAAGCACTTCTGCCAGTCTGATGTTTCAAAGAGACAGAAGAACTTTCTAATGACCTCACCAACACACCGGAAGAAACATGGATTTTTGTTTTTCAGACTGTATTATACTACTCACTCTTTTTTTTTTTTAAATTCTCCGCGCCCAAAGAAGCACCGTAAAAATGTCATTTGTGAGCAAAATTATTTCAGCCATTCCATCAAGAAGGACAGAAAATATGTGTAATCAGTAATCACATACCCCAGTCAGGAACTGAGGATTTCCTGCCATTTTGTCTTGCTTTTCATTTGTTTTGAACAGACAAATGATCTCTCATTTTCAAGGGAGTTTGAATACACTCTACACAGTGTCTGCTTTGGGATGATTTCCTCGTATCACATGTTTATTTGATGGTTGAAGAGTTTAAGAATGGTCATGTATGTTGTCTATAAGAATGTTTATTGGTGTATATGAGTGTGTAAGGCTTTGTCTTAAGGACAGTGGTGCCAGTCTCATCCTAGTCCCAGTTCAGCTTCCCCTTATAGTCAGAATGAGTGATGGCTATGCGCCTACAGACTTAAACCGTGTGTGTGTGTCTGTGTGTGCACTGAGGCATTAAGCACTGCATTCCCCATGAGCAGGACAGGAGAGGAGTTGGGCTGGGATGAAGCCTCAGGGCCAACCCTCCCTCTTTCTCACCAATCAATAATCCATTATAAAACAACTGCATTTCACCACACACTCGGACAGAAAAACGGAGCATTGACTCAGAGAAAACAGACAGTGAACTTTTTCTTTTTTTTTTTTTTTAAATCGCATAAACTAACAGCAGTTCGTTTTTGTGGTGAGCGAGTGTAAAGTATTTAAACCGTTTAAATAAGAGTCACAGTATATCAGAGTGCAGTTCAGTTTTCCAGTCAAGTCATAACTATTATCCACATGGAAATCCTAAATTATGAGAACCGTGTTTAGTTTAGTTTGGTACATAAACACGCAAAAAACATTGAGATCCAGATGCATTGATACTGGGAGGTTTGGGAAATGTATAAGAGGACAGACACACACACACACACACACAAACATGCAAAACATCAGCAGTGGGGTTATTATTCAGTCGTGCTCGTTCTCCGAGGGCTTACCTCAGCTCTGCTGACCTACTTATCCCCAGACAGTTGAGCTCATCTTGGGGCTCTATCAATGTAGGATCAGTGCATTTTTCAAATTGAGCTTCTGTTTCCATGTGTGTGTGTGTGTGTGTGTGTGTGTGTGTGTGTGTGTCTGTCCTTATCCAAATGCTCTGTGTACCCAGATGCTCAGGGACAGATATTCAACTACAATGTGATCTAGGACAGGCAAGACAACGGAAAAGTAAATTACTGAAGACAAGCCAAATGCCAAAGAATTTTCGTATCCTGTTTTATTAAGCGAGTTGTGTTTGTAAAACTGACCCCTACCCCTAACCTGACCAAAATCACAAAATCCCCTAACCAAAAATCACAAGAAGGAACATGGATCAGTGATTTGCTTATTTTATGGAATAAGTCTTTTAGTACTCATCATTACAGTATCATTTTCTAATGATGACAACAAACCTGCTGAAATGTACAATATGTTTTAACTAGGAGTGGCTGCAGTGCTGTTTCAGCATTTTCCAACTGTGGCTGTAAGGAGCTTTGGTCTCATACAACGTCATAGGTCATAGTAACCTCTACCTAATTAACATTTGATAATGTATCATTGATTCAATCAACATTTGGTGTTGTTTCATTGATTCCCCCCCACCACCACCCTTACTATCATTAAGTCCTCACTGTATTCATTCTGCTCATTAGCACTACTAAGTGTATAAAGTACATTCTCAGAAGCGAGTGATTCCCTGTAGGCACTCCTTTCCATTTCTGAAACTATCCAGAGGATCCCAAATCCCCCGGTCCACCGGAGCAGTGTGTGCCTCACACCAGAACTGTCACAATAGTTCATGTCCGTACCTCCTCCTAGCAGCAGGGAGTAAGGCAGCGCCATTGTTAAGGTCTGGCCTGTGCTAGGACTGAGTCTGAAGCTCGTCTTCATAGGAATACAAAGGAGAAACCATCTCATTTCTGTCTTTAATCCTAATGGTGGTCTACATTAGAACTCTGAGAAACTGAGGCTAAAACTGTTATATATATATATATATATATATATATATATATATATATATATATATATATATATATATATATATATATATATATATATATATATATATATATATATAAACAAGTGCACCAATGGTTGGTACCAAAGTGTCTCAGAGGAACACACCCTGGAGGTTTGTAACAGAGAAGAAAGAAAGCTGACTGACAGCAATTCTCTTGCTTTGAATTGCAAACCAAAAATTCCAGATTACAGATGTGATCACGAGATAAAACTCTGAGACTAAAAGTTACAACAGTTTCTATTCAGTCAGCACATGAAGCTCAGTGGTGCTGCTTTCACATGGTGAAGGGATTTCTTTGTTCACTCCTGTTTGTTAACCAGATCCTCATGCTTTCCCCCCCACACAGGAATAAAGCAGAATTCACACATCAAAAAAATACATATTCAAGGAAACTTTAGGGCCATGATTTCTGGGCCATCTTTTGAGTTCTTTGAGCCAACACCACCAGTACAAGTGCAATAAAGGATAAAAATAAATAAATAAATAATAATAAATCTCCACAGGAGCCATAACTAGTAAATAAATTTTCCAGTTAATAATCCAAAGACTATCAAATACAAATGTGCGTAAAATGTTTATTCAGTGTAATTCTGCTTACAATGAGAACATTTTCAGTGTCATGCATACTATTTAAACAGTTGACATTGCAGCATTACAGTCCCACCCTGCAGTGCATCTATTGTGGTGCTCTACATGAGATTGCTGACATAATGAGTACAAATATGACTCCAGTTACAAGCCTCACAGCATAATCTGATTTCATTTTGTTTTCCTTTTGCAGCACAAAACATGATTTCCTCAAGAATTAGGAGTTTAACGTTATATTCCAACCATCAGCTGACAACATCGTTTCAATGTATTGAATTTTATCTTTTGGTTTTATTTTCTCATGTTTAAATGTTTGACATTCACATGTCTATCATTTAAAAAAATATATATTTTATTTAGGTACACACCATTGAGTATCCATATGGCCAATATTAGACTGGGCAATATTATATCTGGGTTGAAAAAATGACTCTAAATAAGTCCATCATCATCGTGGGTATCAGACCATCGTGGGTATTAAATATTGTTTTTCAGTTTGAGTTTTGATTTATAACTTGAAAGGAATAGAGATGGCATGCATAATTTAACACAACTGAAGGGCAGGTATTAAATTTGCAGAGGCTCAATTCCATGAGTTGGTAACAACACTATACCATCTACTTACACAAAGTTATAATAATGAGATAAATAATATTTAAACGTAGCATTAATAGGAGTACTTTGTAAAAAGTTTGCATTTACACATACCTTATAAACTTTATGTCGATTTGATATATATTTAAATATATAGTTTTTAATCACTATTATACTGGAGATTTACTTTTGGTTACTTTTCCTCGAGTCTCCTTGAGATCTGAAATTGTCGCCGCTCTCAAGTATGATTAGCACAAGCAGAAAAACTTAACAACCAATCCCTGTAATCCACCAACACACCCACAAACCTTCACATAAAAATCAATGCTCCTTATGTGGGTTCTTATTAAATCAGGGCTGCTGTGTTATTATTTCATATTCATAACAATATACAATATTTTTATTACGCAATTAGTTTACACATGTGGACATTGGTATAGCAAATAAATGGATGAAATGCAAATCTAGAAGGAAAATGTGTGCCTTTTGAAAAGAGTCATCATGCCCACATCCTACGTGCCTAAAAGACAAGCTAGATGTTTTCCATATATGTTTGTACTGGGTCAAATACAAAAACATGTAATTGCAGAATATTGTCAGGATCTGATCAGCATCCTGTCCCCAGTTATAGTCTTTGCTAGTGTTTGGGGTATGATGGGATGTTTATGATTCTAACAGTTTCCACGGTTGCTGTTACTCTAGGATATATGCAACCTTAGGTTCACCCTCCCCTCTGTCTGAGCTCTGCATTTCATCTGATACATCTGCAGTAGCAGCTACTTCTGCTTCTTTCTTATACAGGCAGTACAATCTGACTCAGCACATCAATTTCTACAGTCATCAATAAACTGAGCAATTAATTCTGGAAAAGAAATGATTGTATATATACTGTCTATAGTACATATATATATATATATATATATATATATATATATAATATATATATATATATATATATATATATATATATATATATATATATATATATATATATATATATATATATAAAGTGTAGGTCGAAATAGAGAGGAAATAACACACGTAGGCTTATATCTGTTATATGCAGCCCTAAGCTAGTGATCCATTCTCTCTCTCTCTGTGCTCCTTTCTCATGCCGATGAATAGCCATGTCCAGTCAGCTGTCCACAAGTTTATTCAACCTGACGGCCAGACCAGCTCAGCACAAACGCCCCATGCTCTGGACACTGCTCCTCTGCTCTGAGCCAGTGCCTGAGTGTTTGGTATTTGTGTGTGTGTGTGTGTGTGTGTGTGTGTGCACGTGCTACTACAGAGGCCCCACACTCATGTTCTCTCCAGCAGACAATGCTGAAGCCAAAATCTTAACATTTAACATATGCATACATACTTAAGTACTTGGTGTAAAAAGCCCCTTTTACAGTCATGTGAAAAAATAAGTACACCCTATGGAGATTGTTGTTGTTTTTTTTTTTGTTTGTTTTTTTACATATTTGGACAGGCAAACATTTGATCATTTTTGAAACAATGCCTATTAACAAAGTTGATAAACTTGAACAAATCCACAAGGAAAAATATCTTTTTCAATCAGTTATTCAACAGAAATGTCAAGAGATGTGATATTCTTCTGTTGAAAAGGTAAGTGCATGAAAAGGTAGTATTGCCCCTTTTAGCAGAAATAACTTCTATGTAGGCGTTTTGCATAATTGTCCACCTGGCTTGCTGGAAATTTTGACCACTCTTCCATGCAATATTCTTTCAGTTGCAAGATGTTTGAGGGTTTACTTGCACGTTCTGCTCGTTTTAAATCACCCCCAAACATTTCAATGGGATTCAAATCTGGTTTTGACTAGGCCTTTCCATAACCCTCCATTACTTCTTTTTGGGCCATTCCTTGGTGGATGTGCAAGTGTGCTTAGGATCATTATCCTGTTGAAAGGTCCACTTTCAGTTCAACTTCAACTTTCGGACAGATGGCCTCACATTATCTTCAACCATTCTTTGGTATGATGCAGAATTCATAGCTGAATCAATGAATTCAAGCTGTCCAGTCCCTGAGGCAGTGAAGCAACCCAAAACCATTACATTTCCACCACCGTGCTTCACAGTTGGTATGCGATGCTTCTCCTGAAAAGCTGTCTTTGGTCACCGCCAAACATGTCTGCGGTTACTGTGGCCAAACAACTCTATCTTTGATTTGTCTGTCCAGTGCACGTTATTCCAAAAGGCCTGGTCTTTGCCTACAGTATATGCTCACTGGCAAACTTTAGTCTTTGTTAATGTTCTTTTTAGACAGCTTTTTCTGGTATTCCTCCCATGCAGGTCACATTTGTGCAATCTCTTTCTGATTGTAGAAGCATGTACTTTGACATCAACCGTTGCAAGACTTACTAGCAGATCCTGTGACGAAATCTTGCAGTTCTTGAAGATTTCTTTTTATATCAGACGGTCTGCTCTTGGCCTGAATTCGCTGGGACGGCCAGTCCTGGACAAATTGGCAGTCGTTTGAAATCTGCACCATTTGTAGATTATTTATCGTTACAGTGGAGTGTTGTATTTCAAATCATTTGTAGATCTTTTTAAATCCCTTGCCAGACTCAAAGACTTCCACAACCTTTTTTCTGAAGGCCTTACAGAACTCTTTAGATCTTGACATGATGACATCACACACCTCAATAGCAAAGGGAACACCAGACACTAGATATGAGAGGGGTATAAATAAGACCGGTTCCACCTGCACTCCCTAAGCAGGTTCTAATCACTGGCACCCAATCTTGAACCACTGATTCTAATTTAATAGATTTGAAAGTGTGATAAATGTAGGGGTATACTTACTTTTTTTTTCCATGTGACTGATCTGTTTTTTTTGTTGTTGTTGTTGTTAATATAAATCATAAAAAATACTGCAAAATTATAATTTTATGTCATTTGATAGACGGTAGCACTGTTTCAAAGAGGATCAAATGTTCGCTTGTCCAAATATGTAGAAAATAATAATAATAATAATAATAATAATTCATGGGGTGTACTTAGTTTTTCACATTACTGTATATACATGTAAGATATCCATATGTTTATGCATCCACAGTAACAGATCCGCCAGAGAACACACAAACCTCAAATGCATTTACCAGCAACCACAGCGCCCAAAATGTAATGGTAATACTAATGGCAAAAAAGGTGATGCTGGTGCAATGGAAACATTCTATAAATATAACACTTCATAACAAAAACCGTTACCTTTAGTCAAGTTTCAATATTGAGGTTGCATAAACTTTATTAAAGGTAATTATCCAAACATCATCACTCAGTATTGGATGTCTTTACATAATACAATTAGCAACCAGGTCATGGAAACCTCAGCATGGCTGAACAGACCCTTCCCTCGATCACTATGTGAGTCTTAGGAGGGTGCGATGGGCATCTGCTGATAGGATTATAGCACTGCAGTGGCTTATGCTCCACTGAAGCACATTAACAGAGAGTCTAAATGTAGACCTGCAGGTACAGAGCCACTTCCCTTGTCCTGAATCAGTCGTAAGGCAGAAATCTGGTCTAAGATCTGTGTTTCTTTATGAGTTCATATTAAATCCTTCTCACATAGTGACTGAAAGTTCGGCAGTGTGTGACCTGAGATCAGTCCTCTCGGAGGATCTTTATTGTATGTCTAGACTCACTCCACAAAAGCTGTGATGTATGAGCCAGGATTATATTCGTCTCAATTGCCTGAGGCATTAAGACGCTTTGATTGACAGCATTGTCTAAAATTAAACAAGCTTCTAACAGCTGAGAGGCCACTAGATTCCAAGATTGCACCAAAATGGTGATTCATAAATGGTACCATAGCCCACATTTTTTGCTTTGGATCTGACTGGTAGTCAAGGCAGCTACCTTCCAGCTTAGGGGTCACTAGATGTGGAAAGATTTCAGTGGTCTGAACTGAAAAATACTATAGTAGAGTGTTCAATATATAATAAAAGGGTTGTAGCCGAGCCTCTGTTGTGACTCATCCAATCACATGTAGTCACATGTAGTAAATTATTTAGCTAATGCCAGCTCATCAGCTCAGACACTAGTCACAAGGCTAGAGACATTAAAATTAAAATAGTATATATTTTTTTTTAATATATATAATCTAAATGATCTTACTTGGAGAACCTTAAATTGAATTCAATATAAAGCCTTACTACCAGGAGTGGACAAATCAGCCGTCTGGGTGCCTAGGACAACCAGATTTTGTGTCCAGGGTATTAGGCTTTTATTCATAGTAGCCTCAGATAAGAGAGTCAAAAGGAGAAAAAAAATCATAGTCTTTACTGACTTTCACAAAGTTTTAATTTGCAATCACGTCAAATGCAATGCCCGTCACTATGCTGTGATGTACCCCAAAGACAAATGATCTTTTCAGAATCAGGAACATGCAGGTGTGTGAAAACTGACAAATCCAAGCGAAAGTGCAACGCAGAGTCATCATAAAAAACCCTCCTGCTTACTACCTTGTGGTTAAACATATTGCAAGAAAATAAAAACATGAGCTGGACTCAAATGAAATCTTTTACATGTGGTGAGAGGATTGAACATCATGGCTCATAGTGGAGACGGTCAACGACTTTCTGACTTTTTATCAAGGGCACAAAGTGTGCTATATTAGAATATTAGTTAGAAGAGGTTCGCAATAACAAACCTTTTTGCTTCCATTAGTCTGCATTTAACTAGCTAACTTGCTACATGTTACGACACTGCATTTCGTTAACTACCCCATTTTACCCTAGTTAATTAGGCTTCTGGGCAACCAAAACACGGGACTGGACAGCGGACTGGACAGCACACTGGAGAGTTTACCTGCCTGGTGAGTTAATACATTCCTGATATGTCCAACCGAGCGCTACGTCTATACGCACAGACATTTCCTATAGAAGAAAGCCATTTCATCTCTGCAGGTATTAGATAGTATTCACAAAGTGTTCTGGTGAAATCCTCACTCTAGGAGTAGGTAAAAGTGTATGTGTTCAGTAAGCTCATTAGACATAAGTTTGACATAAGTGGACTGAATAATTTTTTCTCCTTGTTTTTTTCTCATTGTCTCAGAATGTAACTGTTGCAGTGATTTGCATTGGTTTGGGACTGCACTATAATCTGGTGGTATTAACTTGCTCTCTAAAAAAGCTATCCCTCTCAACATGGATTAGATTATCATGCTAAGGTCAGCTCAGACTCTCTCTGTCTCTCTCTCTCTGTCTCTCTCTCTCTCACTCTCGTGCTCTCTCTCTCCTCCTAAGTGGTTTAGTCTTTGTCTTTACTACATGTCCATATCATAGTGATGTAACCAAATGAACACATTATTTGGACTTAACACGTAATGTATTTTTTAAGGTTCACAGAGCATCTGGTTGATACTGGAGGTGTGTGTTGAGATTGGCATCCTATGATACGCACCCAAAAGTTCACACAAGGATTTTACTTTCACGTCGGCGTGAGTGAGCATTAGATTTGAACCTCACAGGGACAAAAAAGAGAACGGTTTAAATCGTTTCGATTTTGAGAAGTAAATCAACTAAAGCAGAACAACTTCAGGTTTACATCCAAATACAAGTTACATGTAAATACAGATGTTTAAAGCACTAAACAGATACAGATAGTGGCACTGCATATTGGGAGCATGACGTATTCTGTAAAGATTGCAAAAACACAAACCAATTGTTCTCATTATCTAAAGCTAACCTTTACCCAACCCCCTTTCAGTCTCTTTATCCAGGCCTCTGGGCTCGACATCCATATTGATTTCTATATTTACAACTCGCAATAGAACAATGTAGCATGGGCAGGATGCTGAAATCACACCCAGTAAGGGCAAGGGTCTTGCTTTAATTTGTTATAACAGCTGTTTACATTATTAAACATGACACAATGTAAAAGGGTGATTGTAAATAAACGGCACACATGGTCAAAACACATAACTCGTTCATCCATTTAACTTCAGATCTTTATCCTGATCAGGATCGAGGTGAACCCAGAGCCTAGAATGTGGATACAATGTGGATGGGACTGGTGGGTAACTGTGTATAAATCTCCAGGAAAGTTTTTTCTCCAAAAAGGATTGATGAGATGAACTTTATTTCACCGAATCCAAACCTGCCATCTATCATCAGGGCTGAGCGTCCTTGCAGGACACACTTCCTCAGTCCTTTGTGAGAATATCAGTCCTTGCCGAGAGACATGATCGCATTCAAGGAGGCAAAGCAGCCAGATGCCATTCTCACGGCCCCGTCTGTATTGTTTCCCTCTACGTTTATTTATTAATGTCGAGTCACACGGTGTCGTCTCTTGGACAACAAATACTGTTTATCATAGCAGAACAATGACGCTTGATAGAGAGAAAACAGAGACACGATACAAACGCTCCCAATCATAACAAAATGCCAGTTCCTCTATTCGGACTGGTGAAATGATTCAAGCAGGTTTTTAAAGCGTGTGATTGCTGAGAAATTAGATTTCCCCTGAAATCCACATGTGATATGTTGAAAGATAAAATAAAAAAATAATAATTAAAAAAAAAAACTTATTCCAGATTTTGGGTTTGGGCTCAGGAAAGATCATCGCTGTGTCTACAGGAGGAACGGTTTTAAGTTTTTTTCTTTAGTAAGCCTAGTAAGAAACTGTAATCTAATACCATGAAAGCCATCTCTTCCCCCCTTCTCCTCCTCTCTCTCTCTCTCTCTCCTCTTCCTGTTTCGGGTCTGTTCAGAGGGTCTATCTTTCTATTATATCTCACTACATTGCCCATCTGTCTTGGTGGTGTGTGTGTGTGTGTGTGTGTGTGTGTGTGTGTGTGTGTGTGGGTGGGTGGGTGGGTGTATGTGTGCGTCCTAATTTCACTAAGAGATCTCTGCACTCAGTTAGAGTTTTGACTTCCTGTTTATGAAGTGAGCAGCCGAGTGCAACAATAGGCCTGGATTTTGATCTGACAGAAGAATGAACCCTAAACACACAGCAGTTTCTAGAGCTGTGTGTACACTACATGCTTTTCACAAAAAGTGTGTGTTTTTTTCCTTGTTATTTTGCTTTTTTGTCGTTGTTGTTATAAGGATGCATACAATGGCAAAGACACAAGTTTTGTGTCAGTGAGGGAAAACCTTATTAACATGTGACAAAACAAGAAAGCTGGACGTCTTCAGCACATCTTGTTTGTAGCGTTTATATACACAGACAAGAAGCATAATCTTCTCTTGTACCATAGCGCTGCAGAATTCTCTAAACTGATGGTTCAGAAGGTGTTAAGTAGTTTTCTGTAACAGCAGCTCTGACTGAAGTTCTAACTGTAATTCAGACCACATGTTTATATTAACGCGCTCATTACAATAACAATAATACGTTACAGCTTCTATAGTAACAGTTCTTTAACAGGAGTTCATAAACCGTACACTGTACGGAATCTAAAGCTAATGATAAACAGATTAATAAACAGATTAATATACATGTTGAGTGCATCATGCCACCCTGTCATTGATTATTTTCCCATAAAACACAACTCTAAACTGTATTCCTTATTTAGCCCACTTCTGGTTTTAATAGTAAAGGCACTCATGCATTTGTCCACAAGCCTGTCCTCCATCTCTGAGGTCTGTTGCTAATGTGAAGCACTTAGAGTATATGTCTCTTCCCTTTTTTTTTCTCTTACATCTATCATTGCATATGGTTCACATCAGTGGTCCAATCACATTATTGGACATTACTGAGTCTCACTACAAGGCGTAAAATGTAAAAAGCATGCTACTGATCATTCTGGAGCAAAATTGGAAAATCACTATCCTCTCACATCAACTATTCAGTCTTAGATGTGTTAGAATTTACTTCCTTGAATGTGACTAGTGATGCACCAGAATATCAGACAAAACCAAAATGGTCGTCTCCAAATGGCAACCTGTCTCTTCACCAAATGTTTAAATAAACAAATCAAATAACCTTACTGTACTTGTTATCTACTGTAAATACTGTACTGTATTTGTTACTTGTACTGTATTTGTCCACTTTAAGAGGATTTTAGCCTGATCAGATTCTCACACCCTGATCTATTTGTATGAGGATGAGGATGTTTTTTAGATGGAGACTACAAAGCACTTCTGTTCGTCATTCTGGACAAGGGCATCCGTCAAATGGTTTAAATGTAAATATAAATGCAAAATTCAGGGCACTCAGGGCACTGAAAACAAAGCTTGTGTGTGTGTGTGTGTGTGTGTTGTTGTTGTTGTTCTGACAACAAATAAAACCAGTAATGAAAAATATAACTGTTCTACATAATCTGGACATGAGACAGTACTTTTAATTGCTCAAACTTGTTGAGGAAAGGCTCTTGGACAAAACCGAACAGATTATTCATTTTTGTGAAAGAAAGCAATCAATAGGAACATTAACACATGTGGATTTCCGACCGTCATGCCTCACAAATAAAACCTACTGATTAGCAGATAAGCCAAGTCACTTCCGAATGTATTGTGCAAACTCAAAGCGATTAATGGACATATCAGAACTTCAAACTTCTGAGCAGGAGCTGTTGAAAAGAATACGGACAGCCACCATTTCCAAAATCTAAGAGATCCTGCACTTCAGGCCCTGAGGGATTTGAGGCTACTCCAGCTGGACGTCTGCTGCCAAAATGGGTAGGATTATGCCGTTTAATCTCAGCCTGCCAAAGAAGTGAACTAATGCTGGTCATACTCCTTTCCAGGCCAAGGACAGCATTTTACATACAGTAAATGAGATGAAAAATGCTAGAATGCGCTGACTAGTAGGAGAGGGACAGTAGTTGTACTGTGTCTCCTCGAGATTTTAAGAAAGTGGCATGAACAGAACAGAGATGCATTTAATTCAGAGAATTGGAAATGAGTGTGATGGTGAATTCGAGCTCAAAGTCAAAGACACACAAAAAGCCCTTTACATTCAAACCTTGAGCTCAAACAAGCATGTGCTTTGATTCCATGTTGATAAGAAAAAAACAACAACAACGTTCTTACTATAATGTGCAGTATATTGAATGTAAGATTAATTTGGAAGGCATAAATAGATGAAAAAAAAATGAAATAAAAAATAAAAAGTCTGCTCATACCACTACCTATTGAATCCTTTTACTTTCATAGTCCTTGATAAATACACGTTTGAGGGAGATTCTACATTTCACAAACCATCATCCTTGACATGTAATATTTGGCTCTGAATGGTGACTTTATTCCTTTGACTACCAAGAGAAATCCCTGGAGCTGGTGCTAATAATAAACTGTGCATGCTTTCTCACAGGGCCAGATGTTAAAGCGCACAGATTTGTTGATATTCCAGGTCACTTTTTCAGATTTAGGAATGTGTTTAGACCAGTGTGATCTCAACTGAGCCACTGCTTTAGAATAACATTTCATAATACAATATACTCATTTGTATTTGTGTGTGTGTGTGTATATATATATATATATATATATATATATATATATATATATATATATATATATATATATATATATATATATATATATATATATATATATATATATATATATATATATATATATATTTATTTTATTTATTTTAATAGACCTAGAGCCAAAATTAAAGAAATGAATCATCATCGTTTTCGGCACGTTGTTGTTGTTGTTTTTTTTTGTTTGTTTGATTTTGTTTTTTTATTTCTTGCATGGACAAAGCAAACTGAATAATTGAAAGGAGCGAGCACTTGACATCCCCAGGCTCCAATTAGTGCACATCTATGTCCTTCAATCTGCTGAACACAACACACAGAGAGCACTAAGCATGTTCAATGTGCAGTCAGAAATGCTTTCTGGAAAGAGTGCTTTTAGTAAAGTGTGATATTCTCAATTTAATTTTGTTTGTGATAGCAATTCTACCAATTGACACGGACTACGTTTACATGGACAGCAATAATCTAATTATTGACCTTATTCTGAATAAGATGATATTGTGATTAAGGTGTTTATATGAGTTGTTTTTAGAATATTTCTTTCATGTTCCTGTGTTACATGTTATAGAACATAGATCGATTAATAGCACACGTAGTTATGTCCCCACGTCACGTCGTCTGACGTTCCCTCCAGAATTTCACGTATCGACATACAGTTCGTCTTCGTTATCGTACTGTATACACTTTTGGGTGTTTTAATTTTTAATTTGCACAAAAGCTTCAAGTGCAGTTCATTATTTGTCGTGCTGTACATGCAAATAGACGACTGCTTGAAGCCGTGAGCTGCGTCCCAAACCGCATACTTACCTATTATGTAGTATATAGAAATACGTATTTTACCTACTATATAAGCAGGTAATTATGTGGTTTCGGACGCAGCCGTGCTCTCTTGTTTGCCGTGAAATGGTTGAGCACTGCCGTGTGTGTATGTGTCCTATCGGAAAATGCGGTGAAAACTCCCACACGACGTTAATAATGTGATCAAGGTGTTTACATGTCTATAATTAATCAGAGTATTGTCTTAATCAGGTTGATATCGGATTATTCAGTACGTTTACATGGACAGCAATAATCCGATATTAACCCGATTAAGACGATACTCTGATTAAGAAACTAGCATGTAAACAGTGATTATTGATTATGTTAATCCGGCTAAAGTCATACTCGAAGTGAACACAAATCGAATTAAGACATGTGGAGTATTCCTGTTTTAGTCACGTTATCAAATTGCATTACAGACATGTACACACCTTAATCACACTATTAACATCGACACGTTCACACACGGCAGCGCTCAACCAAAACTCCCTGATTAGACCCGAGGAAGAAACCTTGAGCGACTCAAAGGGAACCAGTCCTCTTCCAGGTGACTCCGGATAGTGAAATTATAACTTATTATAATATACAGGTGTAAAAGAGTAAAGAAAAACCACACTAAATGAGTTTACAGGATGTTTAGTATGAGCAGATTGTGAATAAGAGTCCTGGGATGAGTACAGGACAGTCTTTATGATTACAGCAGCAGTTCTTAGGTACAAATCGGATTTATCCGGTTGAGATTATCCACTGAAGCAAGGCTGAGACTTCGGCTTAATCGTTTTTTTTTAAGGATGTGCAAATCTTTAAGGTATGCATGATTGCACATCAATAGCACCACAGAGTGAAATATACTGTAAGTGCAGAAAGCTCCAATTACAACTAGAGTGATAGTAAAAGTTAAAGCATAAAGTATTTTCACTTGGACATTAATAATGTATATGTACACATCACTTTATGTTTGAGTTCAGAGTTAACAGTGCTTGAAATAATAAATGGCACCTCCAGTGTAATCATCTAAAAGTGCTTGAATATTAACATATATAAACATACTAATAGTATGTATTATGTAGTCTAAAAGTCTGTCCATGGTAAAAAGAGAAGCTTTTCGCGACTCACTGTTGAATTTGAAGGTGCGAAGATGTCAGTGGCGAATATTTAACATGAGACCAACTTTACACACAGTTGAATTAAACTCGAATTTCAAGGAACATGAACTATTTTGAAATACACAGACATGTTTAGGAGAAATTGCAGAAAATAATGCTGTATTTTTTACTTTCAATGATAGAAATGATTAGGCTGTGGTTATCCAGCACACACAACTGTCGCTCCTGAAGTACCTTTAAGGCTGTAAATCACACTATATTTTGCACTGAATGTCATATTCATTAAAGCAAAATGGACAAAATGTGCTATTTTGCTTATTTGAAAGACACATATTCCTCCGTTAGTAAATCAGCATTAATGCTTTTTTTTTTTTTTGCAGGTGTAGTTAAGTGTGTGCATGTGTTAAATATAGCCTCAAGGCCTTCAAACCACCAAACTGTTTCATTTGGAACACTGAACAGGAAGATGTCCACACATTGCCATGGTTTGCTGTGTGACCTGCTGTGGTGCCCTATCTTTGACTCTGCTGCCAACCAGATAGAGCCAAGACCACCACCAGTCACCTTCCTGAGCAAGTGCCCAACACCACATTCCACACACTGAATACCTATAAATATTTCAATAGCACACTGGCTTCAAATCATGCCACATTTATCAGTCCCTCTAGGATTTAGTGATTGCAGAAATGACCGCAAACTCAAGGAAATGCCGCAATATTCGGAGGAGCTTGCAATTTTCAAAACTTATCACAGATTTTCCGCCATTTGGGACGAGACACGGCCTCACAATGTGCCGTGCGACATCATCACAACGCACATTTAGCCAAAGCCCTCTTCGCTTTACGTGCGTCGAATATGAGTACAGCTCAAAGGTCTCATTGACCAACAAACATCACTGTGAAAGACAATTTCACGCAACTGCAATTTCACCAATTCAATTCCATAAAAAAAGGACAAAAAACATTTTTTTTTAAAGTTTGTCATTACATTTAATATTATGAAATGTCAACTCTAAACAGTCGTTCCCTCAACAACATCTATTTTTTCACTCCAATTTATTGAATTTTAAATGGAAAAAAGCCCACCATCCTGAAGATGTTCCTTAGCAGAAAACGTACTGCTTTAGCTCTGACTGTTAGAAAGAACTAAAACTGAAAAGTCCTTCCATTAATACAAAATAAACATCGCCTCACAGAAAACTATATCATCATATCAATGATTACACGCTTTAATAATCTGATTAGGCTAAGCCTCTACCATACAAGCTCCTGTTCAAATTGTTGAAGTAGCTGGAACTATTGTTAAAGCTGTTGTTTTTAGTTCTGACCAGTCAGAATTAAAAATTCAACACGTACACAGTAAAAGTAAATAAGAAGCATAATGTTTATGATGCTGAAACTTTGTCTAATCAGATACAGGATTTGTGTAATAAGCGAGTATATTATGCACAATGCACAAGCCATAATCATGCCCAGACTTGCCTAATGTTACTAAATACAATAAACAAAGCCAAACTGAATGCCGTGAATAAGACATGCCAACACTACACCAATGTAAGGATATCACTACGTACAGGGTAAAATGATACGTACCAGAATTTGGAAAATGCAGGTCTTATCTTAATGTTGTTTTAGAAAGAACATCCTTGGTCAGCTTTTATCATTTTGCTTGTTTTATAGGTAGCCTTTTATAAACGCTGAGCAAATGTAATACATTTAATAATTAACTAAAACTAGGTTAAAATGTATTTATTGGGGGCCATTAGCTGTAATTCACATACTTTGTTAAGTGTTTGAGTAAGTGTTACAACAAAGGAGCTATGACTAATAAAGTGACTGCTGTTAAAAAAATAATAAATAAATAAATCAACACTGCTGACCTGATCCCAGTGCCACACACACTACCACATGAGTGTCAGACCCACCTCCTAAATAATATCTGCTCAGCGGTGGTCTTAAGTTTGTCTCTTTGGTTGTTGGATGGAGTAAAAGGAGGAGGATAAAATTTGCATAACTATACCCAGGTGTATAAAAGTTTAGTAACTAACCTGAAAAAAATGGCTAATGAGTGTAGGTACAAGGTAGATGCATTTAATAAATTGGCCACACTGTGTACACTGTTTGGACAAAAGTATGTGGACACCTAAGATTTACATCAATATATGGGCCTTCCCCAAACTGACACAAAGTTGGAAGCACAGGATTGTCTAGAATGTTGTTTCATGCTTAGAATTCCTTGACTGCAAACACATGACCTAGCTCAAAGCTGTTCCAGCATAACAATACCCATGTGCACAAAGTGAGATCCATGAAGACTTGGTTTCCCAAGGTTGGAATTCAAGTGGCCTGCACAGAGGCCTGACCTCAACCCCAATGAACACCTTTGGGAAGACTGGAACACCAACTGCACCCCAGGCCTCCTCACTTGACATCAGTGCCTGACCTCATTAATGCTCTTGTTGAGGAATGGGCAAATCCACATAGCCCTGCTCCAACATCTAGTGGAAAGCCATTAGGGGAACTAAATTTGGAATGGGATGTTCAACAAGCACATACTGTAAGCGTGTGGTGGTCACATACTTTGGGCCATATAGCGTATATTGTTACTGAGTTTGCAGCAGTCTGCACTAGGCTATGTACAATAAATACGAGATGTAACAATATTTTAACCAACACAGATTTGAGCCTGAAATGACGCTCTCAGTTTGTTTACAGAAAGGTCAAAAAGAAATAATTTGAAAGATTAACATTTTAAAAAGAAAAGTTTGTGATTTTGCCCATATATTACTTTACAGATAATTCACCACCATCTATATATATATATATATATATATATATATATAGATAGATAGATAGATAGATAGATAGATAGATAGATAGATAGATAGATAGATAGATAGATAGATAGATAGATAGATAGATAGATAGATAGATAGAGATTTTTTTTTCTTTTTTCAGTTGATCTCTAATGCAAATGTGTCCTCTAACTATTTAACCTGTAGTTTATTGTATTTTGTGAACATCTTATGAGTTTCTTATTCGTGTTCTGTTCAGTTTTGATGAATCAAAGCATTCACGTCATCCAGCAAATTCCATTTGAAGTAATATAGTTTGACTAGTAAACATGTCACACCAAGGGTTCACAATCATAGCTTTTTTTTTTTCGAGCAAAAGTAAACAATTGCATCCCAGAAACTTTTGTTTAAGTTGATTAACCATGTTTTTTTTTTTTCTTGTTTCATTTTGTTTGATTTCAGGGTATTTGCCTTTTGGGAGAAAAAACAATAAACGATTAATATGGAATAAGATTTTGTCCGTATCATGCAGTTCTACAGTACAGTGTAAATAGAATTATAATGTCTGTATAAACTATTGTCCATGAACACGTACACAATGTCTAAGCCATTAGCTGCAAAACAGTAAAAACCTTATTTCAGCACACATCTGCTGTTGTCCAACTCAGATATCTTAACTCAGCAAATGAATAACTTCAAGGAGCTCCCCTTGCCCCTCCACTGCCCTTAATACAAATGATTAAATCATTTCCCCCCCTTTCCCTCAGTCCTAATTTCTCCTGATACTGTGGCTCTGCTGGAGCCTGGGCATGCTAGCTATTGATCAGCAGCCTGAGCAGATTACCCTAATAGCAGGATTAGCAGCCACATGTTGGACACACGTGGCCCACACTGCTCAGTAGTGGTGCCAGATCCCCTCTGAAATGACTGAAAGAGAATAACAGGCAGAGAACAACACATATGATTCGATTACTGTTTGAAAAGAAACAGGTAAAACATATAGCGCGTAACCGACAGAATGCACTGCTGAATCATGATCAGCCATTATGAGGATGTGGTGCTATGACAAAGGGCTGACAAATACAGTAAATAAATAATGTAATAGCTACAGTACGCCATTGGGCAAGTAAAAGCTCCAGTGTGCTACCCATGCCCATGTTCACAAACCTAACTGAATAGATCAAAAAGTAGAAGCCAGATAGTAAGATCAGATAGGTGTGCATTAATACAATTAATATGAATGTGTACATTGTGTTTGTGACCTCAACAAAACCTCAACGGTTCCTTGGTAAATGTTTCAGCTATGAGCGTGGTGTTCTGTCCTTATATTGGACATTATTAAAGTCTGGCTAGCATTTTTACCATCTCTGAAAACGTTTCAAGTCCACATGAAATCAGTATAGACGTTTTGTGGCTTTAAGTATGAATATGTTCGCCTTAAGCTAGTGTGCTCCAAAACAATGACAAAATTCACATTTAGAAGATGTATGCATTCAAAAATGTACAGTCTCTCTCTTCCACCAATACAAATCAACCATTTTGATGACATCATTCTTCACTTCAGCTGCTTATCAGATTTTCTGTCCAATCAAAAAGAATCTGAAGTGTCCCACCCCCAATATCATAAAAACCCCATGGTAGTAACTCTCAAGTACGGCTTAGTCCAGACTGTGAGGTAAGCTAAATGCTATTGGCTATTTAAAAAAGGAGCTCTATATGCCCCGCCCTGACTTACGGCAACACGACGAATAACACTGCGCATTTCAAGGTACTTCACAGGGACTTTAACTGCAAGCTGACTTTGTGATGTGCTAGCAGACTTCACCCTGGACTTTATTTCGTCCATTTCATCAGCATTTCTACATATCTGGAAAAAATCCACCATCTTCTGTCTTCTGTGCATGCTAATGAATTCACACACTAAAAAAAATCATTCTACCGTGAGCAAGATAGCACTTTTAAGCAACTACAAATTTAAAATAATAATAATAATAATAATAATAATAATAATAATAATAATAATAATAATAATAATAGCCGAGACATTAAATGTGCTTTTCTCGTGCTACTGATATTTCCACCTGTGTGCTGTAAATGGAAAAACATTGTGGTTTTGTTTGTCAGTGAATAATAGGTGAGGCAATATTACAGTTGGCATTGTGTCATTAGACTGGAGGAACTACAGCCAACTTTTTATCACACTGCAAGTTATTCAAATGATTCTCAACACAACAGAGAACCCCTGTTTCTGACATGTCACTCCCTTCCTACTCCCTCTCTCTCTCTCGCTCTTGCCCTCTCTCTCTCTCTCTCAGTGCGGTTTCTGAAACTCATAACAGCATTTCGCTAACTTCATAAATGTAACCTCACTAGTACTCTGACAAGCTTTATTATAGCACTTATGCACAGAATTGGCACTAATGGCAATAATTGCCCAACAACCCCAAATTCCTTGAGAACAATAGCATTAAAATATTAAGGTGCAAGTTTTTTTGGCCGCATCCAGATGGGGAGCACTGAAAGCCTATTCAGGCAGTGGGAAAAAAAAAGGAATTCCAGTAATCTACTGCTGATCTTAACAATGGCACCCTTGTGCCTTTTGTTTTGGTCAGTTAGCACAACTGCATCCATTCTCAATGACACATTGGCAAACTGTCTCCTCACAAGAATGCCAAATTTGACAAATTAGTGGTTAGAGGAAGAGTCATACACTAATCATATGAAAGCTTTAGACCTAATTGAAATCATGATCTATGAAACTAGAACCCAAACATGCAAATAGGGTACAGAGGAAACCTGACATTGCTAACTGCAAACTTTTTGTGCTCAAACTTTTTGCACACAGCATACCTCTTTATTCATTTAATCAACTAAACAAGTATGATATAAGAACTCCACTATTTACTATTATACACCAGAAATATTCTATCATACTTGTACGTTCATTACACTTTTATCCCTGTGTAACATGTAAAGTGACAACAAAGCAAAACTCTTTTAACTGAAAGAGAAAATTCCACAGACCCCTAGGTGCATATTTCTTTTATGAACATAATACAAATATTCAAATATTAGGCTAAATATTTGAACATTTTTTAAACGTGTGTATTTTTGGCTATTTCTTTGGGGCAACAGAACACATTTACATTAAAATCGAAGCATTTATATATCAACTTGTTTTTTGAGTTATGGAGGTTTGGATTGAAGTAAAAGTCAAACCGGTTATTAGATATAATAACTTTGATTATGCCTGGAAGTCATTTCCACCACTGGAATAAAATTTTATAAAAATACGGAACCCCTGGATAAAATCAAACTTTGAGAATCATGGGTTTACAAAATTCTAATTTATTATAGTGTAGTGAGTTTTCATGGTTCAACATTGTTGGAAAAGGGATTTTCAAAAGACAGAGAGAAATGAAGCTACTTTTTGAACTAAATTACTACTTTTAGCACTATTAGAGTATTTTATATGCATTAAAAAAAGAAGCACAGACAGGCAACATATTTAACGTAATTCGAAATTTCCTATATAATGGTATATGAAATGTCTTCATCTATGGTCCTCACTATCTATGGTCCATTTAGGTATCACTAAATGCAAAAACAAACATTGTATTTCCATTCCCATCTAAACCTCAGCTTTTTCTTCGACTTCAGTCTAAAGATCGCTAAACGTCATGAAACCTCACAACTAATCACACACAGACTGCTTGACCCCGAATGCTATTAATGTCTAATCACTTCTCCAATCATCACAGGCCTGCTACTGCTTCCACGTCAGGTTAAAGCAGTGCATCCTGAGGTCTGAAACAGGTCATAGGCTGTGTGAGGCAAAGAGGAAATCCAACATGCCAACCGAGCTCTCCATGTCAACATACATGAGTTTGTTTGATTAACCTGGTGGGTGAAGAGAACGCAGTTAGCTGATATTAACCCAGCCTGGTGGAGTTGCTGCAACTGTGAGCAGCTGCTGCAAATAAAAGGGAAGTGAAGTTTAATTCAAGAGCTCGGCCATGCAAATATCCCAACTGCTGTGGTTGTGTGTAATTTACTAAGCGGTAGGGCTGGCATTATTCTTACAAATGATCTAAACATAAACGCTATGGAAATGTAAAAACCTTAAGAAAAGATTCAATGTAAACCTTTGAATTGTCCCAGGATACAAAAAGTGCTCACATACACTTTACAAAATGAACTTCAACCACATGTAAGCCATAAGAAGACAGCGAACTGCCTTTTAGTTCCCGTTAAAAGTCACGCCTGTTAGAAACAGGGGCCCTCATCTGTATTAGCTTTTGTGCTGACACCAAGCTAATATTCCCCTGAGCCCTGATCCAAGCAAGTCCACGTCATCATGCAGTCAAACTAAACCGGTTAGTTTTCGTGACTATTATTACACTTTGAGAACAGCCTTACACATGCTGTAGATCATCCTGATAACATAACTGTGATAGATTGTGTTAGTTCATGGATTGTAAGAAGAGCAGAGACTATTATCATCTCAATCTCATTGCTTGCGTGCATTCAATAGAATGCAAATTCTTGCATGCCCCTATAAGAAAATTAACAAGACAAAGATATTTAGGGAGTTTGGTTCTACAAATCGTATGCCTCATCACAGAAATGGTTAAATAGCGTATGCTAAGACAATAATGGGGGAAACAAAAGTTTCTGACTGTAATATAAAATATTCTGTAATGTCCAGCTTGTATGGCCATCTTTTACCATTCCAATCTCTTTGTGTATCTTCCGCAGCTTTGAGATCCTCTGAGTTGAATTCCCCCACCCCCTTCCTGCCATTTCTGCTCTAACTCTAATTGTTGTCCAGTCTTTGTCCATTTTTCTGGACATCTGTTATAACTCTGTTATAACTCTGCCAGATGTCCTATACTGCTTTCTTGTTGCACCCCTATTGCATTCTTTTTAACTTCGTATCATTCTTTTTTTCTTTTTCTTTTTTTTTACCGTAGCTAAATTCTAAACTGCAGGTGTATTTGTAAAGGTTTACATTGTTCAACCCAGAGCCTTTTCAAAATGTTACACTCAGCTATATATACACATAACCCACTGATCTTTCTTATGGGCCTCAAAGGAAGGATTAAGAAAGTAAAAGTTAGCATGGAGTCGTGCTCTTTCACATTTGTCTTTCCTTTTTGTTGTTGTTGTTCAGGGAATAGGTCTATATTGTCATTGAAAAACACCCGGATCACTGATGTTACACGTGTACCTAAATATTCAAATGAACGAGAAAGAAAAAGGAAGGGAAACACTTAGCTCTTTGTCTGAAAATGAATATGCTTTTGGTTTCATAATCTCAACCTTAAAGTTGGACAGTGTGTGTCTGAATGTGTGTGTATGTGTGTGTGGGTGTCCTGGCCTATCTGCAGATAAAGGATCTGGCTGTGTTGGGTTTCTTATAACCTACATACATTTTTTTCTTTGGAGGGGGAGTGTGAACATCCTCCCCTGTGTGTGTTTTTCCTCTTCTCTGAGCTTTCCAATGCAAATGTGAATAGCCGTGTATCCCTTCAGCTCCAACTCGGACGCTTCTCTAATTCCTCACTATAGTCTCAGTTTCTACGGCTGATCCTGATTTGGGTGCCTTGATAAGAGAAAATGTGAACTGACAGCAATCTGTGCTTTAGGAGCTGGAGAAAAAAATACTGAACAAACAACATAAAAAAAAAGTAAAGAGCAAAAGCCACACCCTGAAATTAGACCAGCGTGACAGCAGACTCAGTATTATCAGCTTTGGCCATCAAAACGGTTTATTAAAGGGGGGAAAAAGACACTTGATGCTCTGAACTCAAGTATTTCCATTCACAATCTAATCAGTATGATGAATATCTATCCTGATGCCCTACCTCTGGATGGAGCTCTCATCAAATAGAGGCTACAGCCTAGAGATTGCGTAGGATGGTACCGCTTGTACTGCAATGACAACATGCAGTTTTGCACTCCTTTGGTGAACAGTGGACTAGTTCAACAAACAGACTTCATGTTAAAACCATAATGAACTTTCCTTTACTTTCACACTATCCGTTGTTACCCAGATGAGGACGGGTTCCCTTCTGAGTCAGGTTCCTCTCAAGGTTTCTTCCTCATATCATCTTAGGGAGTTTTTCCTCGCCACCGTCGCCACCAGGCTCGCTCATTAGAGATAAATCCACACACTTAAACTCTGTATCCTGTGTTTATATATTTCTGCAAAGCTGCTTTGAAACAACGTCCATTATTAAACGCGCTATACAAATAAATACAATTTGAATATGAAAAGGAGAGATGACCGTGTTTAACGGTGTGTAGCCTATAAAAGTGGTTTATCTATCTATAAATAATAAGCCTAAGTGTTCTTAGAAGAGACTACACCAGTCCCATCCCCCAGTCCAGGAAAAACAAATGTTTTAGCTCTAACATGTATTTACGTAGGTCTATTCAGCAAATGCAATCATCTTTCTTGAAGAAAAGACGAAACAATACGCTGAGAGTAAAATAAATCTCTAACGTGTGCACAAATCTATTCCAAAAGGTGTGAGATGATGTTTGTCAGCTATGGGGAAAGATCCAGGATAGCAACAACAACAACAACAACAACAACAACAACAAAAAAAAAACTCTCAAAGTTAAACCATGAGCAGCTGACACACTGCGTTATGATGAAGAAGTCAGTAGGATTATTCATTGTATATGGAACCAAAGTACAGGCTACACTACTCTACCGAGGCAGCAGTTCAGCTGGAAGATCTCAAATCGCTAAAGCCGCACTGGACAAGGCGATGAAAAAAAAAGAAAGAAAAGAAACGAAAAGAAAAGAAAAAAACTTCCTAAAAATAGCGCATCAGGAAACGGATTAGGTTCAAGCACTGCCTCGACAATGCAGCCTTTATGCTTTATCCTTGCATGTTCCATCCTGTACGCGATTCTGCTTTAATGCTTTAAGATCAAGCTTAAAGATGATTTGAGTTTGGTGTAGCGCTTTATCTTGATCGCAGTACAACGCATTCACATCAGCGGCTCGGTGCCAGGGTTCCAGGGTTCCAGGGCTCCAGGGTGCCAGGGTTCCTCACGCCTCCAAAAGCGTCCCTCTGGGATTCAGGGCACTCAACGTAGCCCAAGACTGAGCTTATCTGTACGTTTAATGTTGCTTAAAGTAGCCCACATAGGCGAACTGATCGTAGAAAGGATCATAATCATAATAATAATAACTTACCTCTGGGCAAAAAAAACAAATGACGTAATGAAGTTGTGTAGCAGAACAACAAGACGCAACGCAAGGTGACACTCCGGGGCTTCGGGTGGAAATGACGAGCCGAGCGCCGTGTCCGCTTTCACCGGCTCTCCACTAAAGCGCAGTGCACTAACCAGGGCCACTCCAAACAAGTGAACTTCCAACCTTCCAGCCAAAGGGATGTTTTCGGTGAGCTCGCGCGACGATTTCGTGGCAGAGGAACAAACGCGCGGTGTGCGAGTGCGCGCGCGCGCGTCTGTATGCGTGCGTGCGTGCGTACGTGTGTGTGTGTGTGTGTGTGTGTGTGTGTTTGTGTGAATGTTAGTGCGACACCTGGAGCGCTGTCGATTCCTCCCTGTTCCCATCTACTGCTGCTGGGAAGCACGAAAGTGTGGAGGTGGAGGAGCGCTGCAGATCTGCGTCAAGCATGCACACTTTATAGTCTGGCCAGGAGTTCCAGCTTTCTTTCTTTCTTTCTTTCTTTCTTTCTTTCTTTCTTTCTTTCTTTCTTTCTTTCTTTCTTTCTTTCACCAACACACACACACACACACACACACACTTTAGGCTACTTACAGTAATTCTACAAAAACAGTTACACCTGGCTGGATGCCACAGTGCCATGAGATTTAGTCGAGCCACAGCTGAAGAGGAAAAATGCACCTCAACTGCATGTTAGTTTCAAAATTAACACCATGTACACTTAAAACGTGTTACAACACATAGCTTAAATATTCCAACAGTCCAGTCTATGTTAGCTTAAAAAGTGTTTAAGCTTAAAAGTTTTACATTCCCATTAAACTACCTTAGTCAATGTATATGCATTTGATGACTTAATGACTTAAAACAGTCAACATGTTTACTTTGGTGAGTCTTATGTCTGGTGATTCTTGATGGTTAAGTCTCTGGGTTACTGATCGGAAGGTCAGAGGTTCAAGCCCCAGCACTGCCAAGCTTCCACTGTTGGGCCCTTGAGCAAGGCCCTTAACCCTCTCTGCTCCAGGGACACTGTATTATGGCTGACGCTGCGCTCTAACCCCAACCTCCTAACAAGCTGGGATATGTGAAGAAAAGAGTTTCACTGTGCATATGTGTATGTGAACAATAAAGACTCTTTATCATTATTATTTAATGAATGGAATTGTCAATCCTGTAGCTTTCACAAAAGCCTAAAACGAAATATGTAGCAGAGCTGGAGAAGGGGTTAAAAAAGATTACGTACCGACGGACAACATTACCAATTGTGAACACCACGACTGATAGAAATATAATAACATACATGAAAAACAGAATTCATATATCATTAATTAGGCGTATGCTGTCAAAACAAACGCATATGAAACATCTAAGTAAGGGTGTGCAAACTTTTTGCACTCAAAAACGTGTAAATTTATGTATGTAAACATGTTTTGATTCTAAGAAACAGTTTAGTATCCTGTTGTTTTTTAAACCTGCTGTACAAGTCCCTGTGTCAGCAGTTACTGTAGAAATAATAATGTATTAGAAGCAGTGCATTAATATAAACCTTGCAGCTGGAACTACTGTCAGAGCCGTGCTGTTGTAAACAATTAATCAATACCATCTCACCAATCAAAATCAAGAATGGAAGAAACTGGTGCATTTTTTTTATTGTTTCAAACTACTCCAACTCAAATACAGAACAAACAAAATGTTTCATTCTCAATATTAATATCCCAACATAGTTCAAAATTTTACTCCTAAAGAATCCTGATAGTGAATTAGTGACTCTTAATGGCCCCATGAGTGTGTGAGTATGTGTGTGTATGATGCCCTGTGATCCAGGATGTATTCCCCATCACGACTGAAGCAGTTCCTGAAGATTATTGAATGAATAATTTAAAGAATCATTGCATATTATTTGAATGGATACTGTATATATCAACCACATTCAGCACTGCAGCGTACTGCACTACATCGGCTCCTCAGGTTGGGCTGTAAAATACAGGAGCAATCTGATCCATCTCTGAAGTGCAGTTTTCGAGTAGTATCCGAGGACGTGACAGCTGGGGCTGTGGCTGCTGAAGCCGCACTCCTCGCCCTGACATTAAACAATGCTCCAGTATGGGCCATGTGTCTGAAACGGCATGCAACCTGACTCCCTGCTCTCCACTTACCTCGCTGACACTTAATTCCACGCCGTCGTTACTTCACCCCCATCATTACGCACCCAGCACTATACCAGCTAAGCCTTAGTCATTAATCAATCCATCTGGACAATTATCCATCTGCCTATCAAAAAGAACCCTTTGTTTGTCTGGCGTTTTTGGGTGATTTCTTATATCTCATATTCATATAAACTCTCTTTATTCTATTAATATGAGTGTGTGTAACATACACAAACACAGGTGAGGGGTCCGAAAACTCCTTAATGGGCCTGACGGCCTTTTAAAGCCTCGTCTTCAGATGGATGTAGGAGTGTGAACATGTGAACATTGATGTTTTTTTGGGGGTTTTTTTGTTGCATAGGGGGAGGGGTGGATCTGAACTCTTTCACCCCTCCCTTCCTCATGAGCAAACACAAAAGCTCAGATGAATGTGTGCCTCTGGTCTGGGCACAGGAGGATCATGATGAGCATGAATGATTGCCGTATACAGCTGCAATGAATACCACCCTTCGCAAAGAATATGATTTCTCTATTCAAATGGGTTACAAAGTCATACTCTGTGTGATACGCCGTATATGTCTTGTTATCTCTTATGTATCTGAATTTTTTTTAAATGACATATGGATGGAAAACAAATTATGCATTGGTGCATTTCTTTTCCTTTCTTTTTTCTTAGCCCAACTCCCCACAATACCCCCCCCCTCCCCATCAAGCACCCATCCACCCACCCACCAACCCCCCTTTGGAGGGCTTGTTAGCATTATTATGCTTAAACAAGTAAGATTCTGTCGTGACGGACAACACTGAGAGAACACATACTATGAAATATAAGAAATGGAACATAAAACAGGAAAATAAAAATTAAAACAAGAGAGGAAAAAGTACAGTGCATGGTAATTTAGAAGTTATTAACAGTAATAACAATATCAATCTACAGCACCATTATGTGTGTGTGTGTGTGTGTGTGTGTGTGTGTGTGTGTGTGTGTGTGTGTGTGTGTGTGAGTGTTTAGGAGTGTAAATGCAAATTTTACCTTGTTTTGCCTATAATAATTATCTTTCATACTTTATAGGTCAAGTAAAAAAAAGTACACTTGCAATGATACTGAACTTCATATTTGAACTTCTTTGTATGTAGAGTATTTAATATATGATCTCTGTAACTTCCTGTTTGTTTTACAAAAAAAAGAGAAGAAGCAAAATTGCAACCTGTGGTTGTGGTGTTCTATCACAATGTACTGTTTCATCCTCCATCCTTTTTTTTTTTTTGTAGGGAGGGGGTGCTTTCGTATGCTGATCAGGGGAGAGTGGGGGCTGAGAATACTCCGCCTACAGGTCAGAGTTCAGGGGCTCGGCTATGCGTGACGCGTTCCTGTTCACCTCCGGGGTTTCAAGGACAACAACATTTTGATGTATAAAGTTTACTTTTAGCTTCTAGCTACTCACTTTATCATTCGTCTAATTCCTCGCGAAGGCCATACAAAGTGTTTCTTTGTGCCCTGAATTTATCATTTACTCTACAACTCATTGTTCCTGTCAATATTGCAAAACCTCGTGAGTTTAAAAAATGTATACATGAATGCATGTTACTATAAAGACTATAAGAAACCAGATGTCATCTTATAAATTCCAAGCATTAGCTGTTTATTTATTTATTTTTAAGCTCATCCCTGGTGCATCAGTCTCATCTGATTGGTCCACTTATTTCCTACCTCCTCCAACCAGTTGCAGTGATAGCAGAAAGTTAGGAGTATCTGGTCATATGGACTGGGGGAAGGGTCAGGGTCGCACTTTACTGCGAGGACTAATCTAATCTGAAACACAAGGCCCAAGACCCTGCTCCTGAACCCTATGATTAGGTTTCATGAACATTGATTGTATTAAAATATTGAATGCTTTGCTCTTATTTCTGAATCTGCCTTAGCCTTGAGTGAGTGGATCTTTATATTTATTCTTATGACCTTTTTTTGACATTTCAGTTTTAGACAGAGATCCTCTGCCAGAAATTCTAGGAAATTAATTATGTGAACTGTAAAAATTCAAACATATATCTTTTTTGAATATCATCAAAAAAAAAATCACTGTCTTTACCATGTAATAGAAGTACTAACACTGTATCTTCATAGATTTGTGTTTACAATAAGCAACATCAGTTTCTAAAAAAATAATAAACAAATCAATAAAAATGCTCTCATGTTTATAAAATAATGAAAATACTGTTCAAAAGCATCATTTTAAACCCTTAAGTTTGTTTTGATACGATCAAATATGAGCATTAACATGTAAAGATATGTGTAAAGAAGCACAGGAAGGTCTGTTTTGTTATTGCTGTCATGTGTCTCTTCAGAATGATGCTAATTTTCTTTGGATGTGGCACTCAAAAGGACAAATCCTGACTCTAATAGATTACCCAGAATTCTCTGTTAACGAGTCTGTGAACGTTCTCTTAATGTATGCATTTTAATGAAGAAAAATCGTGTGAAGTTTATTTCAACGGAATCAGAGTCTGATGCAGGGATAATCAGCATGATAAACAAATCAGTGTAGTTCAGTAACGAATTGTTTTCTCTAGAATCTGCATTTATTGTAATACAAGTGTAACTGTGTACGTTGGTACTAAATTATATCCAAGCATTGGAACGTTCCTCACTTAATTCACTTTGCTGAAATTTCTGGAACATAGTTGAGATTCCTAAAATGCTAGAAACGCAGTGTGAGTAATAAACACAGTCTTTAAACAGTGCATATTTCTGAGACAGTTCTCATGAACAGATATACTGCTGTTTATGCTTCACAGTTTTGAGCATGTTCACTCGAGCTGAAACTACACCGTGCTGCATACATCCATCAATACATTAACGATTACATTAACACTGTAAACTATCTGTGCATGTGTCAATATACAGGTGTGTAAGTGTTCAACATGTGTCAGCTGCCTGTTTAACGGCATGGAGAGCAATCATAACACCCGGTAACAAACCCACCAAGAGCTGCACACACTCCTCTGTTGTCAATTAGGGCAGAAATTGTATTTGTGGAGCCCCACATCATCCATCAAAGCACAGGTTCTTTCATCTGCCAGTGTCTCTTTGTACCTGTAATTCGTTTTGGGACAGGAGATAAGCTTCATTAAAGCAGCGAAAGAAGAATTCAGTACGTCATATTTCCTCATTGCTGGTGGTTTAGGAGCTCTGTTTAATAGATTTGTTTTGTCAGGCCTTGCAAAACACGTGAGTCTGCAGTGTTTAAATGTCATTACGTTTCGAGTCGAGGCGATGCTGGATTTTAGCCACATGTGCTCACGGAGCTTTTATGGTAGTGTCCAGCTGCACCAGTGGTTATGCTGAATGCTTAGTCAGAATGTGTACATTACATTTCAATAACAGCAGCTCTGACTAATGGTTCCAGCTGTAAGTTTTATACTATAGACCTTGATTTAATAGGGTATCATTCTTACACAGGGCCTTGTATGGCAGGCACTTTTTTTGTTGTTGTTTTTTTTTTTTTAAAGAAGAAAAGAAAAGCAAGAAAGCTCTGCAATTGTGGATATGGTTCGGTTTTCTGTTTGTTTAATGTTTATGGAAGGAGTCTTCGGTGTCAGCACTTCTAACAGTCAGAGGTAAAGATGCAGCTTTAAGTTTTCCATCATGGAAAAGTGTTTAGGACTGAGGATGTTGTGCTTTGTGGTTCCTCTGTAACATGAGTCTGGTGAGGAAATGAGTCTTTCAAATTAAAATTTTATTGGTCACATATACAACCATATTCAGTACAATGCTCCGTTTCTCTTAAAACTGTCTGTCACATAAAATAGAATTGATATAAACCAGAATTTACTTCCGTACAGGTAGGAAAGGAAAAATATAGAAATATAAAAATATGTTAAAATATGATAATTTATAGAAATGTACCTATAGTGGTTATAATGTAAATGATAATAGGAACTTGTTTTGCAGACATTCCACAACTATAAACAGATTTTATTATTATTATCATTGTTTTTAAAGTGTGTGATTCTGTAATTATGAATGGAAAATAACAAACTTTGGAGTTGTCATTGATTAGTTTCCAATAACAGCAAACAAGTAAGAGCAGATGTGCAGATCGTGGTTGATAACAGGGTAATGAAGTTAGAACATAAGGTAACATTAATGAATGTATTTATCAGTATCTATATCTATTCCTTTAATATTAACATATATCTTTTCTTTTTCTATTAATATAGGTTTCAGCTTCAGTGCTAATAATTACTATCACTTTTCAATCGTGTGTGTGTGAAGAGGAGCGAGGGAGCGATGGAGAGAGAGAGAAAGCTGCAGGCAGATGGTCCGGCTGCTGCAGAGTCTTCACTGGTGGAAATCCCTGAGAACTTAACCCATCCTCCACTGGGGAGAGAGAGATGGAGAGATGAACCATGGCAACACCCCCTCCATATTGCCACTAGTGCTACTTGCAAGCAGCAGCACACAACACCATTACACACAACTGCTCTACTCATGCATCTGTCACATACCAGACATGTGTTAGTATACAGGCAAGAACAGAGGGGCAGATACTTATTATACATATGTTCATATTTACACACATGCAGGCAGAACTGTTCATAGACAGATCATGAACAGTCATTATAAGTGAATACAGACAAGTGGAATAGGTTTGTGTTGAGCTGCTCTCTGCTTCACAGACTCATTGATGCACTCTGCTGGTACCAGTGAGGCTCTTTATATTTCTTTTTATCTTTTTCTTTTTCTTTCTCTTTGCAGGGTGGGGGGGATCAGCTGTAACACTATTGAGTTTATTATATATATTATATATTATATATATTATAATTATATATAATATATATATATAAAAAATAAATTATATATATATATATATATATATATATATATATATATATATATATATATATATATATATATATATATATATATATAAATATATTCTATTTAGAACCTTTTTTCTATTAAAAAAAATACAAATGATTTAAATGTATGATTTAAAAATTGTTATAACAATGGAAATGAGAGATTCTGTCAATAATATGCATTTAATAACGGGACTCCTTCACACTGTCAGCTTCACTGTTTCATGTACTCATGTACATATAACATTAATCAGCATCATACAGTTGGCAGGTCACAGTATAGCTGATTAGGTGTATAATGCTGTATATAATATGGGGTGAAATCTCCTGGTTTTCCTCCCACCTCACAAAAACATGCCGGGTATGTGGGTTGGCTAAGATAAATTTCCCTCACATGTAAATAAGTATGTGAATGTTTGCATGGTGTCCTTTGCCCCCGTTTTTCCGGTATAGGCTTGAGATCCACCCTAATCCTGATCGGGATAAGGTGGTTACTCAAGACGAGTGAATAAATGAATGCAATTCCAAAAAATAATCAATTAATCAAATAATCAATTAAGCTCCATAGATAATTTTGCATATCATGTAAAAATCTGATATTCGGTTCTTACTTTACATCTCACCTCATTTGCTTTTGAGCACTACTAGTGATTTATAATAAATGTTGCTGTAATTACACAAATTGTTAACTTGAATTGTGCATTTATGTGAATTAGGATTTGTAGTTGTAATATGATGATTGCTGTCATGACATTTTGGTTTCAAACACACTTGCAGATTTAAGAGCATGAGTATGGATTTGGGATTTTATCAAATAAAATTTGTATTTTTTCATTTGTATTTATTTACATAGAATTATTCCACAAGACTGATATGGGAACATGAATTTATATAGTACACTGTTACATGTTGCATTCATCTGCTGTATAAAGAGTTCACACTAATACAATACAATGTGATCAGCACATTTTTAAATGGTCAGTCATTTTTATTAGAATTTTGAAATGGTCTAATCCTGTTATAAAAGACTTTTCATTAAAAAGGACAAATTGCAAAGAAATAAACCAATATAAAGTTTCTTAGTAAGGTTTTGGGCCACCATGAGCCAAGAAAACAGCACTGAAAGGTTGGAACAGCATTTATTTATAAGATCTTATATTCCCTCAGTATTAAAAGGTGGGAGCCACAGTGGCTAAGTGGTTAGCACGTTTGCCTCACTCCTTCAGGGCTGGAAGTTAAATTGTATCTCTGCCCTGTGCATGTTCTCCCTGTACTGTGGGGGATTCCTCCGGGTACTCCGTTTTCCTCTCCAGTCCAAAGAGATGTGTTGTAGGTTGATTGGTATTTCCAAATTGTCCGTAGTGTGTGTGAATGGGGTGTGAATGTTTGTGCGACTGGCACCCAGTCCAGGGTGTCCCCTGCCTTGTACCCAGAATTTCCTGGAGCTGGCTCCACCGTGACCCTGTGGATGGATGGATGGATGGATGGATTAAAAGTAATTGAAGCAAGGTTGTAGCACACATTTTTTCCTTGTACACTTCCCTGTAAGATCACTAGAGGGAACTCTAGCACTATAATCTGACTCTGCTCTTAGTGACCTTGTTATTCTATGCATTATCTCATCCTCTGTAGGAGTGTCCTGTGCATCAATAGTGCTATTAATGTAAAAGTATCCACTGTTCTACCTTGTGAACACGACTTTAAGTGAGCACGACTTAAAATGTGAGGGCGTGTTTAAAGCCAGTCATACACAAACATAGCTCTTAAGTAGATCATGCATACGTCCAGCATGTTAATAAAAATAATAAAAATAGCAAAACAGAAAAGTTTGCTTAGGGCTTTTTTGTTACCTTGCTCAATATGTCCATCATTATTCTCAATATACCAAACCCTATGTGTAGAATTATGTGAATGTGTGACACATCACTATATATATATATATATCGATCGTATCCTTTTTTTTGAATAAAAATGTAAAATAAAACAACTTCCCACTACACGATGCTACCACCACTATACTTCACAGTAAAGATGGTTTTCTCATGGTGATGAGCAGTGTCAAGCATCCACCAAACATAACAACGCAAAAAGGTTCATTTTGGTCTTCTCAAACCAAAGAACATTTTGCAATGTGCCTAAAATCACTCTCCATCTGAGTCTTTGTTGATCACATATACATTACAGCACAGTGAAATTTTTTTCTTCACATATCCCAGTTTGGGGTCAACCATGATGCAGCACCTCTGGAGCAGAGAGGGTTAAGGGCCTTGCTCAAGGGCCCAACAGTGGCATCTTGGCAGTGCTGGGGCTTGAACCTCCAACCTTCTGATCAAGAACCTTAACCACTTAACCCAGTTTCTCCCATATCTCCAGCTCCTTCAGGCTTATCCTTGGTCTCTTGGTTGATTCTCTGATTAGTGCCATCTTTACCTGGTTACTGACATTTGGTGACATTTCCACTGACTGATTTGCATTTGCAATTATATGACGTCTGATGGCAATTGCTTGCACTTAAACTAATCTAGGGGTTTCATGGCAATGGGGGGTGAATGCTGATGCAATCACAATTTTTTTTTTTATTTCATTAAAATAATAATATTATTAATATAATAGCAGACTGTATTGATTTGTCCCCTGACTTTACTATTATGGGCTATTTTGTGTAGATTCATGAGTATATTCATTTATTCACAGACTTGCCTGTATTCATCAAGTTTATTGTTGCATTTGACCATTTATAAATATGAGGCTGTCTCCAGCCTTGTTATACATATTGCAGGAAGATCCTCGGGCTGTTATTCTCTCCAAGTAAAAGAACACTGCTTTGTGAAGAGCAGACACACATAATATACCAACACGTATATTTAGGAATTTTTATTTGATGTTATTTAAAATATCAACTGATTAAAAGTATTACACATGATAACTTAAAAACTTGGCCACTCTTACGTAAATATTCTCCGCATTATGAATCTGAAGCACCATTTGGGATGTATACAGCGCTGATGGGCAGAATAACTGAAATTTATTTATATGTTCAGCACTCATTCATAAACAGTACATGCATGAAAGTTCTAAGAGACACAAAACACAGTATGAGGATGCATTATAAACAGAAGTGAATAAAATCAATCTCACTCATCTTGTCTCTAGTCTTTCAATTTTTTCCTTTCCGTTTGTATCTTTTCTCAGAGCCACCTTTCACTTTTCATTTCCTCTCTTGCACCTTCACTACCTTTAAAGCTCTGCCATCTTGGATTTTAAAAACAGAAAAAAATGACCATTTCTGCAAAAGTAATGAAAGGTAAATATGTGAAACATTTCCACTCATTGTATTTCTAAGCCATTAAAAGAAATATTTGACTACATCAGTGCAATTGAAGGGCATTTGCTTAAGTCTCTGCTAGCTTATATACTGCTTTCAAGTTCGGAGACTTACGATTTTAGTATCTGTTGCAATTTCTTCTATTAATTAATGTTATACAAACGGATATTTTATTGTCATGCATTAATAATATACGATACTGAATGTTATAAAGAACTCTTAAGTGGCAAAACACAGTCCAAAATCCTATATGCAAATCATTTTAAACATAGAAACAGACTATACATGACAGGACACTTGACAACCACGAAGAACGCACACAATATCCAAAAAATACACTACACTGACATAAAACAACCTGGAATCATTTCTCACAGTAATATATGGATTAAAGTACGATATTGAACAACGTATTGAAGAAAAACAAATGCACTTAGTGTACATTTTACATGGAGAAAAGACAACGTGATTGAAAACAATCTTTAATGAAAAATAGACTATTGATTATTGGTGTAGCTAAATTAAAATCAAGTAGGAGGTGGCCTTGTGATGAATATTTATTACTGTTATGAAAATTAAGTAGGCTAATGGGCTGTCATGGAGGTTGCCATTTTGGTAGGATATCCATCAGTTTGATCATTTTTGGTATGAGCATGTCTACTGGGATAGGTAAATTTTATTATTTTTTTGGGGAAAAAAGATGCATTATTTTAAAGAACAAACATTTTGATTTATACTGCATATTAAATTATATCAAGACACTTATTCATAAATACAGTTGACATATCTAAACACTATGTTTAGATAAATATGGCCAATGTCGCACAACCACTGAATCTCACCTACACACACCTCATTCCTGTCACTCTGTAGGTAAATAATTTCCAAAACCAGGATTGTATCACTGTCTAATAAGCGGAGGTGGCCAATATTAGTCTGTTAAATGCATAGCAAAGTGTGAGTCCATAAGGCAGAGACCCTCTGCTTTTCCTTCTTCCTCCTCATCCTTATCCTCATCCTCTTATCTTCTATCCTCCTCATTCTCTTATCTTCTATCTGGCTCATTCCCATGTCAGTCGAGGGCTCAGAAGATGGTACTCCAGCGTTTGGGTGGAGAACGAGATCTACTTTCTCCCTGCAACGAAAAAGAAATGCAGGTGAATGGACGTTATCGCTTATTGCTTGTGTCATATCGTGCAGCCTTTCTACAAAATCTTCTGTAAAGTGCATGATTATGCTGAACAGGAAATGAAATATCTGAATGATAATGCATTCCAGCTAGTGCTAACAATTCTTATGGAGCACTCAAATGGGAACACAAATAGAGATAGAAGAAATTACAGCCATCACTTGCTTCCTTTGAGTGATGAGTTGCAATTTGGGGCGCCGTCCATTTTTATAGCTTGAGACAAGAGTAAAGGTACAAAGGATTTTTTTTTCTTTTAAGGATTGTCATGTAAAATACTGTGAGGGAGAAAATATGTGCATTAAAAGTTGAGGTAGGTCATTGCAATTATGCAAATTTGTATGTCTTCTATTGCTTGTGGGATTATTCCTAGAATATATACCTGAGATGCTGCTCATGCACATGAGTTTAGATATGATTCACGGATTTAGACCCACTCAATTAAATATCCAAGAAACACAACAAATAAACCTATGGATTTCAATTCATATCTAATACATGAATGTGAATGTGACAAGAAATAAAACATTTCGGGATATGCTGTTATAGGAAAATAATCAATGATGGCATTGGGTACTGTGACCTATTCCGAAGTGGATTTACAGTTATCATCAAAACGTTGATTATTTTCCTGTAACTGCATGCCCTGAGGTGTTTTATTCCTCTTACGCCACAGGAATTTGCCAACAATTACGTTTTTTTTTGTTGTTGTTGTTGTTGTTATTATTCATTAACAAAATATATACAAATACATGTATTTTATCAATTTATAAGATAAGATAATACTTTATTAATCCCCAGATAGAGAAATTAGGGACATTTCTGGCTACAATACATGTTCTGAACTGTCCAGAAAGCAATTTATTTCCCATTAACACTTATAGCAGCAATAATAATAAAAAATTCTCTATTTTTGAAACGTTTTGAAATTTTTTGAAATAAAATGCAGTTTATCCCTTTTGTCTTGTTACTGAGAAGATTTTCCCATATGGAAATCTCACTAACTGATACAAATCGCTGACACTGTAGTCTCTGAAACTCATTACAGGAACCTCCACCATGTGTATGGTGGATTATATGCTTTATCTTAGTTAAGTATCACTTTATCTGTTTATTATTAGCCTATACAAATACAACTAAAGATCACAGAGAGAAAACTCGTGCACAATGGAACAATTATAGTTAATAAGACAGACAAGCAATCTTATAGATTGGATTGCTGATTAGATACCGGAATAGATACCTGATTAATGAATTAATACGAAGCAGAGTCTGAAAAGAGAGTCAGTTAGATTTTCCTAGAATGAATAAATCATCAGGTTGGACACCATTTAGAGCTTTGTTTCAGCCTCCAGGGCAGGTGTCCTGCTTGTCCCCAGAGAACCTGGAAATGCCATGCGTGTTAGTAATGGAAATGTGAAGATAAGAATCAGTGATCAAGGAACAGTGATGTAGAATTCAGCTGAGTGAGGAAAAGGGTAGGTGGATAGACAGGTAGATGACATAATGAATAAGGATCTTGGGGATTAGTGTCCAGGGCTTAGGATCATTCAGGTGGGCATGCAGGCAGGACTGATTGTTGACAGACAAGGAAAAGGGAAGTCAGGACAAAGGGGCCCTAGGGACATGTGTTACACTGTGATACAGTCACATTTAGCCACTTTGAATGGCTTTGAATTATCGGAAAACAGTGAAATGTTACTTTCAAGCTCCTAAAACAAACTTTTCATTACCATATCCGTCCATCTTTATGTAAACCAACAAGCAAACATGATCTACTTTGATTTCATGTGAATTGAGTCTTTAAAAAGCTCATGTCTTAGCTCTCTCCTGATTCCTAGCTATAATCTGTAAAAAACCATTCATAATTTGCCCTACAAGTCGACTCATGCAAGCTCTCATGAGTTTGCGGTCGTGTTGCTACAGCAGGCTCACCAGGTTGAAGATTCGGGAGAGTGTGTTCTGTTCTCTTCGGCGTCTGTGCGGTGATCTGATACTCTCTGAACCACGCGGCGATGGTGAAGCCTACAAACATACCTTACATAAACACACTGAGAGCCCAAACTGGAATCTGCGAACACTGTGCTCTTTTTAAATGAGTCATTTGTTCATCATCATATTGTAGCATCATTTTCCTTAATTGTGCATGCTCAGTAATAACATGTTACACTATGTGATATTTAAAAATTTATACTATTTAAATAATAATAATATTAGATTCCATTACTATCGCCAATATGATTTCCTGTAATTCTACATTGTAAGGTCACATTTGTATTGTTTTAATGCTTTATATATGTTCTTAAGTGTTCTTAAGGCTATTATGACACCTGCATTAGTCCTTCATCCAACAAACATCGGCGGTCATCAATACTACTTTCATCGATACTGGTGTCAAATTAACATAAAAGGAAGTCACGTATTGTGGCCCTGATGGAATAGTTACATATCTATGTTGTTAGAGTAATAATTTACGTAATAATTATCATGGTTAAAATGGATGATGGTTAATGGAAGTGCCACATGTGTTAGATTTTTTTAGATTTATTCCTCACTCTTAAAACTGTCATCATCATCATCATCATTATGTGACTCTGATGTAGCAGAAGTTACAATAAGTCATTAATCCTGACATTCTAACATAAGTCTGCCCCTAAAATGTCAACAATTCGTCACTTGACTCAGGTTTAATGTTAACCTCGTGTCAAAATGAATTAATGTATTCTTTATGTCACACTCTAAAACCGGATAAGATCATTTAACTCCAAAAAATTGAGGAAACTAATTACCTTAAAAATTTTCAGTTGACAAATCAATTTCTTTAAGCCAAATAGACTTAAATATAGTTAACTGAGTAATTTGTTTTGTTATATTTAAGTGTATTTGGCTTAAAAAAAATTGATTTATCAACTTTTAGATACTTAGTTTCCTACAATTTTTTGAGTTAAATGAACTTATCCTGTTTTGCAGAGAAGAGGATACTTATTATAATAAGCTTTTATTATGATAATGCTTTTTATTATAATAAACTGTCTTGAAGGGCTGATAACAAAATAATAAACTTTATTAATGTAGCCGCTTGCATACATTAAAAATACTTTCCGAGGGGAAACAAAGGGCATGAGATGAAGTGGAAAATATAGAAATAATAAAAGTAACAGAAATTCGCAAAAAAAAAAATCATTCTGAAAATATACATGGATAAAAATAAATTAATAACATTAAAATTAAACAATACAAGGTAAATTAAATGAAAATAAATAATTGTGTAAATAATAATAAAATGCCAAGCATGAGTTGCTAACTGAATATGCCTGCCATATATCTGACATATGAGAATGTGCTAGTCCATTTAAACTGTTAAAATAAATACAAGGGAATTAAATTATATTTTATAATGAACAGGATGCCAGTGAAGTGCTCCCAGTACTGGAGTAATGAGGTGTCATGTAGCCCTATGAGCACTTTTTAAATAAAGTGTAATTGTGCTTTTTACTACTATCAAAAGGCCTTTATATATATATCAGCTATTAGCATTTTATGTATAAATATGTGACTGTAATTTTGAATAAATATTGAATAATATAAGATGATCGTCTCTCTAATTAAAAAGCTTTGATGGTGAACAGCTGGAAGGAAAAAGGTAGCATTAAGAAATGAAGAGATTGAACATTCTGGACCCATCGTTCCTTAACAGTAGAAGGAACCTTGATACACATGAACACATCACTCAAAGTGCTGAGGTTATCACATGTACACAAATTAAATAGAAATGTACATTAGAGACATGATGAACGTGGCATGAGAGAAAAACGCCACTCCCTAGACAATTTATCTGCATTTATTTATTTCATTTATTTATTTTTGTTCATTTAAGAAAGTTAATGTTGCACAAAATTGTTTATAAAATCATCAATTTGCGTGACTTTAACAAATAGACCTATTTAAAATAATAATTTGTTATCAATCCATATACTCTATCTTTGCATTGTTCTCTTTGCCACACTTCAGAAACAAGGTTTATATCAAGGAAAATTGTAGACTCATGCAGCACATGACCAAGCCAAAAGGGGGCGCTGAGGAGTAAATTAATTAAAAACAAAAACAAACAAAAAAACAAAACACACCACACACACACACACACACACACACACATCCAGACATATCCAGACACAGATAAGGAAAAAAGCGAGGGAGTGTGTAGTGTTTGATGACTCAGAGAATGAACTCTGTATCTAGGCCCCTAGAGGAGAAAACTGCTTCAGGCAAAGCTCTGCTGTCTCAATGTCATCCAGAAGCACAGAACAGCTCTTGATCAAAGTTCCCAGAAAACAAATTCAATCTGAGCTCATATTGACCCTCATGCTACAGTGTTAGAGTGCTTAAGTATCAGAGACACTTTCAGCTTCTGGTAGAGCTGATGGGATCAGTGGACTGACTGTCAAAGGGGCATGTAGACTAAACTCTGAAACATGAAATATGGAAAATTAATCAACATCGTCTGTATTCAGCAGCACTGTAAGATAGGTTCATATGCTCTTTTAAGCACTCCAAACCAGTAACTAAATGCTAATTGCTCTTATAACTCAATAATTTTTTGAAGCAACTGAATAATGTGCTTTAAGATGAATGGCTGAATAATAAACTAGGGGTTTATGGGTTTTGTAATATTTCATGAATTAAACAATATGATGTGATTAAAAAACGGTCTCAGTAATGGTGTATAAAGGATAATATTAAGGCTCTCACTGGTGATAAAAGCGTTTTTCAATCTTGACTGATGATTAAATACAGGCATGAGTGCATCAGGAAAGCAAATGCTGAAATATAAGGTTTTCCAGCTGCTGCTGTTTACTAACCACTGCAACAATCTCTGCTCTCTATAATATATTAATAGAGCATATTAAAGCTGATCCTTTTTCTTCAAAAGACTATGCATAACCCCAACCTCAAAACGAGCTCTGAAAAGCATCTTATGTGTCAAGTTGACAGGAGCACCAAATGGCAGCAAGCTGCAATTACGAATCAGTTGTTTAGTTATTTCACAGGGAAGAGAAATGGTTGTTAATGAAGAAGACACATTAGGAACAGTACAGAGGAAAGGAAAGCTGACTGCTCAAGCCATGGAGGTCTGCCTATGGAGATGACTGTGAACACAAACATGACTTAATTTAAAGCTGGGAGACATACCAGGCCCAAGAGTTCCCTCCACTGCACATAAAAAAGACAGAGAGAGAAAAAAAAAAACAAGATAGAGAACAATTAAGTTTCAACATTTGAGGTAGAAAATCTCTTTATGGTTATAGGCTGTCTGCATTATCCATACGATCTGCAGATCTGGGATTTGAACTTGCGTGCACTCACACACATGATGTGGAATTGGAAACGAACATTAAGAAAGGTTTGATGATATCAGTGATACAATTTTTGGAGAAAAAAAAAGCTTCAATCTAGAACCCTTATGTTCTTACTCTGGGTAGCTCTGTGTTCTGTGTAGAAACCTACAACTGAGTGTGTTTTCCAATCAGAAGGGGTTTCCATGTAAGAACATTTAACTGACCAAATAGCCCTCAAATGTTTAGTTTTTATGTATTTTGTTATTATTTTTTTAATGAGTGCATTCTCACACATGGTTAACAATATTTATCTCCTTTTTTATCCCCTAAAAACAGAAACCCATAAAAGGTTACTTAGGTTACTTTAGACCAAAATATAAAATATGTCCATTTAACTGGTAAATTTCAAGGTATTTTATTTATTTATTCTAAATTGTGAGCTCTCATCCTTTCATAAAGGTCTGCACCAGATGAGACACCATTTTTGAAATATTGATGTTATAATAACAAATATAGTTGTAACTAGCATGTATAGTGGCATGGACCGCTTATATTATCTACACTGAACCTAGGTAGGACCTAAATAACTAATGGAAAAATAAACTTACCCTTGACTTAGGGCGAGGAGAGGACACCTGTGGGGTGATAAAAAAAAAAAAAAATCCCATTACTCACTGATCACATAGCAGAGCACTTGTACATCTAACAACGCAAATACAAAAGGTGGATTCAAAAGCATTACATGTGATAGTTTAATCCTATTACATGCAATAAATCCAGCAATAACCAATGTGTACTTTTGTAGATTACAAAGATCTGTTTGGATATATAGATTAAATCTGAAACCATCAATTCACCAGAGATAAAACACTGGTTAAAACTTTACTTCCCAGGCAAGACTTTTGAAGAAACTTCACCTTTTCCACATTTTTGTACATTAATTATTCGTGTTTATACCACAGCACTGCTGCATACTCAATTAATTTTCTTTGCTAATTCATGCTAATTAATTTTCTTTGACAGCAGCAACAGTAATAACATATAGAGGGGACTTGTATAGCAGACACACCACAAAACCAGGAAAAACATAGAGTGGATAAAATGGACAAGCTGTTAGAGATAAAACAAGATGAAACAAATTTTTATAGCACAGGAACTAATTTCTTTAATGGACGTTCCACGGTATTGAACACAAGTGCAAATGAATAGAACGTATGAATCGCCATGCTTCAATAAAAATGAAAAATGTATGTCACTGTTGGCAAATTGCTGTGGTATAAGAAGGAACACTTGCGTTATTGGAAATTCAGGTTGTTAAACTTAACTCTACCCCTTCGTTGATTGTTTTCCTATAGCAGCATGTTGCAACAGCATGTTTTTTTCCTTAGTGATAACCTCTACAAAAACTGAGAATAGGGTCTGTGCTACATCACAGCACACTACTACAAGTTACTGTTTAGCATCCCAGCATCCCACTCCAAAATCCCACTTTCTAAAGCATCTGCATAGCAAAGAGAAACAGAGAGGAGTGAAGTAAGTGTGTGTGTAATCATTTCTGTCTCGTTAGAGAAACAAGCTGCAGCATTGTAGCTGTGCAAACATGAGCTACATGTCTGACATAATGACAGCTTCAGACTGCAAACGTGGGCTGCAAATGGCTCATGCACTCACATAATGTGTTGAAGAGGAATTCACTACCAGTGGATGTGGTTATGTTCACCATTTTTTTTTTTTTTTTTGCTTCAATTAGGAGGAACTCTGAAAAATAACTCAAAGTAGCCGTATGATCTCACTGGGACAGTGAGGAATATTTTCAAGACATGAAAGAAGTAAAAAGACTGATGCATTGAGACGGCAAAGGTGAAACACAAAAGCGTAACGTTCGAAAGAACCTAAAGACCTTTCAGTGGAAAATAGGCTGAAAAAAAGGCTGCTGCTAGAACTTGTGGAAGATGTGCAATTACACTTTCTTTCCCCTCTTGTATAAAAGTTAACTAACCAAGATAATTCTCCTTTTTAATATCAAACTGTTCCCAAAGTACCCAATTGAAACCCAAACTGAAATTTCATATCTGATTTCTGAGAAGCATGGGATTTATGCACTTACAAAGCTCCTGAAGAAATGAACGACTGGGTTCACATCTCCACGGCGTCGGGATGAGGAATGCTGAGGTCTTGGGGGTGAAGATGACAGGTGACCACGGAATGATCCCTAAACAGAACAATATAGGTGTTTGTTATTGATTACACACTTAAAAAGGTTTCCTCAATACTTTGGATCCATAATTAAAAGGTTCTTTGGTACTGACTACACTCTTTAAAAAAAAAGGTTCCATTTTCCTTTCTAAAGGTTACTTGGTTCTACATGTGCCCCTAAAAAAAGGGTCCTGAAACAGAGCATCTATTCAGTTTTATTTTGTTTTCTAATTTCCTACTTTTTTTCAGTCAATGCTACAAGGTCTAAAACTCCATCATTACATGATGTTTCTAATGTTAAAATAAACAGATATCGACAAGCATTTCGTATAAAGTGGCACAAAAACGAATACATTTTAATTAAATGAAAATCACAAAAAGCTGAAAATGTATTTGCTAGCCAAATAAAAAATGCCAGTGCACACGTATATCTGATATGGATTTATTATTGAATTGAAATGAATATACATATATGTTCGATTTGAAATGATTCAAATGATTCAAATGAAAACAAATGAAAGAGTATTGATTGAATTATTTGAAATCATTTTCATGTATCTTTAGATATGCCGATGTGTAAAATCGGTCACTTCTCCTTATTCCTAACCATCAATGAAGAACCTGAAGACTACCCAACCCTCCAGAGTGCAGTACCTACTACTGTATAAACGTGACATACTACAACAGAAAGGCTGGGAAATAATAGCAGCATATGCAGAATATTACAGTTTCTTTTACTTTTCTAGTATGTTAAATTATTAGGGTTCTTTGCCCACAATATCTAGAGTTCAACAGAACATTTGAATACCGTTATTGAGACACACCCTAATCACGCACCCACATATGCAATACTTTCAACAAATATTTAAATAAATGGCATTATTGTATCCTACAATAATGTAGAGTTCGATCAGGTCCCCTTATGGATAATTTCAATATTTTTAAGTTTTTGTATCGTTATTGTAGTGCATTGTAACACTAAAAATGTGTTTGTTCTTCCGTTATTTCTTTTTTTTTTCATTGAATATTTCTCCACTGAAGCATTCTGTCTTGTACTGTAATTTTGGTTGCATTCACAGCAACAGACAGCATCACACTTCATATATAAAACACTTAAGCATGAAATTCTCAGTTCTTTGTTAGAACAAGATTCATTGTTAGACAGGTTCAAAAAGCTTATCAATATACATGACTCGGTTTCTCTTCTCAAGTAACAAAAGATGTCTCATTCAGATGTAAACTACCATTACAAGAACCAAAAAAGCAATATGCATTTCTGCAAATTCCATGTATTGCCGCAGCTGCCGTCATCGCTCACCTTCCCTCTTTTCTTCTTATCACCTCCAAAGAATCTGCCAATCTGATCCATGAGACCAGGAGCTTTCTTCTTGCGTCCAAGCCCTGAGGTGCCTGCAGTTGCCATTCTGGATGTTGATCTTCTGAGCTTGGGTTGTCAATCTGCACAGCCTGCCAACGTCCGTCTCAGTACAGCCCTGTCTCCGCTCTGAGGACACCCCAGCAAGCTTCTCTATAGTCTTTGGTGCATCCGAGGTGGATGGGCTGGCCTTTGAAGGTGTGGTCCCCTCAGTTCGGGGCAATCATTGGAGATAAGGTGGGTCTGTAATAGCGTCAGTGATTCTGGTTTGGTGCCAGGCATTCTTTACAGCCTGTGTACCCTTGGAGTCAGTCACTGCCCTACTCTCTGTTCAAGGAGCTGCCATTGTTCTTGACCACATCTGCCCCGGTCCTGTGTGGCCCACAACAAGGCCTGTGTATGTGAGAGTTGCAGCTCAATGCAAAACAGCCCTCAGCACAATCAAACTATTGTCATAGTGATTCATATCCTTTATACAAATCATTTATGTTGATATGACATGTATGTGCCCTATGATATTTTTAATCATGATTTTTGAAATCTCTTGATTGATTTTTTTTTATCAGTGTAGTGATATAAGACAATAGCCAAGGTATTCCAATACATTATTAAGACATTATTTTCACTGATGAGCACAGGATTATATGACTTAAAGACTTTCATTTTTCACCCCCATATATTTCTGATATATTTTCCTATTTGTCTTCAAATTTTAAAACAATGACCTACCCTTAATATGACCAACCCTAAGACTACAGTTCATTTCAGATCATTCCCTAGTGGCGTAAGGGAATAAAATAACACCATAACATTCCTATACGTAGATTTTTAGACTAGTATACATTGTAAATACTCAAATATTTGCCAATCTAACAAAAAATAGGAATAAGTAAATCAAGCAGTGTTAGAAATGGTTATAAATTTGTGAATTTTACTGAAAATTTCAAAAAGCTAATGTATCGGAATATGCCAAAACATTTATGACACTGACTAAGACATTTAGACACACCACACATTCATGTTTTATATTTAATATTTACACTCTGTGTCTATTCTGTGTGTAATTTACACTGCAGTATGCCTCTGTTAAGAGCTATTTTTTAGGATCTGGGAGCAAGCAGTTAATACAGTTCACATACAGTTATACAATAAGGTTTAGTGCTCCTTATTTAATTGATGTTCTGTACAATAATATTGTGCTATATATAACTGTGCAATAATAATGATTAAAGTGTAATAAGTCATAAGACATACTAAATTTCAGGTGTTCCAAAAAAAATGCATTGCCTGAAATGCATTTTATTCCATTCATGCTTTTCTGAAAGTTTTCTCAAAAACGTAATTGTTTCATCAGGTCTAGTAAAAAAAGAAAACTGATGTTTAACCCCTCACACTCCCAGAACCTTCACCTATATCCACTCTTCTTATAAATACAGGTCTATTATACAACTACCTACTACGTGCTTTTAAATGAATAACTGATTAAGAAGCTGGAAGTGGAATAAATATGTGTGGTCCAAATCCCCCTGGTTAAAAAGTAAATGTACTTAAATGTAAGTAAATATAAAACTTCATGGGAATAACCACATAGGCAATAAATCAAATTTAAAGTCGTACATGAAAAAATCAACATTCAAAAATAGTATTATCTAGATAATATCCGTCCAACATGAAATGGATTTATCCTTGTTTAGCAAACTGCGGCAAAACTTTCTCTCTCTCTCCTTTTATAGCTCTATCGCTGGCTCTATAAATGGAGCCCAGCATGCCGTTTGTTCTTTTTATCATGCCTATTGTACAGAAGCTCATCTGTTGGGTGAAGGGCTTGCTATCTCTAAATCGCCCACAAATTCTTCGAAGATAGAGAGCAGGAATGCAGGGAGTGGGTAGCATGCATTTCAAGTACCCTTGTACAATGAAGACGGCAGGCTTTGTTGGACAGAGAGGGGTGAAAAGGACAGAAGAAGAAACAATACCAGCCATGGAGTGATGCTTGTGAGACACAACCACGGGAGATGGCCCAAAACCATTAGAAGCATGTGTGCCATAACCATAACACCCACAGAGCATCTCAAAAAGCTTTCGCAAGGCTGTGTGGACTCCACAAGGAGAAATATCCCCAGAGAAATATCTAATCTGTTTCATATTGAATGAGTAAGGATTTATGTAAAATAAATGAATTAAAAAATGTAACTAAATTCTTTTAAAAAGCATGACAAGTTGTATAGACCCGTATGACCTTATCTCTCTCTATCAGAAAGGGTTCCAAGGGTTCCAACGGGAACCATTAATTGACACTAAAAAAGCACTTTTTCAAAGTGTGTACAAGTGAATGTTTAATATTAAATACCAAATGTACAGCCAATTTGACCATTTTATTGTGACTTTTTAGTATGACTTCGCTAATCAAGCTTCAGAAAAGAGAAATAGTCTTTATTCCTGTTGTAGGTGATATACAGCAAATTATATTTATACAAGTTAAAAAAAAAAATACACCCTGTTACAGTGTTAACACTTCTATGAAATCTCCATGCAGATTCCTACAGCCAAAAGAGAGGCATGATCTTGTTGAAACATGAAACAAATGGCAACATTATGCTTACGTCCAGCAAAGAGAGTGTTTGCCAAGTGTTGATGGAATCGCTGGCCATCATTGGGGAATTAGAATTGCCTTGTTTACCAGCCTAAGGGGACAATAAGGACAGGCTCACTGACCTCAGGCACCACAATGGCAAAGTATATTTTGAGCCACATGGATTCCCACATGCATATTCAGAGCTATTTTATATGAAAAGATTTTTCATTCATCTGAAACTGAATGGAATTTAACCACATCAGCCTTTCCTGTTGGAAAGTACATTTTATATCTATTTCTGATTATATTAGGCTGATTAAAGTAAATGACTTAGGCATGAAATGTGCTTGTACATGGTTGGTTATTTATTTGTAATTATTGTCATTGACTGAATTCAGAAGTATATAGCATTTTAATCTGATGCCCCCTAGCAAAAATAAACCATCACATGAACAAACCTAACATTAAATTCAATTCTAAATTTCTTGGGATTTTCGCAGTTTCACACTTACATTCTTGTAACTCTTGTCCTGTTGGTTTCACTGTAGCTTATTAATAATCAACAGCAGTGAGTGTAGGAATGGGAATGCTTCTTAAACTATTTAGGAGAGTAAGTAGATTCTACCATGGCCTCATGAAGGGTGGGTTTGTCTACTGGGTTAGAGTTCCACAGCACATTCTTCCATTGCTCAACAATATCCCCAGTAGAGGTCAACATTCCCTCGTATTTTCTTAGCAAACCGTGTGCATGGATTTTTGTTCCCCTCCTGTGAAATGAAATGGTTATCCAGATCATCTTAGGGGTCACCCAAAAGTCTTTTTCCATGTTATTTCTATCCAATGGATGGGAGTTTGCTTGCCAGTGCACGGCAGCACTCCAGGGAAAATGATGGACACAGTCGACCCAGTGTCAACCAGGGCATACCAGCTGATCCTGCCAAGTGTGCGTGGCCTCTAGAGACCATGCTGGCCCTCTACATCATTCTTGTCAAGAGGTTACTGATGTGGGGGCTGCATGTCCCTCACTGGGTGGCCCCTTCATCATTGCCTCACAGGTTCAGAATCACACAAGTAGAATGTTATGTTGTAGTCATGTCATAGGCTGCTGGCTACATACAGCTCAGCCCACATCCTTCTCACTTACTCAGCCCACATCCTTCTCACTTGTTTCCCCATTATCTCCTACAGCCAGCATGAAGAAAGGTAAGTCCATCAGCTCTCAGCTCTCTCTGCGAGTGACACTTGTGTGAATGACACCGGAGCTCATGTAGTGCTCATGTAGTGCTGTATGTTCTCTGATAAGTGTGTTGATGAACACGTTTAGGACTAGATCATGTAGTACTTCGTCAGAAAAGCAGGGGTAAGCCTGCCTCACCGGGGTGTGAAGCTCAGCAGGCAACATCCAATTCCACTTCTGACCCCAGTTAGGTGTTGAAGGCGAAGCATTCAGTAACACTGTAAAAACAAGGCACTTGGGGTCCTGTGTAACAGAAAGAGGGAGATTGGAAGAATGAAACCCACTGATGCCACAGCCAGCCATGAGTGGAAGTCTAGAAAGTAAAATTGACAATGCTTTCTGAGTATGGGAAAGGCATTTCTCTCTCGCCAATCAGACTGACATTAATCAATTGCAGGCATCTGTGAGCTTATGAGTGTGGAAGAAGACAGACAACACTTCCCCCTGAGTGTATTACTAGGATGCAGTATGAACTGCAGTTTGAAAAGGTGCAATGGCTGATTTCATATGCCCTGAAGGAAGCATGTACTAGTCCTCACCCTCCATGGTTGGTATCTGTTGTATGATTGCTGTATGATTACAAACTTCCTCAAAAAAAACCCAAAAAACTTGCTTTCTTAATGGCAAACTAATACTTACATTTACATTTACATTTACATTTATTCACTTGGCAGGCGCTCTTATCCAAAGCGACTTACAAATAAGCAAAGCGATATATCAAGCAGGGAACAATACAAGTAGTGCTACTATACAAGATCCATTAATTGAAAACCAGAGGAAGCAACGTGCACAGAGTAGAGGTGTAAGTGGTTGGTTAGGTGTTCATGGAAGAGGTGGGTCTTTAGCTGTTTTTTGAAGATAGTGAGAGATTCTGCAGTCCGGATTGAGATCGGAAGAACATTCCACCACTGGGGAACGGTAAGCATGAAGGTTCTGGAAAGAGACCTTACGCCACGCTGAGTGGGAACTACTAAACGTCGGTCGCTAGTCGATCGCAGATTGCAAGAGGGAACGTAGGCCTTCAGGAGAGAGTTGAGGTAGGAGGGTGCTGTTCCTGACAAGGTCTTGTAGGTGAGCATCAAGGCCTTGAACTTGATGCTGGCAGCTACAGGAAGCCAGTGGAGGGAGATGAAGAGGGGTGTGACATGGGTTGTCTTGGGCTGGTTGAAGACTTACGGCACAACAGGTTTGGTGGTTAGCACAGAACTGGTTTGATAAGGGAAAAACCAGCAGCAAAACCCAGAGGTGAACATGGAACATAAAATAAACATAAAGCCAGGTGTTTGAATAGTACTTGCTGGCATGGAAACTACAGATTTCGTCATTAACAAAAAACACTTGTACTAACAAAATAAAGGTATTAAACATCACATTAATGAGCCATGATGGCTCATGGGTATGCAAATGAATGCCTGTTTACTATGGCACAGTGATGCTACAATACATTATGGTGGAGTTTTATTAATATGCACATGTGCTATGCAAGAGTTTCTACATTTTCAATAGTTTTCTTCAGAAATAGGCTGCAGAGGTAAGTAAGGACTTTAATTTTTTATAAACAAACCCATATACTGTATACTATACATCCATCCATCCATCTTCAACCGTTTATTCCTTCTTCAGGGTCGCGGGGAACCTGGAGCCTATCCCAGGAAGCATCGGGCACAAGGCGGGGTACACCCTGGACAGGGTGCCAGTCCATACTGTGTATACATGTCAAATAAAAATAATAAATAAATAAAATAAAGCATGGAACCATTGCTGTATTCACTTAACGCATTACCAATAGTTTTAGTTCGACAATAGATTTAACAGTAGTTGTCCAATTAATAATATAACAATTAATAAACAATTCAATAAGATCGCAATGCTATATCAGTAAAAAGTCCAGAACTTCAATCTATACCGTGCATTACTTTAGCTTTGTAATTAAAATTAATACCCACTCCAAAAAACAAACAAGGCTACCAATACTCTGTTGACACCAATCAGATAAGTGTCATCTGGAATATCATTAACTAAATGACATGGAGAGTGATTGTAGAACTGTAAAATATGATGCAATTGTATTGGCAACTTGGACTGGAATTCTGGGCAGCTCGTGATTTGAACGAGATAGCCAACACCACTAAAAACTTGGGTAGGAGTTACATGGGTAGAGAGTGAGAAGGGTGAGGTAGTGGGTGTAGAAACTTCATCACACTGGTTGTAAAAAAAAAAAAAAAAAGGTTTCAGGTGTGGTCTTTATCCCCCTTTTATCCCTCTAACTTGTATTACCCTATACTGTAGATTTAAGGAAGAATTATTAAACACTTAAGGTATAGATTACAGTTAGAGTAAGCTGTGTTGCTGTAGATAGCATACTAATAATCAAAAGTATATGTACAAAGGGACCAAAGTAATGTGATTACCAAACATATAAAAAGTGGTCTTGACCTTGTGTTCCCTCAATTACTTTAATCCTTTCTGTTACTAATGCAGATTCCTCTTATCAGGAATCCTTGGAAGCCACAGATGGTCCAACAGCATACTGACTGTCCAAATAGACGGTATTATGTACACATGTCAAGGAAATCTATAGGATATATAGAGTTGCAAGAACTGCAGCCTTAGTCAAGGAAGGGAAGTGTCTCCCAGCATGCTGCATAGGACAGAGGGTGTACAATGTGGCCATTGTGGTCCCATTCATGTGCTCTTGTTTGTTGCTCCATGCTTCAAAAACCCTCTCAGATGATGATAATTTGATCCCGTGGGATGATAGCTGGTATATTTTATGTACTATTGTGAGCTATGGCATGACGTGTTGTTTTACCAGCATTTTAAAAGAAAGCTTGCTATACTGTATAATTACAAAGGCAAAAAATATATATATAAAAAATTGAAGGCATTGAAGGTTCAAAATGAACGTTCATGAATGAGCTTTTTTTTTTTTTTTACATTCATCAAGTTTCTGTAAGAAAAATAAATAAATAAATAATAAACCTACCTGTCATAAAGTACTATACTTTCACACTGTATAATTAGTACAGACAATACATCAAACTAAATATTTTTTCTAGTTTGTATTCATTGTGGTCCTCAAATGCTTCATAAGACTAAACAATGAGTGTAAGATGATCTGGCTTGGTAGTGTACTTCCACATAAAATAAGGAACCATACTGGAGTGGGCTAAACTAATTTCTATTTGACTGTCTGATATGTCTGGGTCCTGTGGGTCGCGCCTGTGCATTAATCAGATTTACCCTAGAGAGGAAAATACATAGCCGCAGATGTGCTTCTGTGGGTTCAACCATGAATCCATTTGGTGTAATAAGAGTCAGACCTGTTTCAGCTCCATATACAATTGTGACATTAATCCTTCTTACAGTGGTATTGAAGAAACATTTATGATCACTCTTTAAATAGCACCAAGCTGTTGAATTAGAAAGAACAATTTCTTGTCTGTTTTTCACTTTTCTTTTCGTCTTCCTTGGCATGAAACTGAATCCAGAACAATAGAGTATATAGTTTGAACCCCGCTAGTTAATTGCAATGCACAGAGACTCCCTCACTCCCTCATCTGTTCAGCAGAAGTTCTGCACTATCACATCTCTATATCCTCTCCTCAGAGAACACTTGAGCAGGTAATGAAGCAACACTCAGCAGCCACCCTGAGACCATTTCCCAAGCACTACTTGGAATAGAAAAAGCTGTGAAATCAGAAGAGCAGGGTTAGGAGGGTTACTTTAAAAATGTGTTCCGTTACAGTAACAAATTATGTCATCAAAAATGTAATCAGTAACAATCCAAGTATCACAATATAAAAGTAATGCAACCTGGGTCATGAGAGAGAGTCCAAGGAGACAGATGCACATGCAGAACGTTTACAGACAACAGACCAGGGAAACAGACTCAAGGAATAGGAAACACTAGGGAATCAGGACCAGCAGAGACTCCTAAAACTTTGGAAAACAAAACTAGAAAACACAAAATATAAACAGACAGTGCATAAAGCAAACAATAAGAAGTGTGAGAAACTGAGAAAACACAAACATAACCTGACTTGATGCAATGCTCCAGCAACTGAGGTGAAAAACCAGGGAACTTGGAGCACTAATCAAGCAGGGAAAATAAAACACATGGGTATGCTTAGACAGGAAATGAGGGAGACAACAGAAGAGGAAGTTCTGCAAGGACAGTCAGGGTACCCTCAAGTGGCAAAAAGTTGAGTTGTCCCTAGGGGCCATGACAGAACACCCCCCCCCTTTAGGCACAGCTCCTGATGACCCACCGGTCAGAGAGACTTGAGGTAGCGCCTGCAGCGAGGTCCGAGGGGGGAGCAACAGCGACAAGGCCAGGGGGGAGTGACAACAACAAAACAAGGAGGCAGGGCTAAATCCCCAGCCGAGCAAGGAAGCAGCACTGTGAATCCAGCAGAGGTGAGTGTAAGTACACCAGCTGGGAAGGGCGGGTGGGGGTAGTACAATAGCTGTAACAGGACTATGGAGCAGAGCGATGTCCTCAGCAGAACACATAGGTGGTGTGACATCCTCAGCAAGACAGGGAAACAGAGCGACGTCCTCAGAGGACCCTGGAAGCTGAGCAGCATCCTCAGCCAATGGGGGGGTTCTGAGAGAGAGAGAGCTGAAGTTCTTCTGCATCCATGTATGGCTGGAGCATTGTCATGTGAAGAATCCAGGGAGACGGCAGCATATGCAGAAGTTCTTTATTACAGACAACACACCAGGGAAACAAAGTCAAGGAATAAGAAACACAAGGGAACCAGGACAACCAGAAACTCAGAAAACTGGGGGGCGCAATAACAAATGTGAGAAACTCAAAACCACAAATGTAACCTAACTTAACCCAATGCGTCAGCAACTGAGGAGAAAAACTTAATTAGAGCGCTAATCAAGCAGGGAAACAACCACGTGAGCATGGTTAGACAGGAAATGAGGGAGACAATAGAAGAAGTTGTTCTGCGAGGACAGTCAGGGTGCCTCCTAGTGGCCAAAGGTGAAAATATAGAGCTTATTTTAGAGCTTAAAAACATGTTTGGATTTGTGTGTGTGTGTGTGTGTGTGTGTGTGTGTGTGTGTGTGTGTGTGTGTGTGTGTGTGTGTGAATATATGTGTGTTATATACACATGTCCTTGCAGAACAACTTTTTCTTTTCCCTTGGCATAATTTTGCCACTATTATATCAAAGACTTGTTTCTGTTTGTGTCACCCCATTTTCTGCACTAGAACTGATTGTGCTTGTTAATGATGTAGGCAGGCTGTAGTAATTTTCCTTAATCACTGATCTACTGGTAGATGGTCTCTGTCATATAAACTGAGTTCATTGAAATTTTACTGGGATCATCTCAGATAGTGTGAACAAATGAGAAATTTTATCAAATATTGTGAAATTGGCTTTAATTTTTGTATCAAAAGCGTAAGAGTAGGACAATGTGTTTAGAGTTTAGAAGTCTTACCTATTATTACTACTGTACTCTGATCAGCTTCCATGTTTGCAGCCACTAAAAGAGCAAACTGGCAAGTGGGTAAGTATGAAAATGGAATATAAAATATACAGTATATGATTGTGGAATAAAGCAACCTGCTATAAGGTAAAAAGAGTACAGTGCGTACAGTGACTAATGCATTTGAATTGCATGCCTTTCATCAGTTCTGCCTTTGGGTTCGGATGCAGACACATGTAAAGTTCAAGCAAAGTAGATTGTTGCTGCATCACTGTCCATGGTGCTGAAACAGCCATGGGGCTTTGAAAAACTTTAGGATGATGATTAATTATGAGCTTCAAGAATGATTTTGTATTTTGTATCTCTTTCTTTGAATAACTGGAAGATTGATTACATCCTTCTATGAGTAATGACCTATGTAATGAGAGTGGATGAATTCTTTGTGATACACTTGACCCAGAAAAACACGATCAGCTTCTTTAGCCATGATCTATGTCACAGTTTCTGTCTTTCTCTGTGTTCTGTTCTCTGGGAATAGGCAACTTGTCACCATGGTAACCTCCTTAAGCCCAGCATCAGTACCATGTGGAGCCAAAGTACAAAAGAACAAAACAGGAGACATTCTCTTATTAGCAGATGCATCAGTTTGGCTGCTTAATGTTTCTGATTGCAAAGGCTATATACTATGACTATTCCTTTTTCAAAGTATTTCCACAAGAAAACAAAAGTCAGGAATATTTTTTTCCTACTGGAAAGATTAAAAAAGATGGTTATTGGGAATTTTTGGTGTTAACCTGATTTCTGCTATGTAGTCTGTATTATGTTATTATTATTCCATGTAAAAAGCTAAATTGAATTTATTTTCAGTCCCACCCTGCTGAAAAATCCAGATTGGTATGAGCAACTACCAAATGCCAAAACACAGGCTAAGTTGGTAGATCATCTTTGCCAGATATTGATTGTGGTGGACTTTTCTTTTTAGTATGAGGTCAATCGAGCAAAACAACTTTATTCTCAAGCACTAAAAGATAATTACATAGCATATTTCTTCAAAACTGTCTTTTCCTAACATGTCTTTTTATGTTATGTTTCTAGAGTTGATGAATAGCTAATGAATGTGGAACCAATTAACATACATGTCTTCCTGTTATTCAGCTTTTATCAAAAGCTGACATGTTTTTACTGCAACATACTTTCCAAAAATATGTCCTCATGTTTATATAACGATACACATGCTTCAGTTTAGAAGACAAATATGACAAACAAGACAAAAGATTTAAGCGTATGATGAAGAAAAACAGAAGTTTCTTGTGAAAAAATCAAATGTTCACCCATTGAAAACTCATGTTTTCCTTTTCCTTCCAATACTTTCTACTGGGGATCAGTGGTAACAGGCTAGGATGGTCAGTCCAGATGTCTGTATCCCACAACTGTGAGATTCAATCTCTCCAGCAGATTCTGGGTCTGCCTCCGGACTTTCTGTCCAGTGGGACGTGCCAGATACAGCTCTACTGAGAGCCGACTAGGGAGTGTCCTTATAAGCTGCCTAACCACTTCAACTGCCTCCTCTTGTTTTGGAATTGCAGGGGCAGTATTCCAAGGCTCTCCTGAATTACAGAGCTCGTCACATTGTCACAAATTGTAAGATCCTTGTTTACACCAGCTGTACTGATGACCTTAAAGATTTTTTATTTTTATTTTTTTGCTATTACACTAAAGTTAATGTTACTGATTATACAGTACATATTTGTAAGGGACATAATTATTTCCTCTCTAACTAAAACAATTTATTAATAGGCAGTTTATAGTGATGTAGCTGACCTCATCTGGACTGTCCAGTGAAGCACCAATTGGATCTAATTCTGTCATGAAAAAGAAGCACGGAGTAAATGAGAGAATTACAGCTAATAGGCTCTGAAAGCAGAGCTTCAGTCAAGAGCTTCAGTTAATATTCATTTCAAATACACGAATGGGGAAAACATGTGAACTATGTGACTTTGACCTTCCAGATGGACTGATTTAAGTCTTTCAGAAACTGCTGGTCTCCTGAGATTTCAATGCACAGCAGTCTATCAAACACCACGTGATTGGCTGATTGGATAATAACATGAACGTCCAGGTGTACATGCGCTCCTAATAAAGTGGACGGTCAGTGTAAAGTTGCATTTGCAATATATTTAAGTTATTTGTCATGCTGCAAGGTGAAATGCCATCGAACGAATTCTGAGGAACTCTCTGGGAGCTGAACAGATAATATTCTTCTAAAAAGTACACTCATCAATGTGGACAAAAGCAAAAATAACAGTTCACTATATAATTCATCCTGCTCCTGCCTGGAAACCCCTCTGGTAATAAAGAGGGCAGTTGCACTGGCAGCATATATTCTCTTTCCACAATGGGTTTTAGATGAGGTGATGTGCCTTGAATCATGAGCAGTTCTTTACTTTCTTTTCCCCTCTTTTTTATCTCTCATTTTTCCTTTAACTCTGGTACAAGTTAAGCATCATGCCATTAGGTTTCCATAAGTTATAAGTGGATCCTTCTGCACTTGAGTGTTACTAGTATTTGCATCATATATAAATCATATGCTGTGTAATTTTCTCTCTCTCTCTCTCTCTCTCTCTCTCTCTCTCTCTCTCTCTCTCTCTCTCCTCTCTCTCTCTCTCTCTCTCTCTCTCTCTCTCTCTCTCTCTCTGCCTCTCTTTTTTTTCTTTTTAGGCATACATTTTTGCACCCATGGCTAAATACTGCTGTTCGAAAGTTTTTTTTTTCTTCCCTAAAAGCCCTCTGCCATGATCAAGCAATGCTGGTTGATTGCAATTCCTCGGCTTACTAGCAACGTCCTGCTTCTTAAAACTATAATAAAATGTTTGCTTTCACATCTCATGCTTTGGTTCATTCTCACTCTTTCATTTATTCCGATTAGTCATCTTAGCTATAGCCTGCTTTATTGAATTTGACATATTACTCATATGGAACAAAACAAAAAAAGCAGCAGTAAATGTAAATGCTGGCTAGAATAAACTTTTTTCAAAAAAAAGTTTGTCTCTATTATGTATGGAATAAAACTCGAGGCACACTGATGTTCACGAAACAAATAAGTAGCCCATTGTCCAATTATGAACAATTTAGATGAAAGCAAAACAAAACAAATGTAATAATCGTATAAACCATGTAGTAATTAGTAAATTGTTGCATGGTTATTATGAATGCACATACCATTAAATTATAATGGACATTCTATATTTAAAGAATTTTCATTACCTTAAATGTAGTTAAATGTTGAAAAATGCATTTTAGGAAGGGTATGCTCCATAATTTATAAGTGCTGGATGGCATGTGTACTAGTTATGTGTGCCTGGGCTTGCTTTGCCAAATGGCTTAACGCTACTGAACTAGTCCTATGTGTTTGTTTTACGTCTAATTGGCTAGCTGGCTATGTGTACCTGGACCAGGGAGCCTAGAGCTTATTTAACTGTGACTTAGAATCTATGTGTACCTGGCTGACTCCTGGGTTTAGACTAAATAAATGTGCAGATAATAGTGTGAGTGCATGTTGTTGCGATTGCGTGCCAAGTATTCGTGAGCTTTTATAAATGAGGATGGAGTGTGAATAGGTTTGGTCTAGTGGACTAGATTTGCTATGCTGCTGCTACGGCTGAGCAAGTACGAATACTTGCTCTGATGGATATGGACAGACATGGAAAGAAGAGAAGCAGGGCTGGACTGGCCATCAGGAGCACCGGGAGTTTTTCCAGTAATCCGCTGGGCAAAGTGGGCTGGTCCGCTGCTACACAAATATATACAGTGTCTCACAAAAGTGAGTACACCCCTCACATTTCTGTAAATATTTGATTATATCTTTTCATGTGACAACACTGAAGAAATGACACTCTGCTACAATGTAAAGTAGAGTGTGTACAGCTTGTGTAACAGTGTAAATTTGCTGTCTCCTCAAAATAACTCAACAAACAGCCGTTAATGTCTAAACTGCTGGCAACAAAAGTGAGTATGTTCAAATTGGGCCCAATTAGCCATTTTCCCTCCCCGGTGTCATGTGACTTGTTAGTGTTACAAGGTCTCAGGTGTGAATGGGGAGCAGGTGTGTTAAATTTGGTGTCATCGCTCTCACACTCCCTCATACTGGTCACTGGAAGTTCAACATGGCACCTCATGGCAAAGAACTCTCTGAGGATCTGAACGATGTCCTGTGGTCTGATGAGACCAAGATAAACTTATTTGTTCAGAGGGTGTCAAGCGTGTGTGGTGGCAATCAGATGAGAAGTACAAAGACAAGTGCGTCTTGCCTACAGTCAAGCAGGTGGTGGGAGTGTCATGGTCTGGGGCTGCATGAGTGCTGCCTGCACTGGGGATTTACAGTTCATTGAGGGAACCATGAATGCCAACATGTACTGTGACATACTGAAGCAGAGCATGATACCCTCCCTTCAGAGACTGGGCCACAGGGTAGTATTCCAGCATGATAATGACCCCAAACACACCTCCAAGACAACCACTGCCTTACTAAAGAAGCTGAGGGTGAAGGTGTTGGACTAAACCCTATTGAGCATCTTTGGGGCATCCTCAAACGGAAGGTGGAGGAGCACAAGGTCTCTTACATCCATCAGCTCCGTGATGTCGTCATGGAGGAGTGGAAGAGGACTCCAGTGGCAACCTGTGAAGCTCTCGTGAACTCCATGTCCAAGAGGGTTAAGGCAGTGCTGGAAAAAAATGGTGGCCACACAAAATATTGACACTTTGGGCCCAATTTGGACATTTTCACTTAGGGGTGTACTGACTTTTGTTGCCCGCGGTTTAGACATTAATGACTGTGTGTTGAGTTATTTTGAGGGGGCAGCAAATTTACACTGTTACACAAGCTGTACACTCACTACTTTACATTTTAGCAAAGTATCATTTCATATCATATCATCACTTCAGTGTTGTCAAATGAAAAGATATAATCAAATGTTTGCAAAAATGTGAGGGGTGTACTCACTTTTGTATGATTCGGTGTACATAAATGAAAATAATAAAAATTATATTGCGTCTCCTTTCCATCTGTGCGGGTGAGTCACAGCTAGCACGTCCCAACTTGGTGGGGAGGGGCCGGTTTTGTTGTTTGTCTCCCTCAAAATACTTCTAATCTATCCCCCCTCCCTCTAAAAAATTAGTTTAGTCTGCTCCATTGCATATCTTGAAACATGCCCCCTTTTACGTCTACTTCACACAGACAGTGAGATTAATTTCAATTGATGAAAAAGGGAAGGGAAGAAAGATAAGGTGGAGCTGAAACGCTCTGTGAAAAAAAGTTTAAGGCGTTAGAGGCAGATGCTGTGAAATGTTTCAAATTAACAGAGTTTGCCTTTGGCGTGAAGGCAAGTTGCAGTTCTGCAGGTGCTGACGGCTCTAGCATTACAGATTATTCTATTATCACAATTCACTCTCTCTCTCTCTCTCTCTCTCTCTCTCATACACACAAAGTCTCTTCCTCATACACATAGATATGCTCTATCAAATATACACTTTCTCATCCACACACACACACACACACACACACACACACACTCATATGTATACACCCCTCTTCTCCTCTTCCTCTTTCCCTCCTAAAGCTCTGCTGCCCTGCTCCCAAGAGAAACCCTGAACTATGCCGACATGATCATAGGTTAGATTAATGTCACATGATGATAGTGTGCCATTCAGATGTGGATTCATGTTCAAAAGTTTCAGTCCTGATTGAAGAGTTGTACAGCTGAGTGGTGCAGCTCTCCTTCACTGCACTGAAGGAATAACTGAATGATTCCCACTAACTAGCTAACATGCTTTCTTGATTGTGTCTTTGTCACACTGATCTTCTGTTTCCATTTGCCTTGCATTTATGTTTCTGTATTGTGTTATATATATTTTTTTCACCAGTAAGTGATGTTAGAAAATTGGTCTAACCATCAATGATGGGGCATGTCGTGAGCCGGATGTGGTGGGCCGCTCTGGGCCAGAAAGTCCAGGGCCATTTTTTGGTTTCAGTCTGCCCCTGCTGCAAAGGGTACAATTTAGACTACAGTGAAATGCATTATGTCATACATGTAAGGTGTCAAAGGTATTTCACAACTTTTGCTAAATAAATTGCAAGATAGATGTTTGTGTCATCTTTATTTAATTCTGAATCATGGGTTAAAAACGTTAAACAGAACAAAGAGTCCAAGTGAAGAAGAAAATGGATTAGTAGAACAATTAGTAAATAACAACATTAAATAAAACAATCCACAAGTAAAAGATTTTGCAGGTATTCACTAAAAAACTTAAAAAAAAAAAAAAAACTTAAAAAAAAAAAAACAGTCACAAATAGTAGGCTTAACTTTAATGACCGGAATTATGAATATACCAGATTATAGGTAGACTTTATTAAGACTGAAAAAAAAAATTATCTTATTTTTCATTTCTTCTGGAAGACTCTTCCATTATCAGCTGTTATTCAATTACGTAAATGTAAACATAAATGCCACAAATTGATTATAATACAATTTATTCAACAGTTAGTTCAAGTCCAATAATTTAATTGGAATAGCAGCATTCCTAGAGTGCTTATATTTAGTATAACTGCACTGGGATGTTTCAGTGATTAAGTTCACATTCACAACAATATGCCGAAATTACAATATGACAATATTCAGATTCCCCAAATTCTGATCCCCACCCCTGGAATATGCCTGTTTTATTCGGAATTGTGTTGCATGTAAACACCTTATTATGAAAATCCACTGAAAGGAGATATACAGTATGCGCATGCTCAGTCCATATGGAACTGTGTGTGCTAACAGTTGCTTAGCAGTTGGATTGGTATTTAGGAATGACAACTCAGACATACTTACAACAACCATGTATACAGGAATATTCCCATGCCTGTTTGCATATAAACATCATATTCAGAATATGGCTGCAACACGAACGTAGACCTTAAACCGAATTTGAAGTGAATGTAAACGTAGTTAATGATTGTATCGCTCCACTTGTCTGTATTCGACAAGGAAAATTCCACGTCTAGCACTGAAACCGTGACTACAGTATAGTTAGTGACATCACCAGTGGACATAGAAAATGATGAATTTCTTATTAATATAACTTCTGACTTGAAATATGAAAGCTCGACAGATGAAGATGAAATGGAAGAAGGGAAGCCAATTTCACCATGCAGATGCACCTTTATCAGGAATGTACAAACCGATGTCAGCTACCTAGATGACTATCATTGAATGTGGCTTCTTTGGGGTCTATTTCCGTTCACTGATCAAAAATAAACAAATGATTTGGCCAGATCATTGTGTCCAAAATGTCTTATTTATAAAACAGTTGTGTGAAAGCAATATCACACTGGCAATCATAAGGTTATATTGAATATAGCCACGTTTCTAATTGTCTCACAGCCATGCTGATATTCAGTATAACTGCACTCTTGATCACGTGATACTGCTTCAAAAAAAAAAAAAAAAAAAAAGCTATCTACCACCGGCTGAGCACTGACTGATCCCAGGAACTGAGAATAAACCTGCCTCAGCTGAACTGAAGTGCTTGAGGTGGGTTATACTGTTCAAGGAGTTCAGTAAGATATACCAGAGCTATTATGCGATATGAACCATTCTATGAAACTGGAAAGGCAGCCAGTGTAAACTGGATACAAATTGGAGTCATGTGATCAGAATGAGATCTAGAGTCCACACTGTTTACAGAGTTCACATAGTTACATAATTCATTTTGCTATTTTTATTGATCATGCATAGTATGTTTCTGCAAGTTTGAGGCCATGAGAGGTCGTGCTGCTCTGCGTGCCGTCTTCTTGGTAGCGCCCATATAATGACGTTGGACTGCGCCGTTAGAAGCGCGCGCATACAGAGCGCACACCGGCGAGCAGCAGACACACGCACATGACAATGAATTTATGACTGAATGTGTGGTGTGGGGGAATCCCTTTTTTTGGTTCTTGTTTGTTTATGTGATAAGGAAACGCTATTTGGAACTTCTGTAGTATGCGTGGATGCACGTGAGCGCATTGTACCGCATCACCGGCGCGCGCTTCGGGGGAATCCACAGACAGAACATAGACAAACAGGGATCTTTTTTTTTTTTTGTCGTGTGCAGGAAAATCATGAACATATATAATCAAAGTGATGGAGGTGGTGTGACGGAGAGCCGTGCAGACTCGGAGGCACCGGCTAAGTTGCTGTTTGGCATTGGTACGGACAACCTGGTGACGCTGCTGGTGTTCGGGCTGATCTTCGCGCTCGGCGTGGTGGGAAATTCGCTGGTGATCGCCGTCCTGGTGCGGCGCAGAGCGGGTCAACGCCGCGGCACCACTAACATCTTCATCTTTAACCTGGGTGTGGCTGACCTGTCCTACCTGCTTTTCTGCGTGCCCTTCCAGTCCACCGTGTACATGCTTCCCACCTGGGTGCTCGGCGCCTTCATCTGCAAGTTTGTGCACTACTTCTTCACCGTGTCCATGCTTGTGAGCGTGTTCACACTGTCCGCGATGTCCGTGGACCGCTACGTGGCCATCGTGCACAGCCGGAAATCCTCGTCTATCCGCGTGGCGCGGCACGCGCTGTTCGGGGTGTTGGGCATTTGGGCACTCTCGTTGGCTATGGCCGCGCCGGTCGCTTACCACCAGTGCATCGTGGAGACCGAGGACAACAGTACGTTCTGCTGGGAAGTGTGGTCTGACCCCAAGAGGAGGAAAGTCTACGTGGTGTGCACGTTTGTCTTCGGCTACCTGTTGCCCTTGATCCTTATTACTTTCTGCTACGCAAAGGTAATTATTCTAGATGAAAAGTTGTGTTCCTAATATAGTGCTCTCAGCAGAAAAGAAGTCCTAAACTGTACTGTTCCTTTGTCACAGTCGTGTACCCTCTAGAGTACATATAATGCACCTGTAGTATTTCTTTCTTTGTTTGTTTGTTTACATAGACTGTGGTGTACCTTTAAAACTGATTTAATATACATCACTTCACCTTAAGCACCACTGATCTACCTTTAATGAGTAGAGAAGTCATTTAAAGGTACATCACAAGCAGATTTACCACCCCAGTGACAAGGGAAGGGACAGCTTAGTACACTTGTTTTGTTGTTGTTGTTGTTGTTTTTTTACAGTGTGAGTGTATGTTCTTAGATAATGTGAACTCATACATGTCACTTGTGATCCTTTATCCACATGTGATTGTGAGTAATATATGATGCCATGAAAGAAAAAGGATATATGAGGGTGAATTTCACAATGTGGAAACAAATACGTGACATTATGCGAGTAACATGGGATCACAGGTGAAAAATAAACCAACATGCAAATGCCCTACATACCAAAAGTAATGAATCGTAAAATAATAATAATAATAATAATAATAATAATAATAATGATAATAATAAAAATAATAATCATGTGGAAAAATAAAAGCACATTCAGGACATGTGAAAAGTCCACATAACAAACAAAGTGTCTGAAAAAACAGATGTGTAAAAGACTAATGTGGATCATGTGGTTTTCTCTAAGGGTTTGCACACAAGCAGGTATTGTGGCAGGGATTTGCGTTCTGCTGTACTGTTCATGTTTATACATGTATAGATGTGTATAGATCTTGCTATAGATGATTATAAATGCTACTGTAATGCAGAGGTTTGGATCTCTAGGCTACTTGACATGACAGATAAAGTAGACAGAAAAATGTTTTAACAACTACTGGGAATTGGTTCACTTTTTTATTTATTTTTTGTTAATATACAGTATTTAACTGCTATGCATGCAGGTACTGAGTCATCTACACAAAAATCTGCGAAACATGTCTAAGAAGTCAGAGGCATCGAAAAGGAAAGTAAGAACACTTCTATAGTTTGCATCTCGTTTCTCTCAGCTTTATTATGTACAATAAAAGTAAAAAAAAAAAAATTATGATACAAAGCTAAAAAAGTGAACTTAGCTTAGATTAATACTATGTGAAATGCAAATATTTCAGCGTGAGTAAGTGTACTGTATGCTCTTAGACAGCACAGACCGTTCTGGTGGTGGTGGTGGTCTTCTGCCTGTCCTGGTTGCCCCATCACGTGGTGCATCTCTGGGTGGAGTTTGGTTCATTCCCCCTGAACCAGGCGTCCTTCCTTTTCCGTGTGGCAGCTCACTGTCTGGCCTACAGCAACTCCTCGGTCAACCCCATCATCTACGCCTTCCTCTCGGAGAACTTCAGGCAAGCCTACAAGCAGGTCTTCCGGTGCCAGGTGGCCAGTGAATGTCCAACACAGGATGCTCGAGAAACAAGAAACAAGATGGAGAAAGTTCCACCCACTAACTGCACCACAGTTTAACTTACTTCACCCATTGTCTTGACTTTGTTGTGCTCGTGTAGCCCTGGAGATTGCTTCAGGTACAAAAGGCAGATGTTGTGCACCAGCTGTAGTCTTTTCTTTCTGTCCTGTAATCAAGCATGCTGTTACATTTCAAGCAATTTTCTCATTTTTTTAATGATCAGTAAGAAAATGCTATTCTGTATTATGTTAATTGGTGCAGTGAAAAATTTGAATGTGTTGTTGTTGTTGTTGTTGTTGTTTTTTATCCATATACCTATGAATTTCTGGACTTTTTTAAAGACAGACCTTATCTATGACTTGAAATTGATGTTTTAAGATTCAGATTTTGACTTAGACTAGATCATTTCAGTTTGCTTGATTACTCTGTGTAGATAATCGTTTCAATAGCGTCCATTCAATTACACTTCTACAATCTACCAAATTTCCTCCACCCACCACCTGACTCCAAGAGGAAGAAGAAAAATGGACCAGGAAACATGTATGAAATAGGAGCATCAACATCTACAGAGACCTAACAAGAAGCTGGAATAAACTAAGAGGCTATACTGTTAGAAATCTGGAAATACATGTTGGGGGGGCTTGAAGAATAAATGAAACATCTTCACTCTTTTTCAAAGAAACGGTTTATGAGAGTAAATTTATACAGCAAATCTTGATCTAATTTTAGTGAACCAGGCTTTAAACCCATTGAGAATCATAAATTGTACTCTATAGTAATTTGATGAATGTTACCTAAGCAAAGCAGAAGAAAAAACGCAGGTTATGACCTTGGATGATTCAATGGTTTTACGCATTCACAGACTCAGTGACGCACATGCAGACTTGTTTTGGACTGCTTTAAACAAGCTCTGCCAGCCAGAAATTGTGCATCCACAGAACAGGTTGCTGTTTCTCTCTGACATACTGTAACTTCGTAATGATTTTATTCTTCTCTTATTTTAAGTAAATTATTTCACTGACACTGTCTAAGTAACTACATACAATAACGATCTCTTTAGGGATTAAGTGCTAGCTGGTTAGGTTAGTTGGCCGATCTTGATTAGCTTGTACTAGAGACACCTGATTAAAATAATATTGCTTGTCATGTAGACATATTAATATTCAGCACCGCTTTGATCACACACCAGTGCCCTAATCTGGATGTTCATCTTGTTCCACTGTCTGATCTATTTCCATCTGAGCTAACTTCATGTTCTCACATTTATGCAGGTAATAAATGATTTGGTTAAATTGTCCCTTGTGACTTAGATGCACCATTTTAGGGGAGCATCATTATGATATCGCTTGACTATACATAGCAGTGTCAAGGTGTATTATTTGCATTAGCTTTTTCCATTGGTGTCAGTTGAAATAAATGAATTGTCACATGAACAGATTATATACTGTATTACCTCTCTATGTACTCTTCTACCAAGTCATTGTGCTTCAGATACATCAGTAAATACAAGTGAGCCGAGCCATTTCTGTGTATATAATTCTGACATTATTGTCCTAATGTGGATTAAAATAATAAAAAAAGACTTCCACAGGATAATTAAGTTTAGAAAAAAACATACATTTAACATTTAATGTCACCCCTATTCATTTCTTGACATGTATTTAGATTGTAATTATATTGTACACGCAAATTGTTGTGATTTTGAGTGCTTCTTTCAAACAATGTAAGATCATACTAAGTATCATTTATATGCATAGTTGTTCTCGCACAACTTAGAGTGTATTATAACTATAAAGGAGAGCCAAAATTGGCAAAATCAGAACACAGCACAATCGCAACCTGCTTGTTTTCTCTAAATGAACACCAGGAACTATGACGTCATTACATGCATATGCAAGTACATCATTCTTCTGCTGTGATGGACTTGCACCCTGTCCAGGGTGTACCCCGCCTTGTGCCCGATGCTCCCTGGGATAGGCTCCAGGTTCCCCGTGACCCTGAAAAGGAGTAAGCAGTAGAAGATGGATGGATGGATGGATGGATGGATCATTCTTCTGTCTGAGAAAACAGAGGGATTCATCCACTCATCCTGGAAACAAATGTTTGAAAGATTTATGAAAAAATATCTTCTGCCATCGATTTAATTTTGTAACTAAAGCTTAGTGACACCAACTTAATGAAAATACACCAAAAGTCCATCAAATCTAAGTGAATCGATTAATCGGTGCATAGACTGCTTATAAGGAACAAAAACGCTTGTTTTGAAAGGTACATGGGTGAATCTAATGGATTATTCGGAGCTTGGACCCCTAATAAGCAACACATAATGTATTAGCTTACACTATCTTTGTGAATATACGCCAACATCTGCCAAATCTAAGTGGGTACATCTTATTGCTATTTCAGTGCTTGCACCCCTAATAAGCAATTATATCTTTTTTTGAAGCACTTTTAGGGGTTATTAGTAGTCCAAGCACCGAAAAAGCAATTAGATTCACCCATATAGATTTTTTGTTTTCAACACTGTTGGTAAAATGTGTTGCTTATTCGGTGTTTGGACCCCTAATTGACTTTGTTTTCAACAAGCTTTTACTGACTATGAGACAAGAGCAGCAGAGACCAAATCAATGTAAACTTTTCAAACCAGCAGACTCAGACTCAGCTCTTTAGATAAACAGTCAATGATCAGTGCTAGTGGTAGTCCATCATGACTCGAATTGTAAATTATTCTTGTGTGCATGTGTGTTTGTGTGTGTGTGTGTGTGTGTGTGTGTGTTTGTGTGTGTGTGTGTGTGTGTGTGTGTGTGTTTTCTTTCATTTACTTTAGGCCATTCTTATTATTATCTTGCATGTGTGGCTTGTATAATATCAAATGATTTTAATATCCCATCTTCACTCATGAAAGCAAGAAGAGCTTGCTGCTTTTGTTTTTCCACCCATAATGTACATTATATAGAGTTTATAGTCTTTATTCCTTTATGTGTGTAATGTGCAAAATGGAGTAATAAAAAGCAATCTGTATATCATTTCATCTTCATTTTAATGTCCTGTAGTAAGTAAATCTATATCAGGAGATTTTAAAAAAAAATAAAAATAAATAATAATAATAAAAATAGTGATTCTTCACTTCAACATGCCTTCTAAAAGCGTGCTGAGATGATTGTGGATGAAGTCTAATAGCTTTCTTCGAAGCACATTTCATAGCGTGTGTGTGTGTGTGTGTGTGTGTGTGTGTGTGTGTGTGTGTGTGTGTGTAAAGTCCGTAAGATGTGTACCGGCTGAATCTTTTCCTCTTAGAAGGATACATAAGGATCAGTTGATCAATAAAAAACTGATACATCATTGTGCAAAATGTGAGCATGTGTGTGTGCGTTAGAGAGAAGTCTAAATACTAGTTTAAATGTAGATATGTAGTGCAATAAGATTCCTTCATAAACATTCTCATAGCTAGAGAGAAAAGTGAATTAGGTGCTATTACAGAATATTTTACCAGAGGGCACTAACATTCTGAATTGTCCTGTTTATGTAAATGTGCATGTCATGTTTGGCATATTGTTAATAGAACAACATTCTTGTATAAACAGCTGGCTTGTTTTCTAATAACCCAAGCACAAACAAGAACAACAGTAAAGGAAAAAAAAAATCTAAATTTTCTGTCGATGAACTTTCACTTTAAAGCCAGTCACTTTAATATGTTTAATAGTTTGATGGAGCTAACAGTGGCGATCTGGCTCGAAAAGTATATTAATGTATGATCTTAAAGCCTGTTTTATTTTTATCTATGATTCATGAACAATGTTAATAGTGAACACTTTTGAGCTTAGCTTGCTTATCAATGCATTTTCTAGCTGGCTAAAAATTAGTATTTTTGTTTGTTTGTTTGTTTTATTGATCCCTGGGTATTAAATGAAATCCACTGAAGTAACTCGGTACCTGAATAGTAATTTTTACAAGATACTTTCTCACTCTTACTGACTAGTTTTGCTCGTACTTGATTAAATATTATTTTAGACTACCAATACATTTACTTGAGTTTAGTTTACTAAACTACTCTACCCACCTCTGAATAAGAATATCATTTAGTTGTCATTTTCAGCTTTATGAGCTTTGCCTTATATGGAGTTTTGTGTGCGTGACTAAAGGTGCATTGGTTGGGTTGTGAGCACACTTGATAATTTACAGGTAATAGGCATTTTTCAACATATGTACATGAGTACGATGAAAATTCCTGAAACTGTTAGAAATATTTAGTTCAGTTTGAAAATATTGATAAAGGACTGTTATGGAAAATTTACACAAACTTCACGTCAAAAATCTTGATATATCGCTTTGCTATTGATATATCGCTTTGCTTATTTGTAAGTCGCTTTGGATAAAAGCGTCTGCCAAGTGAATAAATGTAAATGTAAATGTAAAAATCATATGCTTCATGAGTGAAATGATGACCATTTTTTCAACACTTACCATGGTTTTTAACATGTGCAGTTTCCGAGTATAACATGCTGAAATGCTCCTATTGCACATATTGCTCACCTGATGTCACATGATGTCACTTGTGAAAAACTATATAATAATGTGAATGTGACTTTTTTGTAATTAATTAATTGAATTGTTTATTAATGATAATGATAATGATAATGAGTCTTTGTTGGTCACATATATATATTACAGCACAGTGAAATTCTTTTCTTTGCATACCCCATCATGCAGCCATGACACAGCGCCCCCTGTAGCAGAATAGGTTAAGGGCATTGCTCAAGGGCCCAATAGTGGCAGCTTGGTAGTGCTGGGGCTTGAACCCCTGACCTTCCGATCAATAACCTTTCAGTTAGCGATCAGTTTATTATTTTATTTTACTGCATGTCCGATGTACTCAAGTGATCCTTTCCGAATTCGCCATCCGATAATAAATTGATAATAAATCATGAAACTGTTAGTCTTGACTTGCAATGCCACCTTTGGGCTCAGCTCTGGGGAATGCTTTCGAACAGAGTCATCGATGCACAGAGTGAGGGATGGAGAGGAAGTGGGCAGGTGGAGCAGAGAGTGAAAGGGCATGCAAAAGGAAAGCACTCTGAAAAGAAGCAGCAAAAATGTGACAAAATTACTGACTTGTACAGGGCTTCAAGTGCAAGTCAGTCTGATCTGTAAATACTGTAGCTTTGTGTTCGCTAACTTAGCTAATCAAGCATTAACCATAGTTGCATTACTAGCAAAAGTTAGCACTATTATTATTGTCACTCAAAATATGATAAAGTACAGCACTATCTACTATATAGATATAATACTAACAATTTAGCAAACAAATATCCTCATTTACATACAGTACATTTAGGGAGCCCTCCATGTTGTTATTTTAAATGTTGAAATTGCAAATACAGCAATAACAAAAAACACTTTTCCAAGCAATGAGTCATAAAAGGCAACATCATGTTCAATATTAGGATTTTTCTAAATAGATATCATCATGATGTAGTTAGTATTGTGCTAACAGATATTTGTGCAATTTAGAAAATTATGTCTGCCCATATGTGAGGTTGAAAGAGAGAGTCAACCTGGCACTAGCTTTGCTGCAGTGGTCACACTACAGGGTCAACCTGAGATGACAAGTAAAATAAGAGAAATGAATTATGCTTTAATATATTTGTATGAAATATAGTATGGTTACATCTGAGGTGAGTATGTTTAGTGGTTTCAAAATGTGTTGTGGGTGTATGGGATGGCTTAGATGAGTGTGAGAGTCCCGGCGTGAAATTATGTCCCAGTCCAGCCCTGGAAGGCTCTTTGTTAGTATACAATAGGTTCATCCCTGACTGTTAAGTGGGGTAAAATAGATGAAATATGAAATAAAATATGAATTTATGGATTACCTCTGAGGATCACTGTCACTGGGAACTTCTGCCAATTCAGTGGTAAAATATTCCACAAAATGATTTGTGTAAGACAGCAGCATTTATTATATATATTACATCATATATCACTACATGATTTCATTGGAAGATCATAGCATCATAGCAGACACACAAGGAGGTGTCCGGATCAGGTGATTGCTTTACGACTACATATGAAGTCCCATCATCCATAGCTCCTGATGAAATTCAATATATTAGCAAACCAAAATATGAAATATCTCACTGCACTATGCCAGTGTCAAAATCTCTGTGATTGTTCTGGACTTTTATTTGTTTATAGGTCTGGCTAGCTAGTTGTCACTAGTGAAATTTAGCTAGCTAGTTCACAGTTTAGCTGTCTTTTAGCACAACAGGGCACACTCTTCTAATTTTGTTGACCTGCTTTTGGTATATTCTTTGGATGCTCTTCGTTCGAGAAGAGACTGAGAATGAAACAGGAGGCCAGACCAACAGATGAAACAGATAAAACATGTTCATTCGCTTTATAAACCACCATCTGCCACTGGTGTCCAGGTGTTACACTCCACCGTGGCATCTATCCTGGGCAACTTTTTGTTCACCTTTAATATGCATAATGAATATTATCGGGACAATGACATTCTTACATTGGACCGGAACTGATGGAATTGTTTTTGTCGAACATGTCAAAGTTCAAATCTGTGGCATGTCAAGATCATGTCTTAAGAGAAACTGTACCTTGTTGTCATGGAAACGTGTAGCTTAGTGGAAGTGCCAGGCATGTGATCATAGAGTAAGCAACAGGAGAGACAAAAGTGTCCACAGAATTGTACTGTGTGTGTGTGTGTGTGTGTGTGTGTGTGTGTGTGTGTGTGTGTGTGTGTGTGTGTGTGAGAAGAGAGAGAGAGAAAGAGAGAGAGAGAGATACTCAACATCAAACTGATGTAAGTGTCTTGTCCTTGAATTCCTGAGTGCTTGATGAGCATCAAATTAAGGATTCGTGTGAATTGGGGAATATGACAGTACACTTTACCTGTGACCGTCAAAGTGTGACCCGGTGAGAGATTTAAAAAGAGATTACCTGTCAGATGTTAAATCAAGATGATCACTATGGCACAAATGCTGCCTTCTTGTTAGCTACAGATATAGCAGTTCTTTGTAACAGGACTATTCTTTGGATCATTTAAGTCTACCATTTTCACGTTAATGGTTCAAAATTTCCTTGTATTATAATGAGCCTAGAGCATTCACGTATTTAATTACTAAGCAAAAAAAAAAAAAACCTTCAAAATACTGCATGAGTCTAAAATGATTACTTATCACCTTTTTGCCACTCACTCCCTGCTATTAGGACTTGATCTGCACTTCTCACTCAGCCATCATCTCTGCACATTAAGATAAATGACTTCAATAATTTTTATTCAGCATGCAGAAAGGGCACAAACAAATAACCTTAAAAAGCACTCAGTAGGACAGAAAATGCACAAATAAGAAGAACTCTAAAAAAGGGGAGGGGGGCTATATTTTTCTCACTTTCCTGGGAGGGAGTATAATACATTATATAACTTCTGGTTCAATTTCAAACAGGAATGCTGGAACGCTCTGATTGCTGTGACATTGAGGTGACCTACTGATAAACGAGTAGAGGAGCCATTTTCAGTCCTGTTAAAGACCCTGACCCCTTACATGTTGTGTATAATACATATAGTTGTATATTTGCATTTAGACATATTCACTGATTGGTTTATTGATTTGAATATTCTTTTTGGCTATGAATCTACACACAATCATCCATAATGGCAAAGCAAATATGTGGTGTTTTTAAAAATATATATATTTATTTATTTATTTATTTATTAAATAACCCAAATCGAAATATCAGAAATAGGTTAATCAGTCCAAGGAACTCTCTGTAGATTGTATTTTGTTAAGGGAATAAAAGTATAAATCCATTTCTAAAGTTTTGAATGTTAACAGGAACATAGTGGGCTCCATCATGGTGAAATGAAAAAAAGGTTTGGATGAAAAGTCCAAAACTGTAATATTTGAAATATCTTAATCAATCCAAGGAACTCTCTGTAGATTGTATCTTGTTAAGGGAATAAGGGCATTTCTAAAGTTTTGAATGTCCTCAGGAGCATAGTGGGCTCCATCAAATCTGAAAATGTTTGGAACCACCAGGACTCTTCCTGGAGTTCAGCCAAACTCAGTAACCTGCAAGATGAGCCTTGGTGAGGGAGGACCTCTTGCAGAACCTGCCGGAAGGACAACCATATCAGAAATACTACTTCAATCAGGCCTCGTGGTAGAGTGGCTAGAGGAAAGCCTCTCCTGAGTAAAAGGCATATGGTAGGAGATTAAATGACTCTGAGAGCATGAGAAAAATGGTCCTCTGGTGTGATGAGTCAAAAATGTAACTCTTTGGGTTGAACTTCAAATGCAATGTCTGTTGAAAATCAGTGTGACAACCTGGGAGAACCATTCACATGATTAAAGTCCGACCTTTTGTAATCAATTATTATTATTATTATTATTATTATTATTATTATTATTATTATTATTGTTGTTGTTGTTGTTGTTGTTGTTGTTGTTATAATTGTCATTATTGTTGTTGTTGTCATTGTTTCAACCATTTCAACCGTAAGTAAAGTTACGATATTTTGAAGTCTGACGCAAAAGTGAAAAATTACACTTAACGATTTCATCCAAACACATGCCGCCTTCCTCTACACATATAACCTAATCTCCTTATGGAAAAACAATATGACTGACACTAATTATTTTAAAATGAAATAATGATATTTTTTTTTTTTTTTTTTTTAAATTTTTTTAAATTTGAGAGATAATTTAATACTTATAAAAAATATTTGTATTCATTTATCGCTATTACTGCTTATGACTTCTAATTTGTTAGCTAAATGTATTAAGAGAACACTACGTAGGTGTATAATTACTGACTGTAACCCATCTATTGCTAAGCAGGGTTCGTCAGACTCCCTCTTTAGCATCCATCAGTGGAAAAGCACAAGTAGCGGAGCATGGCTGGGCTGATATTTGGGAGACAGGCAATAATCAGCACTGTAGAGACACTGGCATTGGTGAGAGAGAGACACACAGAGAGAGAGAGAGAGAGAGAGAGAGAGAGAGAGAGAAAGAGATAGAAAGAGATAGAAAGAGAGAGAGAGAGAGAGAGAGAGAGAGAGAGAGAGAAGAGAAAGAGAGAGAGAGCGATCATGTGTGTGTGTGTTTGACTTTATTCTTTTATCTGGCTTAATACTAATTACTATAGATGTGAAATATTACAAATATGATTAGTATTATTCTTACATGCTCTCACTAGCAGTGGAAAGTTTTAGGTGTTTGAGTATAAATGTTTTCTGTTTCATGCTACTGTGGCCCACTGATATCCTTGAGACGTTATTGTGCCTTTTGAAACTATGTTGGTTTGAACTGTCTGAAGGAGAACACGTTAGGTCACAGTGTTGGGATGAGAAAGGAGACACTCCGAGACAGCAGTTTGACCCTGAGTGCTGTATATAAGGATAACAAGAGTGTGAACGTGGCCAGAAGGCCATGTAGGCTTCATGAGTGTGAGTCGGGCTTCACTTCATTTTGTATTTGCCTCTCTCTCTTCTGTTTTTGTTTTTTGCCATGACAGCACGTGTGTGTGTGTGTGTGTGTGTGTGTGTGTGTGTGTGTGTGTGTGTGTGTGTGTGTGTGTGTGTGAGTGTGTGAGTGACTGTGGTGCTAGTCCAAGGGAATCCAACGGAACATTGTTGCTGGGGTTTTAAAGGTCATTGTCAGGACGTAAACTGTGCACAACCAAAAAGATGCAGCCAGGAGAAGTGTTTGCAGTCAGATCTGACACTGATAAAGGGTAGAACACGATTAGCATGAATTCTGCCTCAAAAAGCTACATAATTTACAAGGTAGGTGTGTCTAATAAAGTGTACAGAGTTTAAAAAGCTTAGCAATGGTGTTGTGACTGCACTCACACTGGCCGAATATCTGGTCAGTGGTGCTCCCTTTTACTGATTTCATTCACAATTCACAAATTGTACATTTGCACTTAATCACTAAGCACTTAAAAGAGCACGTTTTATTTTTTTTACGACATGAATTCATGGGAGGAAATTGTTCAACCATGACTTCCTGTTTCAGAGAGATATAAATATGAGGTGACACACAGGCCAAAAATGGGTTAGACCAAGGAATATAGCTTTGTTGAGCTTTAGAAAATGGGAAGTGGTAATAAGAAAATAGCACAAGCTTTGAAAATGCCCATTTCCACCATCAGGGCAATAAATAAGAAGTTCCAGTCAACTGGAAATGCTATTAATCAATTCGAGGTGTGTCTATCGTTTCAACACACTGTGAAGAGGACGGTTCGAGTGGCCAAAAAAAAGGGATAACAGCTGGAGAATTGCAGAAATTAGTTGCGTCTTTGGAACAGAAAGTCTACAAAACTACAATTCGAAGTCATCCCAGTCCCCTGACTCGAAACCCATAGAAATCCTGAAGAGGAGAGTCCATGGACCTCGAAAGGATCTGGAGAGATTCTGTATGGAGGAACGGTCTTAGATCCCTTGCCGTGTATTCTCCAACCTCATGAGGCATCATAGGAGAAGACTCAGAGCTGTTATCTTGGAAAATGTTTTTGATTATTTTTGTGATTTTTTTTTTTTTTTTTGCAAAAGATTATAAGGTTAAATAATAAGGACAATTTTCACAACCGTCTTTGCTCATAATTACCAATTGTTCCAACATTAATGGAGGGCACTGTATGGTAGGTTTATCTGATTTTGGTCAGTGTGTGTATATGTTGTACTAATAACAATAATAGTATACTTGAGGGCAATACAAATTAAAATTGTACAATATCTCTATATAATAAAAGTATGAACAATCTCTCCCCACTTTAATTGCAGTGTGTAAATTATACACTCCACCAGCAGAGGTCAGGCATATACAAAAAATCCATTCAGAATCTTACACTCTGTAAAAAACAAATTCACTAATTGAATAAAATCTTTGCAAGTGAAAATATCTTGAACATAGTCATAGTTATCATATAACTGAACATCATATAGCTGAATAATAGTATATTTCATTTATAAGAATGATAAGTATTTGTTTAAATAAGAAACATTACATATTATTCATATATATATATATATATATATATATATATATGTGTGTGTGTGTGTGTGTGTGTGTGTGTGTGTGTGTGTGTGTGTGTATATATATATATATATATATATATATATATATAATATATACACGCATATATACTGTATACTTATGAATAATAATAATAATAATAACAATAATAATATTAATAATAATAATAGGCTCCAGGCTCCCTGTGTAGTATAAGCAGTACAGAAAATGGATGGATGGATGAACATATATGTTAGTTTAATCTGGAAGAAACTGGAAGAAGTGGTGCAGAGGGTAGAGTTTCTGTCTCACAGCTTCAGGTACAATCCTGAACTCAGTTTTTGTTTGTGTGGAGTTTCATATGTGTTCACATGGGTTTCCTCAGGGTTCTCTGGTTTCCCTCCACCTCTCAAAAACATGCATGTAAGTAGATTGGCTGCTCCGAAATTTCTGAGGTGAGAATGAGTGTGTGAGTGTGTGTATGGTGCCCTGTGATGGACTGGTATCCAATCCAGTGTGTATTCCTACCTAGCATCCAGTGTTCCCAGGATAGGCTCCTGATCCACAACAGCCCTGACAAAGATAAAACAGTTACTGAAAATGAAAGAAAGAATGAATAAGGAACAATTTCAGTACTGTAGTTGTGTTTTTTTAAATAAAGAAATCCAAAAAAAAGCTGAAAAAATTTAATCAGTCTGTATTAGCTGGGTTGGTTTTTATTATGCTGGTCCATACCTGAGCTCTACATTCTCATCTCCACCCTGGAAATCATAAATAATGTCATAAATAATATGCACTAAAATACGAGCGCATTGCATGTGGGAGGACGTTATTTTCTTTCGGCACATTAAAAGCTACCGTATAAATCACTATAAATCTCAGGATAATCAATTCCCAGATATGAGGGCGGATAAGCTGGAGGGCCTGAAGTCCTCAGATATAAAAGTTCTATTAAGCCATTAGGGTTATGTTCCTGTCTACGATACATTGTATGAAGTTTGAATGTGGCAACAGAGAAAGTGCACCTTCCGAGAGAGAGAGAGAGAGAGAGAGAGAGAGAGAGAGAGAGAGAGAGAGAGAGAGAGAGAGAGAAAAAGTGAGAGAGAGAGAGAATAAATAGCAAATATTGATTCCTACAATGAACTGTCTCTCTCCCTTAGCACATATTATGCCCATCATCTCACAGCTAAGAGCTGGCAAATTGAGAGAGTGTTGACAAAGTGGGCTGGGAGGGATTTCCTCTAGAAACTACTCAAAAGAGCTACGTTATCCCATCACAGGTATCATATGTGACACGTGAAACCACCAGTGACCCTGTAGATCAGTCTCTTCTCTTGTAAAAGGATAGAAACCATGTAGCTAGGTTCTCAATGTATTAATTATTGAGGAGGGCAAGGAACACACCATCCTTTTCACTTCCAGGTCAAGCCTAAAGCCATGAAGTGCCACAAAGAGTTTTAGAAATAAAACAGTTAAGGGCCAAATTAGGTAGAGCTGTGCTCTTCAGTTAGCAAGTTAAGGCAAATTCACCCCAAAAAAGAGGACTGGAATTTGTTATTTGTGAGATGAAGTTATTAATAAAAATTGTACATAATGTTTGGGTAAATTTCATTTCAGAATTTTGGTGGTTAATAGATTATATAATAGACTTCTAACCAGAAAGTGCGTAAGTGTAAGACTTGAGCAAAAATCTGTTAAATCCAAATCTACATGCAGAGTATTTTACCCTAAAGCAGAGCAATGGTTGCTACGGAAAATGAATCAACACCTTCTGACCAATCAGATTTGAGAATTCAAAACACTGTGATATAATAATAATAATAATTTTTAAAAATATATCAGAATTTAATATACTCCTATTTTTTAAATAATGGACATTTTTTCTGGTTTCTGAGAAAATTTCATCTAAAAGTTCCTGTAATCAAATTCACACGTCCTAGTTTATTCGCATTTACTTGAGAAGACATGAACCTCTTATTGCATAACCATGACATCAATCAGTTGTAGAAACAAAAACAGAGCGAACATATCTATTTTCCACCTCCACTATCTAGTCACGTGCCCGTGTTTTCCTGCGAGCGACAGCTGAAGTGCCGTTGTTAGCACTTTGTTTTGTTAGCATGTGCACATCCAGGTCTCATAACATTAGGTCCGATCAATGCACTTCCCTTTTGAATTACTGCTCGTGAGCTGTGCTCAGGAAGGCTCATTTGTGAGGAATCGATAAGGCAAAGGGATTGGGTGCAGATGGAGCAGTACATCAAGCCGCTCTTGATGGGGAAATCATTGGGGTCAGTGCTGAGGAGGCTGCAGGTTATCAAAGTAGTTACACTCCTGCAATGCTACAGCCTCTGTAACAGCAGAAATGAGAGAGAACTAGCTAGTGCTTTCTCTGCTTCATCCTTTACAGAATGCTGCTTCATTAAGCTCTTTCTTAGCATCGCAGTGCATGTCAAATACATCAATTCGTCACTACAATTTTTCTTTACTCTGCTATAACACTTATACAGAGCTCTAACATGGTTTGTTTGATTCCGTTTAGTCAAAGTATTTTCACTCAGAATATTTTACCTCATAAAATGCCCTTTAATCATCTCTTGCCTTTAGCCATCTAGGTGTAACATTAAGGGAAAATGGTATACTCAGTTAATCTATAACTGCTCTAGTAGGATTATTGCTGGTGTCTGTCATGAGTTCTGAACAAAAACACACAGGGATTACATGGTATGAAAAACAGCTTGGAAAGGACAGCTAACATTATGTGAAATTCAAAATAAGCCAGGCTAAGCTAAGTTACCACCATCAGCTAGCTAACATTCCTCTGGTTTTATTTTTTCTAATAAAGCTGGTTCAGGTTAAATGTTTTCTTACTCTTTGTAGCAATGTAGTGTTGTGATAAAGAGTGTTGTTTTCTTAATTTACTGTGACTTTCCATCTGGGTTTAATCAAGTGATCTATCTATCATGTTGTTTGGTATCTAGCTAGCATCAGACTGCCGCTAACGTTGTATATTGCTACCAGGGTTAGCTATAGAAAGCTAAATACAAGGGTGAGGCTAAGAGTGCCGATGAGGTTGTAGAAACCAAACATACAGTGCATCCGGAAAGTATTCACAGTGTTTCACTTTTTCCACATTTTGTTATGTTCCAGCCTTATTCCAAAATGGATTAAATTCATTATTTTCTTCAAAATTCTACAAACAATGCCCCATAATGACAACATGAAAGAAGTTTGTTTGAAATCTTTGAAATTTATAAAAAAAAAAAAAAAAAAGCACATGTACACAAGTATTCACAGCCTTTGCTCAATACTTTGTTGAAGCACCTTTGGCACCAATTACAGCCTCAAGTCTTTTTGACTATGATGCTGCAAGCTTGGCACGCCCATTTTTGGGCAGTTTCTCCCATTCTTCTTTGCAGGACCTCTCAAGCTCCATCAGGTTGGATGGGGAGCATCGGTGCACAGCCATTTTCAGATCTCTCCAGAGATGTTCAATCGGGTTCAAGTCTGGGCTCTGGCTGGGCCACTCAAAGACTTTCACAAAGTTGTCCTGTAGCCACTCCTTTGTTATCTTGGCTGTGTGCTTAGGGTCGTTGTCCTGTTGGAAGATGAACCTGCGCCCCAGAGCGCTCTGGAGCAGGTTTTCATCAAGGATGTCTCTGTACATTGTTGCATTCATCTTTTCCTCGATCCTGAATAGTCTCCAGGCTCCTGCCACTGAAAAACATCCCCACAGCATGATGCTGCCACCACCATGCTTCACTGTAGGGGTGGTATTGGCCAGGTGATGAGTGGTGCCGGGTTTCCTCCAGACATGACACTTGCCATTCAGGCCAAAGAGTTCAATCTTTGTTCAATCTTTGGTCTGAGAATCCTTCAGGTGCCTTTTGGCAAACTCCAGGAGGGCTGTCATGTGCCTTTTACTGAGGAGTAGCTTCTGTACGGCCACTCTACCATTCGGGCCTGATTGACAGAGTTCTTCAGAGATGGTTGTTCTTCTGGAAGTTTCTCCTCTCTCCACAGAGACATGCTGGAGCACTGTCAGAGTGACCATCGGGTTTTTGCTCACCTCCCTGACTAAGGCCCTTCTCCCCCGATCGTTCAGTTTGGCGATCTGCTGGTTCCAGACTTCTTCCATTTACGGATGATGGAGGCCACTGTGCTCATCGGGACCTTCAATGCAGCAGAAATATTTCTGTTCCCTTCCCCAGATCTGTGCCTCGATACAGTCCTGTCTCGGAGGTCTCCAGACAATTCCTTGCAAAGATTTCAAACAAACTTCTTTCATGTTGTCATTATGGGGTATTGTTTGTAGAATTTTGAGGAAAATAATTAATTTAATCCATTTTGGAATAAGGCTGTAACATAACAAAATGTGAGAAAAGTGAAGCGCTGTGAATACTTTCCGGATGCTCTGTAGCTAACATTAGCTATCAAACCCTAATTCTTCTAAGTAAAACTGAACCGCAACCATCTGAACAGTGGAGAAAATCTTCTATCTACACCATCCTAACACTGTTTCACTGAGTCACATCTGGATCCCATTGTTATGTCAGTTTCATGATGCTACAAGTGTGAGTCACACACAGCAATTAAATGATTATCTTCCTATCATCAGGTAGTTTATTTATTTTATTGGTTGAGCTAATTTTGTGGTGCTTAAGTGACAATTATATATGTAAGGGATAATCCACGGCTAGTTGTGTATTACTTGATTTTAATGCACGACCTGGAAGCTAAGAACCTCCTTGGGGTGTCCATTAAAATTATTTAATGCACACCTAGCTTTGGATTATCCTACTCATACCATGGTCACTTGCCAGCATTGACAATTTAAAGCTGTCATTGTTATTTGCAGTGCAAAATTTGACTAAACCAACACAAATAACGGGACTGGACTTGCCTGTGCATTATACTGTTTTAACGCACACCTTCCAGCCAATCAGAATCGAGTATTCAGACAGACCATAGTATCTTTCCTGACATATTATGAAAGGTCTTTTTAGAGCATTTAATCATTTGAATTGGATTGTAACATGCATAGTATAGTCGTTTAGTTTAATATATTAGTAAAGGTACATTATGCATGAACAGAATGCAAAATAACATAATAATAATAATATTCATATTTAATATTTAATATGGGCTTTAAAGCAAACAATTTTTTTGTTTACTAAAAATTCTCATAAAAATTCTACAAAGATTCCTAATCTATCTATCTATCTATCTATCTATCTATCTATCTATCTATCTATCTATCTATCTATCTATCTATCTATCTATCTATCTATCTATCTATCTATCTATCTATCTATCTATCTATCTCTTGTTTTAAATTTCTGTAGCTTAGTGCTGGCTCAAATTAAGCTAGTGTGTGTTCTGTTATATTCTGACCCAGCACTAGGTTACATAAATGATCCCAATTGTTCCATTGTTACATTTAACACTGCAGTGTTTTTTTTTTTTTAGAATGATGTTCTCATTAATGAGGATGTTAGTGATGTTTTGGTTGTTTTTTTCATTAACTATTGGTTCCACGGTGCACACAATCACAGTTTAAAGATTTGTTTACAGCTAAATGGTTTCAGTTGGACAAAATGACATTGCATAGGTCACTTCCCTTACTTATGCAGTCACTTGCCAAAACACTTTGTCCATTATGCAGCATTGATTCGATTGCGTTGGCAGGATTTAGGATGGATTTTTTTCCGATTTGGTAAATGACTGCGCTAAGCAGCTGCGTTGGGCTTCTGCTCAAATCATTAACACGAACACAATGCCTGAAGCACTGTATGTCCTTTAACATTTACATAGCAGTGTCATCATTTTTGGACTCTTCACTTCTTGATTACCAAAGTCATACTGATGATCATCATTGTTTGCTTTGTATGCAATTAGTGCTGAGAGCATACAGTATAATGTACAGTGTTTTGCTAAGTATTACAAATTTTATTTTGCATATTTTATTTGACAACATTATTTACAAGAAACAGGTAACAAATTTTCTACAAATTCTAGTATACAGTTAGCATTTATCACAGAAATGCATTAAAATAAATACTTTCCCAACAGATAGAACAGAGCTATACTGTAATAATGTATTATAATTATTATTATTATTCGTAGTAGTAGTAGTAGTAGTAGTAGTAGTAGTAGTAGTAGTAGTATTTATAATTCATATTATTACTATTCTTTTGTCAGTTTGTTCCAGTTATGATGCTAATAGTAGCTGTGCATAACGTCCTGTCTTTTTCGCCCTCTCTGTAGTGCCACGTTTGCTGTTTCTTGTAAAGAAAACAATATGTGTCCAATTTATGCTCTCCTAGGCTCCTAAAACAAGCTGAGCTGTTTTTTTGTTCTTTTTTCTTTTTTCATTTGTTGCGCCCATTCAGCACGTAACAATGACAAAGTGAGAATGTTTACTTGCGATTAGCAGAAAGGCCTGTCGCTAATTAGTCAGATCTACCTTTATTGTTCCATTTGCACATTTCAGACAGACAGATCGTTATTAATTAGGGTCACTGCTGAGGTAAATGAAGTGAACAAGAAGCCCTACAGCTATATGGAGGACATTGAAACTAATCTCCCATTATCCCAGCATAGCATTCGGTGCAGTAAAGTAATGGCACCATTTTAAAGCTGCATTCGAATTGCAGAGGCAGCTCATAAACTCAGAGCTTTAAAAAGGTCTGCTAATGCATTTACAAATGTTCCTTAATGAACTTTCAACTCAATATAGTGCATTAACTGGTGACCTTAATAGCAATATGAGCGTAGCCCTGGTGAACTCAGATCATTTATGTACTATATATACTTTGATATAATTATGGTTTGTTAGATATTAGGAACCAGAGGAATCTATTCCTGCAAAAACAGACATGATTTTGAGCTTCATTTCAGGTTATAACATAGTTATAAACTCATGAGTCAGAAGTAATGTTTGTCCCAAGTCTAAAAAAACCCCAAAAAACATAACTACTGGAGAAATGAATAAAAAGCATGATGTGTTAAAAAAAAAAAAAAGTAATTATTGGCAAACTGCTGTGGTGCAAAAGCAATAAAACATACCAAGACTTATAGGAAAGAGTCATAGGAAAATAACACCACTCCCCATCGCAACACACCATCGCAGATTATTTTTCTATAATAACACTGCACATTGTGTTTTATATCTTACTCAAGGCTGTAACGTACATTGAAGGAAGGTACGCTATATTTTAGTAACGGCTATGGCCAAACACCTTTAAAACAATTCTCCTGAGAATATTCACTGCTGCTGTGTTCTAATTTCCCAAACAACCCACATGCATGGCTTTTTAAATGAATGACATATCATGATTTTTAATCATTTGTAGTTACATTTAATGTTGTGGATTGTCTGTTAGACAAGTTATGCTATGTTATGTTGTGTTTTAGCACCTATAAAAGTTTATTTCTTTGTTTCTGTCTCATATTTCTGTTACGAAGACAAAAAAAATGTTACCAAGAAACCAGAAGGCGCAAACTGATGACTTTCCTGTTTCAGAAAACTAGCTGACACTGGAGACTCCCTGCATAAATGTTAAATAAAGATTTATCATACGGATAATTACGTATGGGGAAATACACCATACATACAACAAATATAAGTATAGAACGATAACCTACTTGATAGTGAATTAATATTAACCTGTGATTTCCCATGCGTACAGAGCTACTACCAGAGCTGCTGTTATAGAAAATGAATCAACACCTTCCGACCAATCAGATTCAAGAATCTGAATTTGAAGCGATATATTTATGAGATCACATTTGAGGCTGATAATCTCCAAAGAGAAGTATTTCACAGAGCTATTGCTGAATGCAGAAAATCAGTTCAACAAATTATGGAAAGAAGAATCAGATGCTATACTCATGGGAATATGGTTATTAAGAATCAATCATTTAAGTGAATAAAGGCTTTGGGTTTGTCAGATCCTTCCTGTGATCAAGAGTTCCTTGTTAATGAAGGCTGTTAGTGTTAACAGTCTGAAATGTCCACACAATACAGATCAACCATCTAACCATGTAATATGAACGATTCAAAGCAATTCCAATTATAAGACCATCTTTACTTAGTGGACTGCTTGATGACGTAATATGAAACTTAATTATTTTATAATTAAATTACATTTATATTTTTATTAAAATAAAAATATAACATTGCTAAATATTTGAATAGAAACGTCCTTGATGCTTAGGGAAGAGATACTAAAGTGACTAAAGTTATCACCCGACTTCTGTGGACAGGAAACTATCTCAGTTTTCTTTTCAGTGTTCATTAGATTAGTTAAATATAGTTTTTGTAGGTCACACTGGATTTAAACAATCAATCGGAATTGAAACTTAGACTTAGTTCTATGCCTCTGATATCTACAGTGTGGAAAAAGGAAGGCAAGTGATTTCTGACACCATGAGGTGGTGCTACAGTCTCACGCTTACATTCTCAGTTTGTTATTTTGATTTCATATGGAGAATTTGTGATTGCATGGATATCATAATTTAGTAAAGAGCTAGGGTTAAATAAATGTGCTGTATCGTTTTCTTTCAATTTGCTCAAATTTAGATGTGTTTGGAGTAAAGTTCCAGGCTGCCTTTTACATGCAGACAGATCAGTGTCATTTCATGCAATTTTTAATAGCCTTCCATACAGTAGATGATAGAAAGGTTGTGATTAAGCTGGGTTAGGTGTATTAACATAAAGTGGGACCTGTGGTAAAAAGGACATTGGTTTTTTTTTGTTCACACCAGAGTGTAAGTAAGAATTCAATTCACACAGACCCCTTGCAGAGAAGTCACACCAACTTCACATCATGATTATAAGCACAGATTATTCACATGTGGATATTTCAGGGGATTTTTTTATATGCATGATATATGGTTTTATTTTAAATTTGTGATCACATGTTATTTACATGAAGTCATGATGTGCAATTTCAGGGCATAAAATGGTGAAATACATCTTCACTTTACACACATAATCATGTTAAAAAACATATGATCATTGCTTAAATATGTATCAAATATGTATCGAATTTTTGCAAAAGTGCCGTGGGTTAAATATCTTGTTCAGTGGATCAACAGCAACTCTCTGGCAGTCTTTCCATATATATTCCACATATATCCTTTATATACAAGAGCAGTCATATGGAAGAGTTGTGCTTTTATTCAATGTAGTGTGATAAATAAGGAATACACCATGGCAAGGTGTGCTGTTATAAGAAAATAATCATCGACTAGGTGATGTGAAGCCATTGCCACACACACAAAGTTGATTATATCTCAATGACAACGCATCTCAAAGATTGTTTTTACCCCACAGCAATTTGCTAACAATTACCTTAATAAAGAAAGAAAGAAAGAAAAAAAGAAAGAAAGAACAGCATGTCATATATTTAATCTATTTATAGTTACAGTTATGGAGTGTTTGTAAAATGTTGTATTATGATAAAGCAGCTATAAATAGACATTACCTCACCAGCCTTTATTTTTTTTTTATCTCTCTAGAGACTCTGGAGAAACTTCTGTCCTGAAAACATAAATTTTACAGCTTTACCCAGTGACTGTTACAACACGCTAGACTCCCTCTGAGACTCCTTTTACTAAATAGAAAACCTGATCATATCAACAATCGCATATATACATGTGTGTGTATGTTAAAATTGTTTTTAAAGTTGTTACTATAAAGCATAAATGATAATGTATTGCAACTAGTAGATTAATATATATTTTGCAGCTGTAAGTATTGACAGAGCTTCTGTTATAAAAAAAAAATTAAACAACAGTTTCTCATTAATCAGAATGGTGAATTCACCAGGGCATGGTATAATAAAAAATAATACAGTATATGTTACGCCTTACGCCTTTTTGTACATATTGTTACAGCATGAGTTTAGAACAGCAGTTTGTGACAAACTTTAAAATTTGTGAAGGAAATTTCCCATAAAACATTGATAAATTCCCACAACTTCCGAAGTCCAGTTTTCCAGTGTCTTCACAGGCATAAGTTTATCAAAGTGTTTTATACTTCCTTATGCTGTGACGATTGTGCTATGATGCTTTTGTAAAAACCAGGCCATGTTCACACACCTCTCTGTGGTGCTAGACATGTGTCGACTTTGTCTCTATTGATTGAGAATGAATCTATTCGGCGAGTGATGAGGTCACCTTATTTGTTAATAAAAATAGAAAGTACCGCCGTGGGACTTCATTAATCAAATCAAATGAGCCTCTGCCCTTCTATATGACTCTCAACATTTTGTTCATTCAGCAACTTTAACACGGTAAAAATTAGACTTTTTTTTGTTGTTGTTTTATATATGTATATATAATTTATTTATTTATTTTATTCTTTAATGATCCAGTCTTTCTATCAGTACCTTTTCAAACACTGCCTGACTACATTTCTCTACAATCATATATAGGTAATTTTGTAGCATCAGACAGCATCGTGGAGTTGATGTACTGTAAACTTGTAACAAATCTAATCTTTAATCGACATGACAGCAAGAATGAGACCTAATACACATCACTGTGATCTATCTTTTACTTATATTTTATATTATTGATCCGGTAATAGACAGTGATTGCCATTATAGATAGTTATTATTAGTTATTCTCAAGCTAGGAACATTTGAGAGTTTATGAATAAAGATGTCGTTAGTTAACCTCTTCTAATGTTCCCCCACGTCACTGGTTACTCAGTGAAAGAGGCAGTAGTTTACCATCAGTAACTAAAACAAGTGTATGATTTGAGACAAACGTCTTTTTTTTTTTTTGTATGAATCTTTCTTGTGTTTTTCTTCTTTCTTTTTCTTCTTTGATTTGAAATTCTACTTCAAATGTAAATTTATTTAGATGAATAATGACACGCTTACGATCACTTTTTAAGACTCAGGATTCAGGATTGCTTCCTTTCACTTGCTCTGTGGGGGCCAAAGATCAAGTAGTGTCAGTCAATCGCTGAAAAAAAAACAGATCCTCTGATTGGCTCCTTCTCACCCTGGTGTCACGGAGACGGGTGCTGCTGCAGCCTGTATTCTTTCAAGCTATCATCTGTCTCTCTGTCATCTGATAAGCCTCAAGTTCAACATCTCTGCCTTTCGTCACTGGAAATGACCGTCCAGTAATAGACACTAATCTCAGAAATCGTTATGAAGGTCCACTCATAATGTCCACTCCTTGTGTTGATTTTTTTTGTATACATTTGCTTGATTATCATGTGAAAGAGTAATTCATTGTCTCACTATGATAGCATCAGCTCCTCTCTCCTGTCTTATTTTAGATTCTGGCCTCATGCTCTGTGTTTGATGTTTCCATCCTTCAATAAGTTATACAGCTCTAGGCGCACTGCAGGCTGAGAAAGCAGATATAATGTCATTAATACGTGACGTGTCCCACCACGATCCATTGAGAGCTCAGGGTATCCCCGGGGGGGAGCACCTCTTTATTCCCTCAGTCTCGAGAGATATTCTCCCAGGATAAAGATCCAACCAGGGGAAGAGGTCAACTATAAGCAAATATCTCTCAATAACGGCTCAAAGTGGATTTAGTGTTTCACAAAGCATCCATATTCTCCCCGAGGATAAAGCTCATAAAGCTCAGACTTTTGTTCTGGGAGTTTTTATAATGTTAATTAGTATTGGAGGTGGTGACCATTTTTCTGTCTCTGCACTATAATAAATTGTTTCTTAGTTTGTACGTGGTATGAGGTTTTGATAAATCCAGTCAGACTTATTGAAAGTACAAACATTTTATAATATTTTTCCTATATGATGTTTTTACTCAGCTTATACAAAAGCAGTTTAGAGCTAGTGTTATAGTAAAATAAAGTATTAATAATTATATATTATTATAAAATATGATTCTAATCTGTTAATGAACATTTGATGATTTTTTTTATCCATTTATAGATACATTTAAAGTTATTTTCTTATATAAAGTTAGATAACATTTATGTTATAGCAGCTTTAAAGAGTTCTTCCCTCACCAGCCTCTCTTTCTTCTCTTGTTTTAAAGTAAATAAGACAAAAAAATGCAGCATCTCATGTTACTGAGAAACCAGAAGCGCAAAGTCCGCTGTCCTGAAAGCTTTCCAATAAGGGAAAACTTACTGACTGTTACAAAACGCTGACACTGGAGACGCCTTCCATAAATGTAAAATAAACGTCTCGATAATCGTATATCTTCCTTTTTTTAAACATCTTGTGTTATTAGAATTAGATTATTTTCAGCATTTGCCCTACAAGTCCCTGTGGATCAGTTGTTACTATAGAAACGCTAACGTATTAGAACAAGAGGCACGTTTATATAAAACTGTGATTTGAATTGCAGCTGTCACTACTGTCAGAGCTGCTGATAGAGAACATTAATCAACACATACTGACCAATCAGATTTGCAAATACAACAGCGCTGTGATATTAAACAAAATGATTAAATTATACTTATAGTTTGTCCTTCGTCCATATCAGTATTTACATGTGTGTGATGTAAATGGTCACATGACCAAAGACATTTACTTTCAAGCATGTACCTGAGACATCTGCATTAGTGCTCTGTAAAATGAGAAGAAGAAAAAACTAAACCATCTTGTAATACAGGTAGAACTGCCATGTTTGGTTGATACAAACTTTAATGTGATTGTACTGCCACATTTATCATCCACATAGCAGAATCCTGACTAGCCACACTTTATCAGTTTAAAAAACTATTCCAAAATATTATAAGAAAAATGTATAGTTAGATAAAATGAAAATAATTTCCTATTTTTTTCTGCCGATGTTTGTTCACATAATAAAGAAACACGTTAGTTACTGTAAGATTTAAAATGTTTTGTTTTTTTTTAACAAAAGAGCTCAAATTCTTTGCATGTCTGTCCCTCTAATATGTGTGTGTGTGTGTGTGTATGTGTGAAAGAGAGCTCTGCTTCAAGCTCTGGCTCCATGTTCCCAGTGTGTTCCTCTTATTAGTCTTGCCGGGTGTGTGAGCGGCCCTCTCCTCTGGCCTGTTGTTGTTTGTGAGTGCTAGGGGAGCTGCTGAAATGACAAGACATGCCAACAAATTGCATCACTTCTGCCTCAGTGGCTGAGGACAAAGTAGCGCCATATGCCCAGATCCAGCAATGAATGGGGCTCATTTCCATGGTCCACTCTGGCCCCCAGCAACCTCCCCAAACCACCCCAACCACCCCATCGACCCCCCTTTTCCACCCCAGAGACGTCTGCATGTCATTGTGACTCACTGATGATGAATCCTGCTGGCACTGTGTTTGTTTGTACATGCAAAATGCTTTTTTGTGTGTTTATCTCATGTAGCCGTAAATTGGATTATTTATTTATTTATTTTAGATTCGCTTATGCTTTTCCTTTGCTTTTTACACTTGGATCAAAATTTCTTGGTCGGAAAACAACCTTTAGCTCTTTTTACTCATTTTATTGTGACTTGAGCAACACACACAAACACACACACACATATATATATATATATATATATATATATATATATATATATATATATATATATATATATATATATAGAGAGAGAGAGAGAGAGAGAGAGAGAGAGAGAGAGAGAGAGAGAGAGAGAGCTCCATTGGAAAAGTAGAACAACTGCTGGAACTTTTAATAGTTGTACATTATATTTGTTAATGGAGTCTACTCTGAACACCACTTTGTCTCCAGCAGAGTCCTGCATCCTCGTAATCACTCTAATTAGAGTGCAATCCTGATGATCAATTAAAACACTGAGGCTAATCTGTTAACTTCACCCTTTGCCCTATGCTAGCAAATTCGCCCATTAGTATCAGTTTATTTTATTAAAAGGGCTATTAAGTTTTGGGAAGGGAAGCAATCCAAAACCTTTATCACTATCACTGCCTATGTGTGGCAGTGTGTTTACTGATTAGATATTTAGAGTGCCTGATGATACATCTAATTACAAAGTGTGTGTGTGTGTGTGTGTGTGTGTATGTGTGTGTGTGTGTGTGTGTGTGTGTGTGTGTGTGTGTGTGTGTGTGTGTGTGTGTGTGTGTGTGTGTGTGTGTGTGTGTGTGTGTGTGAGAGAGAGAGAGAGAGAGAGAGAGAGAGAGAGAGAGAGAGAGAGAGGGTCTGTCAGTGTTAAATTGAGCATAGACAGTCCAGAGGGTGGAAGCATGTCTGTACAGATGTTGGATGGCAGATTTATGTTCATCAGTCTCCCCAAATGAATTTAGATAGCTGTTCTAATGCATTCGCAGCACTCTGGACAGCTGCTAATTAAGTAACCCTTCTTCCATTGAGAAAAACATGATCATATCACAATCATATAATATCTATCTATGATGTATACAGCATCTGTGGAACATCTGTAATACAATACAGTGCAGTATATGACCATTATGGTTTAACCTTGTTCAGTGAGTTTTTATTATGTTAAATGAATCAGAAAGTTGAGATAAAACTCCTGACTTCTTTACATTTTTGTGCTGTTCCATGATGTTGCTAGTATATAATGCTCTGATGAATATGAGCATGTCGGATTTGTGTTATAGTAAAGATCAGAGACAGTCCTGAACGCATTCTGCTTCATTTAACACACCTGCTTGAACCCATCAGCTAATTACGAAGACCTTCATGGATTTGATTTGATGTGTGGAAAGCGGAAAAACATAAAGCTGTGGTAGGCTGTGGTTTTTTAGGATTGGAGTCTGACACTCCTGTTAAGTTCTCGCTGTAATTCAACTCACAGGTTTATATTAACGCGCTCATTCTAACACATTACCATTTCTAGAATAACAACTCATTTCCAATCACTTGTCTGGTGGACACTATCCATTCGCAGATATTTGAAAATGTCTGTAATTGTTGATATGGTGACGATTTCTGTGTTAGCAAATGTTACAGACAGAACTAAAGCTGTAACTTTATGTTTTCCTTCACAGGAAAGTTCATGACAGAGGACAGTTGAAGACTGCATCAAGACCAGCTGATTTTTTTTCCTAATCTTTGACTGTCCTGTTTTTGTTGAGCCTGTACCCATGATAGCTTCAGATTCCTGTTTTTGGCTAACAGGGGTGGAGCCCAATGAGGTCTGCTGCTGTTGTAGCACATCCGCCTCAAGGTTTGATGTTTTGTGCATGCTGAGATGTTTTCTGCTCACCACAGTTGTAAAGAGTGATTACTTGAGCTTCTATATTCTTCCTAGCATCTCGAACCAACCTGGCCATTATTCTCGGACTTCTCTTCAACAATTGGTTTCCACCAATAGAACTGTCGCTCACTCAAAGTCTTTTGTTTTTTGCACCATACTGTGTAAACTCTAGAGACTGCTGTGTGTGAAATTCTCAGGAGATCAGAAGTTTCTGAAATTCTCAAACCAGCACCTCTGACACCAACATCCCTGCCATGATCAAAGTCACAGAAGTCACAATTTTTCTTCATTCTGATGTTTGATGTGAACATTAACTGAAGCCTGTGACCGGTACCTGCATGATTTTTTTTTTTTTTTGCATTGTACTGCTGTCACATGATTGGCTGATTAGATAAGTGCATGAATGCGTAGATTTACAGGTGTTCCTGATAAAGTGGACGGTGAGTGTGCATTAGTATTTTAAGTTGGTCAGAGTGTGTCTTCAATCATCAGAAGAATTTACATGAACTGAGCTTACTTACAATTACTTACTGGCTTTAGTCTGACTGCAGATAAGAACAGAGGTACTAACTTTACCTTCACCTCCTAAGTCACATGAATAATGATAATCTTTAGCAGGTTTTCCTCACACATCTGGCGTTTTGGGTTCGATTCCCGCCTCCACACTGTGTGCATGGAGCTTGCAAGTTCTCCGCGTGCTTCAGGGGTTTCCTCTGAATACTCCAATTTCCTCGCCCAGTTCAAAGACATGTGTTGTACACTGATTGGCATCTCTAAATTGTCTGTAGTGTGTGAGTGTGTGTGATTGTGCCTTGCGATGGGTTGGCACCCCATCCAGGGATAGGATAGGCTCCAGGATCCCCCGTGACCCTTTATAGGATAAGCTGTACAGAAATCAATGGATGGATAAGGTGCAATGTAGCTTTTTTTTGAAAGATTAATTGATTTTATTGCACATTTATTTTCGCCAAGTGATCACATACTGGATTATTCAAATGATATCATATGTACCTGAATTCACATGTGCGTAACATTTTGAAATGTACCTTCACATTTCCCCACATGTGAAAAACATATGATTATATATGATTTGTCTGTAAGGGATCTCTTCTTGAACCATTTTCATAGTGTGTTAAACTCCTAACTTTTAGCTGTAAAGTAGTTCAAGGTTCTTAGTGAGCATATGTTTACTCTGGGATCAGGGGAATCTCTGCGGGCTGTGATTCTGACCCGGCTCACTGATGATGATCGCTCGTATGTGTTCCTGCCACCTTCGCTGGCTCACTACCAGCTGTTCCCTGGCACTGGGCATTCAGACGCCTTCTCTTAGTGTCTGACCAGGAGTGTGTCACCCCTCAGGTGATGTTTTAGTGCCAGGCTGGCTGGGTTGATGCCAGATACCAATCATGCTTGTGTCCTTAACAGCCATTATCTTTTGTAGTGAATAATTAAGAACAATCGGTTGAAAAGAAGCAGCTGTTTAAAGGGTAACATTGTTCATCTCATTAATATTGTACACAATCTCATTTACTTAGAAATCTTTGAAATTATTTTTCCTCACTAAAATCTCACTAAAAAGGAATTAAATAAGGTGTTTAATGGCACTTCTAGCCCTTATTTGGTGTACAAGGATTTTGAATCAATAAAATCAATGAATGTAGACAAAATAGGAAGGCATTAAAGAAACTGCTTTGGCATTCGGTTTTTGGAGAAGACTTTGAAAACAACAATCCTTGCTTATGTGTTGATTAAAAAATGGACTATTTAAGAGTCATATTCAAAGTGTTTTTTTTTAAACATAAAATAAAAGCGAAAACATATGTATTGTGTCAAATGTTTAGGTAAAAGTACACTTCCCACTTGAAAAAAAAAAGTATTTAAAAATAAAAAATTTAATCCATTTCGACTTTCAAGTCAACACCAAAGCTAATTCACTTTTTAATAAATTATAATTTTTTTTGTCTGTCTTTCTGTTTTACCAAATCTTTACTGAATTATAAAACTGTAACAAACTAAATATGACGTCCACCTCTTTGATTTGGCGCGACAAAGAAAGGCAACACCCACTACTGGTCTTCTTTTGTCCTTCTAAAAAAAAAATTCTTCTCTCTCTTTATTTTCTGAAAGAAGATCAAATATTTCTGCTTGAGGAGACCTTTTTAAATCTGGCTGTGACTGCTGTCCCGGCCCCACGGTTATTGCTTAGACATACTGATCCCCCTGACGGCACCCCAAACGTCACCTTATGTTGCAATTCCTGTGTGTGTGTGTGTGTGTGTGTGTGTGTGTGTGTGTGTGTGTGTGTGTGTGTGTTGTGGGGGGAGTAATGTCAGGGTGAAGAGTGAAAGTATGGAAGAGAATCTCATACTTGTTTATCTTCACACATGCAGATGAGACAGGGACTCGAAGAACTTGTTGAAATTATGCCAAAAATTCAGTTTGTGGACAATAATAACCTTAGTATTATAACATTCTCATTCCCAGTTCATTCTTTACCATAGAATCTTATAATACTAAGGTCACAATATATTATTTCTGAATAAATGTGTACTGATCTACTTTATAAATAAGAGTAGTCTAACTTTCCATTTTACTACACCTCTGAGAACGGGAAAAAAGTAATAAACTAAATATGCTGTCTTTTTTCCTCTTTGATTTGGCACAACAAATTTAACTTCTTTTAGTAACACTGACCAGGATCATTATTTAGTTTTAGTAATGCTAAGTCTGTCTTTGGATTGTATCATTTCTGAAAATATAAGTAAAGTATCTATCTGTATCTTTATCGGTATCTGTTTATTACTCCAAATATTTGTATCTCTATTCAGATTTTAATACAAATCCAAAGTGGGTGTGGCCTAAAATGAGAGGTTTCGTTTGTTTGCTCTTGGGGGAGGGGGGCAGGGGGGCTGTTACAATGGTGCACCTCCTATTCATATCTGTATGTGTATATGTTGGGTACACGTTATGGATAATGTGTTTGTGTTCAGTTAAATCCCTTGGTTTGAATAAATGAATTCTGTCTCCACATGCAACAACAACAAAAAAAAAACCCATCAATTTTAAAGTAAAGAATTGGTGTAATGTGTGTTGTAGGAAATGAGAGACAATTTCTGCTATTGTAAATCTTCAAAGATGTCCAGGGTACTCGGCTTTGGCCTGACTCGGAGCACAGATTTATGTCTTTAGCAGCAGTGTGTGAAAAAAACACAGCTTAACGCTGGAGCAAGGCAAATGTTTTCTCTCTCATTATTTTTTTTCTCGCTTTCTTTCCAGTGACCAGCTGACTAAATCCATGAAGTCAAACATAGCATTCATCATTGCTCCGAAGCTTTCCTGTCTGTTTCAGATGAGCCATGGTTCATGTTTTTTCCAACATTTTTAGCATAACTCCACTTATGCAAACAGCGTTGTGAAGGACTGGGAGTTGTGAATTCTCAGGACTTATTTCCACCATTACAATGGCGTCTTATGGACCGAGCGGCTCAGAGGCACCCAAAGTCAACTTTTATCCAGTTGTGTTTGTTCATGATCTTCTTCAGCTTGGCTTTTTAACATGATTGGTGTCTCCAAGGAAAAAGCTCTCATACGGAAAGATTGACTTTTTTTTTTTCTTTTTTTGATGTGTGGCTCTACCCCTGAGGCCGTGCATTCGTTCTCTGACCACTTTATTTGAGTGAGAGTAATGTTAAAGTGGTGTTTAATGTTTTAGGAGCTGCTGTGCAGTTTGAGCTCATTTTGAACTCCATAATAATTATGCTTTGCTTTTTTTTATATATTTTTTTTAATGCAGACACATTTATGCTGTGGTATAAAAGGAATAAAACAATCCAGGACCAAAAATACTGAGAAATTATCCTGAAGTGGAAATATGTAGATAATGAGTCAAAGTCTTTCTCAATTACTTTAATAGGTTTAATAAGAATATAAGGAGTAAAAAGTATGTTACATTTTAGTTCTAAGTGTGTCCATTATTCAAAAGTTTGCAGTTTGTGAGTTTAAAGCGTTTACATAATAACTCTATAAACAGTATATAACTCTACAAATCATATACTGTAAACATCCTGCTTAGGTGAATAATTATTAGCCTTTATTAGGCGTAGATCTCATTCTACAGGCAATAATGCAGTTCATTTCTAATACACACAGATTAGAGTGTATAGAAGTGTGTATTGTCAAACAACACTGGTGCATGACATGAGTTCATCAACACTCCTCACATGGCCCTGGTCGATCCAGAAATCCCACCTGATTTTATTCCTTTACCCAAACTGTACTCCAGAAACAAGTGTGCCGAGATGAGAGATAAATATGGCCCGGATCTCTTCAGTTTCCCCAAGAACACAAGAAGCTTCCCTTGCTTTTGTTCTGCTGAGCAACTCCAAAATAATAATGACTATATTAATAACAGACCAGGCTGCTGAAAATCGAGGAACAGTGATGTAATGGCTGATGGAGAAGAGGCTTTAGAAAAGAGGAGGAAGGATAATTTGCAATATGATCATAATAAGACGAAGAAGAATAAACTACGGCAACTTTAACCCATTACACTGCATTTCAAGGTAGTTCAGAGATTAGACATTTTTAGATCTAATTAAGATTTTGTTGATTTCAAACTGTGTTTTAAATATGGCTTTAAAAACGAGCCATTTAAAACCTTGACCTCTGATTAAAACTTTGATCTGAGAAACCAAACTGACTGTTATGATGGATTTGCTCATTTAAAACAAAGACAACAACAGCAACAATTATAATCCTGAAATTACATTTTCTTCCGTTTTGAATGCAAATGATTTTAAATTTGAGGAACTTTATCTAATAGATGCTGCAATTTTATGCTTCAAAATTTCAAACACCTGAACAAATTAGCATTTTAAACTCTAAGCTCTAATTAATATCTTAACTTATTATTAAAAATCTTGATCTGGATTAAAAAAAAAGAAAAAAAATGATGTTACTGTGGGTTTTTTCCCCCGTCTAAAACCAGTAACAGCAACAATTATGCTCCTTTTTCTACCTTTTCAAGGGAAAATTAGCCTAACATCAAGGAATTCTAGCTAGTATATGCTGGTATAGAGTATGAACCAGGTCAGCTGCTAAATTAAAAGGAATCCTTAACTGAAATTCAAATCTGATTTGTAATGGAGCAACTACGTTTGGCGTCAAATAAAACAAAGATTACATTTAGTCTTAAATGCAATTTGGGTTGTTTTTTTTACAGAAGGTTTAATGGATACATTTTGGTTTAATCCAGGACCTTAATGAATCTCTGTTGGTGCAAACCATCTTGGTGTCATAATGAAATAATAATAATAATAATAATAATAATAATAATAATAATAATAATAATAATAATAATAATAATAATAATAATGGACACACAAACATGAATTTTTATTTTTTTTTAATGAACATAAGTTTTAGTTGTATGATGTTTTGCATCTCTGTGTGAGGTGTTGAGGCAATTCAAACACTTTGAATTCATATCAGTTTCCAAGCTTGGCTAGAGCAAGTGCCAAGGTAATAAGCCCATAAAGACAGTCACAGCGACATTTCAATTTGCATCTGAACACTTGCAAAGGGACTCTCTCTCCTTCTCTCTCTCCTTTGCTCTCTGTCTCTCTTCCTGCCCCTTTCCTCCAACCGTGATTAATACACACATGTTGCACAAAGAGCTCCTTGTTAGCTTAATGGCAGGGTCTAAATGGAGACTTATATTTCCAGGATTATATCTGTATTCAATTGCAAATGATTTTTTGGGGGGACTTTTAATACCCCGCTCTCTTGTCTATGAATAATAGTATCATTTAAATGTAGCAGACACCTGGTGGAAGGGGGGAGGACGTGGGGCTACGATGCTGACCTGGCACTGCTGCCAACTTCCCTCTTTCCCAGCCTAGTCTTATCCTTACCAAGCAGCCTCCAATTTCACTCTCGTACCTTCAAATGCCACACACTTGAAACTTTATTCTCCCTTCGGTAAGGAGGGGAAAAAATCATTCCCTTGTGAAAGGGAGAACATGATGGAAAAAAAGGACTGTGGTGGTTTAAGGAAGGAGGAAAAAAAGAAATTCTTATCAATCTTTTCTTTAGATTTGGAAGAAAAGTCATCTAAAGGAGTAGTGTACCGTTTCAATGGAAGCCACCAATTAAATACTGTAAAAGGGGGGAAAAATTCCCATTGGTAGCCTTAATGCCCTTTTGTTGCCTTACAACGAAATGATTTATGTACATCAGCCTCGGAGCCCGGACAGAAACGAGGGGTGCATTTTAGACGGGAGGTTATTTGTATGCGTCCCTCGTCTTTCCCGCACACAATTGGGCCAGTATTGCGTTTTGCAAATTTATACCAGGATGTTGGTTTAGAGTGTTTCCCTAAAAAAAAGGAGAAGTTTTTCAAGCAAGTGTCTGCTTTCATGAGCACAAGTGACTGAGGCCCACAAACAAAGCGTTGTTTCAAAACTCACAGATGTATGGCCGGAGTGAGGCTTTGTCCTCCAAGCCGGAGAGCTTTTTTTTTTTTTTTGGACATTTTCTGTTCAGGCACAGCACACAACTGTTCAAAAAAGTACTTGTCCGCTTGATGGCCGATATAAGCTTAAGCTTTCCCAGGGCTATATTTTCCACCCAAGAGGCTCTCTCTCTCTCTCTCTCTCTCTCTCTCTCTCTCTCTCTCTCTCTCTTTCTGAGCTCATCGGAAGGTGAACATTCTTTCTTACTTTCTGTGTTGATCCTTAAGGGTTGTCCCTTTGGGGGAACTTTTAAAGGGTCTACATAGAACCAAACTGTGGAGTGTATCCTTATCAGAAACTAGGATTTAGGGATGTGACCAAATGAATTCATTGATGAAGTATGATGAAGTGTTATGAACAAACACAAATACATATATACATTGGAGGTGCACTATTAGTTTTTTTGTTGTTGTTGTTGTTGTTGTTTGTTTGTTTGTTTGTTGTTGTTTTTTTGTTTTTTTTAGAAAGTTTTCCAGAATTCAGCTTTTGAGGTGAGCTGGAGGGTTTTACATTGATGCAGGCAAGCGGTTAGATATGAAGTACATGGATGCTAAAGACCTTATTCATTAATGTGAACATGAGTCACTGCATGATGCTTTTACAAGATTCATGCATTCATTCATTCATGCATCCTTAGTAACTGCCTGGTCAAGGTTGCATGGTTTAAATTAAGCTACTTACAATTAAACCAGCTAAATTCGTTAGAAAATATTGCAGGCAGGTACAGCAGTCCTGCTCACACCTCATACATGGTTGATCCAATTCTGAGCTTAAGTGACACCATGCTGACAGTGCTGACATTACTACTGATATCTGGAGTATTCCCATTGTATTATAGTGTTTCTTGGGACATAGGGTGATAGAGTTGATATTTAATTCAAAAGAAAAAAAGAACTCTCCTCATTTAGGCCGTTCAATTTTAAATTTAAATACAGATATAGCTATTTGGAGTACTGATCAGATAAAGTCCATATAGTGGCATTGTCTAACACCACTAGTACACACTTATAATTTTAGTGTTCAAAGTTCTACAGGTAATTAGTAAAGTTTTATTCATTTATATCTGCATCATTAAGGATAGGTCTAATGTAGATGTATAAACATAGATGTATTGAAAAAATGATTTATAAAATCATAAACTCCACAAGTGACACAGCGGTGTAGCAGGTAGCATTGTCGCCTCATGGCTCCATGGTCTTTGATCCTAAGCTTGTGTCTGCAGGTCTTCCCTCTGGGTTTTCTAGATTCCTCCTGAAGACACACTAATAGGTGATTTGGTAAGTCTAAATTAGTGTAGTGTGAATGATTGTCAGAATGTGTGTGCATGGTGATCTCTGATGGACTGGTGTTCATCAGACGTTTTCCTGCTCCCCAGTGTTTCTGATCCACTGCAACCCTGACCAGAATAAAGCGCTTACTGAAGACGAATGACATGTTGTGAAACCGCTCCAGTCCATCACCTAATGAGTTCTTGATTACAGTAGCCCCACAGAATCAACAAGAGGTCTCTGAGATCCCATATCTACTGATATTTATGGAACATTTAACTAACCATATTAGTTACTGTTGAGCCATGCGCATGTAATTATACAGGAAAGAAAACCGCTTAGTGTTCAGCTGTTTTCTTTAACTCACTTGCTCTTTAAAGCTTAGTTACAGTTTCTTGCTACACAAGCACCATGTGTTCAATCTGGGCTTGAAAACGTTCCCTTTGGTTTGTCTAGACTGCAGGAAATGCAAAATTGCATTTGTTTACAACCATTAGGAAATCAAAGCCAAGGCGGCCATTAAAGAGCCGCTTCAAGCAAAGAAAGCTGAGAAATTCAAAGTGCCTACTGCTGTTTATCCTGTGTGTGTGTGTGTGTGTGTGTGTGTGTGTGTGTGTTTGGTTGGGGGACAGTATGCCAAAAGTGACATGTAAAACCTGGAAAAAAAAATGTATATTCTTGTTTTGTTTTCTTTAAATATCTGGTATTTGATCATAGATTGATGAGTAATAAAATACACCAAATTGCATGTCGGGACTTTGTATCACCACACTGCCAAACATGTTCTTATTAATAAGGATTATCTTACTGATGATCAGCAACTAATTCAAGCTTGTTTTGCCATTTTTTGTTTTGCCAAGCTGACAACTATTATGAGCCATCTCCACTCCACCTTTGGCTATGTGTGTGTTTCATATGTTTGCTCTATGAGCATCAACATGTCTCGTATATGTCACTTCACGCTTTGGTTAAATAACTGAGAAAGCACTGTGATGATGGACCAGTGAAACATATGTCTTGTCTGCACTGTTAGGACAGAATGATATGACTGGATTTCCAGCAAGACCAGACATAAGACAAATAGCACACTGTTGACTCACTGTGTTTAAGCAATTCACACTGTCTGAGTGGCCATTTGCTTATCATAACTGATTATTACACACTAGACTGCCTTTCATAAATAAATCGAAAAGGAAGAAACGGGGAAAATAGAAATATAGAAATAGAAATCTCTGCTCATGGAGGCTTATTGGATTGCCAAGATCTGTAACTCATCTCAGTAATGACACAATAAATTAGGAATTTTGAGAAGAAATATGTAGAAAATAAACCAAGACTTTTTCCACGTTTCAGATCAAATTTAATAATAATTGAAAAAGCCCTAGTTTATCTTATTTATGGTCTTTCATGCTTTTATCTTTTTGGATTACACCCATGGATATAAAGTTTGATGAACCAGGATACTAATTCAAAGAAAGTGAGAGCATTTAATTTCCTCAGCTGTCTTTTCCACTTTTACCAAATGTACCAATTTACATCCAGTAAGAAATGATAACATTTAATTAAGAAATAATAGAAGAGCCTAAACTTTTCAGGAAGTGCAGTATGGTTACATACATCATATACATTTAAAGCAGGAGATCTCGAAGAATGATCAATGATACACCATTTAAACAATCTTTTTTTTTTAAAAAAAGAAGAAGAAGCTGGCACACACTAAGAGTAAGAATATGGAGAGGATATGTTTGACAACTTCTCCATGGACTGCCTCAGGCCTGGGACTAAAAATGTGGGAGAAGTCGTTATTTCAGTGCGTTTGCACAGATGGAGCTCACTTCTCAGTCAACGCTGATATAAAAATGCAGCAGAGTTGTGTTTTTCTTCATTTTCGTTTGCTCAAGCACCCTTTCAGATGCCAAGGTGCAAGATTTAAACCAGACCTTTCCTTAAATTTCTTAAGAGGAGTCACTACATCTGTCAGGTTTTAATATTTAAACTGAAGCATAATTGCAAACTCAATAATTTGTGTTAATTGGAAATTTTGAGAATCTCGAGAATTAGAGGCTCTGAGTCACGTTTAGACAAAAGTGAGTGAACGATATAACTGTTATTTAGATATTACTAAATGTACTGTATTTGAAAGTTTCTACATCAAAATATTGCCTAACAGTACAAAATATACATAAAATATTGTGGTTCGACAGAAAAGTGTTCAGCCTATCATCAAGAGCTTGAGAGCTTAAATCCAGTCAATGTCATAGCAATCAATGGCTATGAGTCCAAAATTGACTTCTGGTTTAGAAGGATGCCATTACTTTCTTCCCTGTCAGTCAGAGCTACATTAGCCCGTTGTAGGAGTCTGTGAGCTCATTTATGTGGACGATCACAGCACTTTCCTTTGAGTGTGTTAATTTTCAGTGTGATGCAGCATGAGCAGCAGATTTAAGATGAAGTGGATGGCTTTACATGTTTCGGAGGAAGCATGTGTTTGCCTTCACCCTCTCCCGTATTTGTTATGCAACAGAGGAGAACTACCCAGTGAGGCTGAATTTGTAAAGACTACAAATCGAAAAGTGAAAAAGTTGGATATACTTTGACCTGATTGAGGGTTAAAACTGTATGGGCCAGTATCCTTAAAGGAAAAATCCACCCTGAAAGAGATGTACGTTGAACTTTATAATGAACATATGATCTTCAATTCCATCTAGACTGATCAATCGCATGAATTCTGAGAGATGTTTTTCATTGAATCTTTTTCATTATCCAGAAAACCAGTAGAGTTCCTACTGATAGTGGGTTTTAGCCCTCACATCATTGCTACCTAAAGAGAGCGATGCAGCAGTGCTTTAGTCTAACCAGCTATCTCACCATGATATCAGTACACTCTGCTCAAATAGCACAGCTTCCAAAGCTTCAAATTTCATACCACCATGATGCTCGTCTTCTTGTAGATCACTAACTAGCCGAGCTGAATCTCTGTGTAACTCAGCTTACCTGCATTGTATAGCTGCCTTGTGCTATGTAAATTTGAGTCTAACATTTGCACCACTACTTCTATTTTGAATTTCTGAATTTCTCTGGAAAATGGTAAGTATGAAAAGAAACTGTTGTTCTTTTTATTTTTAGGAGCTAACGGCAAAAATCTGGCTGTTATGTTACGTTTGAGACTGTCATGCGTTATGTTTTCTTTTCTCCTATTAAGCACCATTGTAACCGCGGTAACAGTGTCATCCTGTAACATCAGCGCAGCAATCAATCTTCTCGTGGGAATAATGATCAACATTAAAGTATTACCAGAATCATTAAAGACATTACACTTTAATTCAATACAAACATATAAACATGTTTTTAAGGTGGAGTCTTCTTTTTAATTCATAAAATTGTCAGGTGAACAAGAGATCTTGATCTGTGAGTGTAATCGCGTTGCTCTGTTTTTTAGTTAGTTCAAACATGGGTTTGCTTCTTTCTGGGTATCTGGGTTTGCTTATTTAAGCAATTCTTGATTACAACTGGCCTTCACAAGATCATAAGCTCTACTTGCCAACTCAGGCATCTGAGCAGCCCCAATGAGCGTCTCTTATTTTACAGGACTTTGTCTGTAGATTTTACAGCATGCTAGTGGGAGGCTCTCAGATGAGATGGACTCATAAACAGGGCACAGATGCATGGTAGTCAGTGTCTGTTTATTTCTGACAGCTCTTTACAATCGGTACAACACTAAATGTCGCAGGCATCTGTGATCTAAAGCCATTACCACGCAAAGGGAGGTGGTACATACAAAGTCTGTGAAGCAGAAGGGAAGAAAAATATATGTCATAGCAGTCTGATAGATGTTCACAAACACCGAATGTCACTTTTATTTAATCACAAAAGCAGCAAAGGCTTAGAAATAGTTCACAAGGATGCAGGGGGAGTGAGGAGGACCTGCTATTTGATGACACCGTTATTACAGTGTGATGATGTTCTGTGTATTAGCAAGTGGATGATGGATGTGCATCTTAACCCTGTTCTGTGGGCCTCTCAGCATGCTTGGGCAAAGCGCTTCCTAATCGTTATCTTGTCCCCAGCCTCCAACTGAGCATCTAATACTGAACATGGAAAGTTAAGACTTCCTCACATATGCTTCTTTATTGGGCCAGAGATGTCAATGAGGTTTGACTTACAGCTAGCACTTTGTGAGCCGTATCTCTTTACATGGCGATGGAAAATGGCAAGCTTGAAACTCAGTACTTCTTAAAGCAAACATTCACTCTTAAAGTGCCATGCTGGGACCAAAGCTTTTCCACAACATTCTTATATTAGAACAGTATACACATGGAGGATGCAGGAAATGAGCTTCTATGTATGCATTGTGTTACCATGAAATATTTAGATTTATAGTCTCGTTATGGAATTTTATTTCAAATTCTCGATGGGACAGTAAGATAAATGGTACTATGTGTAAGAACATCTGTCCTTGTACGTATTTTCAAAGAAGATGATATTAACCCCCTAAGATCTCAGCTCATTAGTCATACATTCATCTTAAGCATAGAACAAAATGAATAAAACACAATTATGCGTGGTTATAGGAAATAATCAATGACAGGAGGTGTCACATATAACTCCGGCCCATTATAACACCGAAGTTGAGCTTGTCCCAAAGTGCTTTGTTGTTCTTATACCACAGGAATTTGGCTATTATGATTTTATATTCATTATAAAAGGACGTCTACTTTTTATCCCTTTGTAGCTACATTTAATGTTGTAGAATATCTATGAAACAAGTTAGTTCCTGTTATCACTTACATTGTAGATATTATTTAAAAGCTGACACTGAGGTTGCAAAAGAAATCTTTATCCATTTATGGGGTGTCCGTCATCTGGCATTATGTCCCTGTGTAACATGTTGGATTAAGCATATTGCTATAAATCTATGATTTTAATGAAAGTTGGAACTGTTGACAAAGCTGTTATTATAGAAAATTTAGCAACCCTTTCTGACCAATCAGAATCAAGCATTGGTAAAAATATGAATTATTTAGCGCAGTCTAGTAAAACTAATAATAAATGTTGTAGTTAAGAGAGTGATCAGGGTAAATCCTGGGAATGTTTACAAGGTTAAATTATATACAACTCTGCATTTCTAGTATTAATTCATTTTCTAATCATTTTACTAAGAAATTGTTTAGCTGAGGAAATGCTTCAGCGTTTTTTAACAACTTGTTAGGAAAAATTATCTTTATCGTTAACTTTAATAAGTAGATTATTAAAACCTTATACAAATTCCACTTACTTTCATTTTTAGTTATTATGCACCAGAGAATAGCATTACTATTATTTTTAAATCATTTTGTTTTATTATATGATTACCTTAATTTTTAATTATTATACAGGGTGTTTGAGAAGTCAGGAATCAACAAGAGTAAAACTACAATATGCACTATATATATGAGTGACATATTTACTCAATATATTCTCAATGGCTCCTGACTTTTTGGACATTCTGTAGATTTCTTTATCATTGTACACTCTCTGAAATGAGTCACATGCACATGCTATAATTAACCATTTTTATGGCCTCTCTGCTGTAAGTATCTATTAATCTCCACAGATGATGATATGCTAATTAGGTTCAATATTTGTAAACCCCTTCAAGAATGTCTTGACATTCAAACTACGAATGCTTTCAGATGATGGATGAATGTGAGGTACTGTATACTTTCACATGCCAACTAATTAGATTATTATACATATTAAATATGTCTCCTTTACTAGAGCCAGATTGTGAAATGCAAAACAAAACAATAACAAAACAAACAAGACAAAAGGTTAGAATTACTGTTACCTACATATGTGTCTGTCCCATAAGCTTCATTGTATGAGTTCAGAAATTTTCAGTCTGGTTTATAATCGAATTTGAGCTCACTCTTCACCCGCAATAAGGCTATCTCTTTGCTTTCCTCTCGCCTCTATTGTCAATCATGGCCTTTATTGCTGGAAGCAGCTCTGACATGCTGGGCATCATGTGAAACCATGGTCGACAGGAGGCAATAAGCTGGAGAATAGCAGCCATCTCAGGATAGTTCCCAATTCAGCCTTGTCTCTCTCTGACCACCTTCTCTGTTCCTAACCTGCATTAAAGATAAAGAGGACAAATCAATAGGGGCCCAGCAAGTTAGATAAAAGGTTGTGAGAAAAGCAGTGGTGCTAGATGTGGGGAAGTAATCACAGATACCCTGGCCTCTCAGCACATAAAATAGCTTCATGTCACACCTGTCACTGTCCAATGTTGATCTGTTTACTGGTCATTCAGTACAGCCCCCTGTCTTGTGCTCGTACACCACAAACTTTTTTTTTTATTCTATTTTTCTTTTATTTCCGTATCAGTGGGGATCTGGACTACACATTACACTACACTACACTATGTACTTTGCACTGGATTGCATAAAACAAGTTATACTAAGTAAATTTCAGCTCAAATAGAATGATCATTATTTAATATTCAAGAACCTGACCTCATATACATCCCAAACCTCATAACTCATCATATATGTTTTGCTGTAAAATAATAATAAAAAAATACATAAAAAATAATAGTAATAATAATAATTATTATTATTATTAATTGATAGATTTTTTATCTACATTATATTATTTGAAGTTAATTTTTTTTAAGTCAAACTCCAGAGAATTTATAATCCCACTATGTAACTCTAGTCCTGTCATAATTCAACAGAATATTGATATTGCGGTATTATATCTGGTGTTTAAATTCATACTGAAAATAAAACCTCTTCTACACTTGTATAAGGGTTCTTTAAAGGTTTTTGTTTGTTTGTTTGTTTTTGAAAGTTTAGGATTACAGCCTTATAATAAATGGCCTTAGTTTGGAACCCTTTTTAATACAGAAGCATTCTGTTTTATACTCTTAAAGGGAGGAACTGGAGAACCCTTGAGTGTGTGTTTGTGTGTGTGTGTGTGTGTGTGTGTGTGTGTGTGTGTGTGTGTGTGTGTGTGTGTGTGTGTGTGTGTGTGTGTGTGTGTGTGCTATGAAAACAGTGGTTTAATTATATTAGTCACCAATTGTTGGTGGTCATGCAATCTGTATCTTGTAGATCTTCCTGATATAGTTTGAACATATACATATAATGTACAATTTATTTTTAGATTTATTTACAAAATATAAAATTTATATTAGAAAATATTTAACGTAGGTGTTTACATATGTATAGCCATATGCTATACATGTGCATATATATATATATATATATATAAAACACCTACTATGAATAAGAATGAGATGGTAAGATGGAGGTCAATTACTTGCTAGCAGTGTCAGTTATCCACAACCGTTCATTTTTTATTTATTTCCAAAAATTTAATCCTCCTGATAAAACATAAAACATACATCGGTCCCCCCCTTATCCACACAAAGCATTTCTCCCACTCCACCAGTATTTGTTTTGACAATAAACAGCACATATAGGAAAAATCTCTTGAGATTAGAAATCATTTCTGTCTGGTTTGTGATTAGTAAAGGAAATAATTGCTAAATAAACGCACTTGTGATTTTTAGTCAAGAGGAATCAATAGTGCATCACTGAGGAGGTTGCATGTTATAAACCAGGTCTTTGGTCACCTTGGCCATCCATCATTTGAGCACACAGATACAGGTCAAACGGAATTATAGTGCACCAGGGACTCTTATCTCCTAACGCCAGCAGAGACACAGAGACGCGGATCAATACAAATACATACACCATGCTGCTGTAACGGAACCAGCTTCATACTGATTCACTGCCTTTTAAACAGCTGCTTATACTCTGTCGTATTGGTGGAAGATTAGAAAATAGCCTAGACCCATGTGTTTAAAACATCCAACAAACATCCAATTATCCTGAACTCGATGTTTTGAGAAGGTTTCAAGATGTCAGTCATTAGTTATGAGATCTCTCCCTCTCTCTCTCTCTCTCTCTCTCTCTCTCTATATATATATATATATATATATATATATATATATATATATATATATATATATATATAGAGAGAGAGAGAGAGAGAGAGAGAGAGAGAGAGAGAGAGAGAGAGCAAACTGTAAGGTTTAAGTCAAGAATGCCATTGAACGCACTACACAACTAAAATGCCTTATTTGCAACTAAAATGATTTATTTCCCATATGATTATATGAGTAATGTGTGACGTGGGGAAACACGTGAAGGTGCATCTCCTCACGTTATGCCTTGAAATTGCGCCAAATATGCGCAATGTGAATACATTAGAAAAATACAACCACGTGCGAACAGAAACCAATCAAGTGCGGGAAAAGCATGCACTAAACGTGGAAAGAACACGCGTGTAAACTTCTGCTGTGAATTATTTGTTTATTTAACTGAGAAGTTAATGTGCCTTTTCAGTAAGTCTTGCTAAAGTGCGCATGCGCACGGCTTCATGGCGACTATAGGATTATTAAAATAACGTTCAGAATATTGCGTTCACTCCGACACTATCAGCACTTTTGGTTTTTTTTTCTTGGGGGTTTTTTTCCCTTTGGGGCGCCCCCAAACCCTTAGGGTTGTTCAACAATGAGCCGGAACAGGTTTCCGGGATTTGGAGGCGCTTTTACGCACTAAAGCGCGCGCATGATCAGCTCGAACTGCGCGCTCCTGAGCTGACATTTGCATGTGCGTGCAACTCTGAAGTAAGTTTATTGACAATATATATATATATATATATATATATATATATATATATATATATATATATATATATATATATATATATATATATATATTGTGTTCAGGACCGGAAGACTATAATGTAGTGTTCTGATCATCATTATCATATGGGTTGACGCGGTGCAGCGTTCACAGCCATCAGGGGGTGCCTTCATTTTTGAGACATCTCTTTAATTTCCACCTTCAGAGGTTGAATTCATTCACCCAGTTAATTTGTGTGCGATGGGAATAATAAGAACTCTGAGATTATTCAGCAGTGTATGCATGCATTAATGTTGATCATTCAGCACTTAGGGTTTCTCCCCCTCTGGATTTCGCACGTGTGATCCTGAGACTGCACAAAAATAAAACCATATGTCCTATATGTAAAAATAAATAAATAAATAAACGTGTAAATTTGTAGTAATTTCCTGGAAGCAGTAATTAATTAATGTTAGTTTACTACATTGTTTGTACTGTCAATCCCAGTGAAGTTGTTGTTGTTGTTGGGTTTTTGTTTTGTTTTGTATTTCTTTACAGGATTTATAGTTTCAAGGTCCAATATCAATCTTAAATAAATTTGGGGAAAATGTTCAAAAAGATCTATAGGTGTTTATTAAAGCAGTCATTTCTTTCAGACCACAAAACCATCAGATATCAACTTACACAGTAAGAACCTGTTGCAGTGAGAAGTTACACAATTAGAAACTCCCCAGTAACACAGGGGTTAAAAAATACAAAAAATAAATAAATAAATAAATAAATAAATAATGACACAGGTTGCCTACTCAAAATATCAGGCTTGCTAGAAACTGGTAGCTACCGAGCTAGACTACTGTTACCTATAGCATTGCCCTATCCAACTTTACCTCAAGTTCAAATGTGTTGTACTTACAATGCACTTTAACAATAGAAGCTCTGCTTTGACAGAGAAAAGGTTTAACATTCTGATCTCATCAATTGTAAATATTTAGGGTCACTTCACTTTTATGAATGTAATATTTTTGAAAATTGATGTTTATCCATTATATTATTTCTCAAATGAATGAGAGCAGGTGGTTTCTCCATATCCTCAACATAACGTAGAAAACTAAAATAGTGATGTGGTGTAATGCAACCCAATAGTAACTGGTAAATACTGAAGAGAAAAGGGTCCAAGAACTGATCCATGGAGGACACCTGAGCTAGAGTTGCACAGCAGATTAGGGTTTGCTGATTGCAACAATAAGATGTGTGTTAGTGAGATTTGAACCAGGCAAGATTAGTTGTAACGCCAACAGGTGAGAATGAAAATATTATGTTGGTGGGATAAATACACTTCTCCGAAAATATTATGGCATTGTGCAGTGTTTTATTGTCCCAATGCATGTTTCAAACAAACAAACAAACAAATAAACTGTAATGGTACATAGATATTAAACTCTATTCCCTTACATTCATTCACTACCCTTCATTCCCTTACATGAAATCCATACACATACATTTCGCATGTGATCATGTGTTTTCCCCCACATGTGATTATGCAAATAATGGGATCACATTTAAAAATGAAAGTGTGCAAATAAATCACGTGATATAATCTCACGTAATAATAAAAACAGACGCACTGCATGTGAATGCAAATGTGTGACGTGTCTAAAAGCAAATATGTAACGATTCACACATGAATAATACAATTCACGTGACTATTCTTCAAGTGTTTTGCATCAAGTGTTTTGTTTGTTTGCGTTTTTGTTTTTTAACCAAAATCTTTAAATCAGCTTTCTGGTGCTTATTTATTTATACATATATTAAACTGATCTGTTGTGTATTTTCTCCTAACCCCAGTTTGAGTCTGTTTGAAACTGTAGTAAATGTTTGGACTGGTGATGAACTGGATGAGTGTTAAACAGTGATCCTATCTGGCAACCCGATGGAAACCTCACTCCAATCTGGCAACCCTGCTGTGGTCCTGTGTGTGCTGTCGGTCGTGCCGTGTCTCGCGCACAGAGAGCAGCGGCAGCGGCGGCTAATTATCCAAAGTCCGTGCTTCATTTGCATATCCCGCGCGACCCGACTGGAAAGCAGCCAATCCCAGCGCGCGCGCGCAGGCCGGTTTTACTCCTGATGCGCGAGCCTGTATCATCATCAGACCTCCGCCATGCGCAAACCGCGCACCGCTGACACCATCTAACGTCCCATAACCCCGACTATCCGCCGAGCCGCCGCCGTGCGTCAGTCCACACGCGTCGCGTCCTCCACCGATGCGCGGGCGCAAGAACCAAACAGGATGTCCCGGCGCAAGCAGGCCAAGCCTCAGCACGTAACCGAGGGAGAGGAGAAGGATCAGCGCGGGAGAGGCGCGGACAGCGGTACGCACCAGCACCAGCACCAGGGGAATACGGGGAGACGCAGGGACATGTGCCGCGCACTTTACACTTAACACGCTTCAGTCTGCTCCAAGTGTGCGGCGGCAGTTTGGCGACTTTATTCATTTTAGTACCTGCGCCCAGATAAGTTTCCAGGTTTAATGAATTACTTGAAATAATGCAATGTTTGATCTTCTAATGCAGTTTGGTAGTCATTACGAAAGGGATGAAGAGAGTTTAAGAACTGAATTATGCGAAGTTTTAAAAACATCATCACAACTTAAGTGAGATGAGATGAAAATGATTGTGAAGAAATAACTGAATCTTATATTTATTGTCGGTGATTTGCCTTGAAGCCACTACGCAAAATCTAAAGCCGTGAACAGTTCATCACGTTAACAATGTGTGTGTGTGTGTGTGTGTGTGTGTGTGTGTGTGTGTGTGTGTGTGTGTGTCAAAAACTAAAGTTTGCACCGTCCGAACTACTTCAGCCGTAAGGATTTTGTTCAATCATCAAATGCTAACGTATAATATTAATACTACTACTACTACTACTACTACTACTACTACTACTACTAATAATAATAATAATAATAATAATAATAATAATAATAATAATAGCGGTTATTATTATTATTATTATTATTATTATTATTGTTATTATTATTATTGTTATAATCGTTATATTATTATATTGTTGTTATTGTTGTTCGTATTGTTAGTATTATTCTAATTAATGGTGATGATGGTGATAATAATAATAATAATAATAATAATAATAATAATAATAATAATAATAGTTGAGCGTGGTGAAATAGATGTAATTACACTAAATGAAAGATGTATTTTTAATAAAGTTCAAATGTCGCAACTATTAACGCAACTTGTTACGTCATATGCGGCTAGCATAATTCTTTCCCACTACAAAAATTAAACTATTGTTGTTGTTTTTTGGGGTTTTTTTTTGTTTGTTTGTTTGTTTGATTTTTTTTAAGAAAATCAAATACATTTTATAACTCCTGAATGTTGTCATTTCCTCCTGTGTAAGACAGGCTGGTTTTGTAGCCTATTGAATGTGCGCCTTTACTCCGACGTGTGAAAGTATTGTTCTACTCCATATGAACAATATGGACTTCAGTCATTTGCGAAGAAATTCATTCCTCACATGATCCTGTTCACGTCTGAGCTTCCTGTTCTGACTGAACACAACCTCTCCGAGTTCAGGCCTAAAACTTTCAGAAAGTGGTCCGAAATGTTCGGTGCGTTTTAACACGTTAAGGAAAATGGCAAATGAATGAATATCTCGGGGTTTATAGAATATAATCACTACGAACACTTACATAAACTCTTATAGGTTCTGACATTGTTCACAAAAACATTTGTAGATTGTGACCTTTGTTATAATCATCAGTGGCATGATCCTGATTAGGTGTTGTTTCAGTCTAGGAGCCTAGTTTCCGATCGATTTAAACCCTACAGCTGGGTCTGTTACTTACACTTCACGTGTTTTCACGTGTCTGGGGAAATATATTTGGTTTAAGGATGCTAAATGCAGATCTGTGGATGCTCGTTGAGAAGGGGTTGGGAAATAGTGAGGCTCATGTAATGATCGTTAGTGTAAGCCTATGGAAATGAAGTGCACACGGATTGAGTAGGCTCCAGTAAGTGTAGTCGTTGTGCTCTCGATTTGGACGGCTGAAGTGTTGCTGTGTTTCATTCGCTAATGGGGTGCTTCATTTGATCTGCACTCTCTCAGCACTCTTCAATGCGCTCTCACCTTCCCGTGTGTGCGTGCGTGCTGTGTGTGTGCGTGTGTGTGTGTGTGTGTGTGTGTGTGTGAGGGACCACCCACACGCTTAATGAAATGAGATGAGCCACTGACCCACACTGTAACTGCCCCGTGTGTGAGGGAAGAAGGATCACAATACAGACTGCAGGGAGAAAAATCCGTCGAGATATTTTATTCACAGCGTCAGTTGGATGTAATTAGATTATCTGTCGTTAACTCGTTTATTGCCTAGTGTGATGACAAAATTAGGCCTACCTGTGTAATTTATATTAGCAAAATAACCGAGGTTTTTGTGATGTGATAGGTGTTATTATTATTATTATTATTATTATTATTATTATTATTATTATTATTATTCACTTAAAATTGACCAGACGTTAAAGTATGAATTACCAATTTTTAACGATTAATTGTGAATGGTCGTTTACTTTAAATACATTTTGATCAGATTTTTTATTTATTATTGTTTTTTTTTATGAAATTGATAAATAACTCACGTGATATTAGGGCATTTCAACATTTCTGATCTTTTGATTTGCCTTCCGAATACTTTTAGAGTAAGCTAATTGCTTAATCAACCAACAACATTGTGGTCTATTTTGTGATTTCTTAAAAAAAAAAAAAAAAGTATTAATAACTTATATTGTTGGTGTATTATTACAGCATTTTAACAGTCATCATGATCTTTTTGATGTACCTTAGGAATTATTTTAGAATACACCTTTTTCTTAATCAACCAAATCCATTTCAGTGCTATTTCTGTAGTTTACCAGTCCAGTTACACCTAAACGTAACACCTAATTGCTTTAAGATGTATGTCTCATGTGGAAATGTGAAAATAGTATAGTATTAGGAACAGTACAGTATGGGACACTGATATAGGCTACATTTAAAGCATTGCCCTAAAAACTAATTATACGTTCACTTCCTCTCAGGTAAAAGATTAACACTCGGTACAAAATATATACCATTGCTGATACTACCTCAGCAACAAGGAATACTACGGCTTGGTACATTTATTTGTGAGATTGTCGGACATTATCTAATTAGACCTCAACGTTTCTGGTGTTGCTAATGTAAATGCCTCACCCTTTTTACCTGAAGTAACCTAAAGTTATTCTATGTTTTGCTCATTTTAATCAATAACATTGTCAAGTTTATGCAATTCAGACACTGAGGGGGGGAATGTGTAGTTCGGCAATGTCAAGAAGAGGGACAAATAGTTCTTTAAATATCCAGGAAATGAGTGTATGTTGGAAATGGAAAATTAGTCAAAGTCTCAATTTGCTGTGGACTGATAGGTCGGATGTGAATTGTTTGAAAACATTGGAAATCAATCATTACTATGGAATTTCATTCAATAAATAAGTTATGTAATTTGATGGATTGTGCACAGAAAATGATCAGCTGGGTCTTGGGTGTATGACAATATTGAGAGCCTCTGTAATTGGCAAATTGATTAGACATAATATCTTTATCTAGATTAGGCCACTGCCTGATTAGATATATCTTTGCTGTTCATTCAGCAGAGAAAGCTGTAAAGAATTGATCATCTTCTGGATGTCTGTTCACACATTTTTTTTTCTCTGTGGTCCTTCTCAACAGTGTTCTTGAGTAAAGGTGGCAGTGAGGAGAGCGGCAGCGAGAGCCGCAGTGGGAATGAGGAGACTCTTGTCTGTAAGACGTGCTGTGCTGAATTTTTCAACTGGTCAGAGTTGCTGGAGCACCAGAATAAGTGCACTGAGGAGCCTTCTGTGCTTATTGTACAGGAGGATGAAAGATTTCCTTCCCCTCAGGGATCTCCTACGGAATCCTTCTTAAGTGCTCATAGTGACCCAGCTGAAACTGAAAACATGGAACCTGAGTCTGAATCGTCTGAGAAAGGAGAAGAAAATGTCAGTCTACCTGAAGAAAATTATGCAGTCGGGGCAGATGACCCTATGGATACTACTGCACCTGTGGATAAAATATCAAACCCCAGCACTCTTCAACCAGACTCTAGTGAAAGCACCATTACTCTACCTTTATCGTGTCTAAGCACAAACTATGGCATTCCCAGCACAAATGTAACCTTGGAGATCCTCCATAGTACCAGGGTGGCAGTTGCGCAGTTTTCCCAAAGTATCCAAGGTGATGGATCTGGAGGTAAGGCAGGCTCAGTGGCAATACCTATGATTTTGGAACAGCTAATGGCATTACAGCAGCAGCAGGTCCACCAGCTGCAACTCATTGAGCAGATCCGCAATCAGATTGCTGTGATGAACAGGCAACCAACACAAGCTGCGCTAAACCCAGCCTCAAAGGCATTTCCCTCTGTCTCTTGCACTTACCATTTCCAGGGCATGGCCCCTCCTCCTGTACTTCCATTATCTGGAGTCATGCCTTCTACAGTGAATGGACAGGCTTCTGTGTCCCAGGGATCCAGGATGGAAGGTCCATCATTTCGGGTGTCGCAGCCACATAAGGAACAATCCAATCCCAGAGAAAATGATAGTGCCCCCATTTCCTTAGCAAACCCAAATGCCCCTCTATCTACATTTACCGGGGTATCTGCTTTATTGCCATCCTGCAGTGGTGCTCTCTCTAATGTTAGTCGTACCCAGACTCTGAACTCTCCTCGTCCCCATTCAGTAAGCCAGAATAATGTTATCAACACTTCTGCCAACTTACCACTGTTACCTCAAAGCCCTCCTAGTGGAGTCATCTTCCCAAACCCACTTGCCAGCATTGCAGCAACTACCAGTGCGCTAGAACCACTTGCTTCTATGATAAAGCATCGCAAAGGTAAAATGCCCAATGCCTCCATATTTGAAACCAAGCCCAGCTCTGAGGACCCCTTTTTCAAACACAAATGCAGGTTCTGTGCCAAGGTATTTGGCAGTGACAGTGCCTTGCAGATCCACCTGCGATCTCACACTGGTGAGAGGCCCTTCAAATGTAACATATGTGGCAATCGTTTCTCCACTAAGGGAAACCTGAAAGTTCACTTCCAAAGGCACAAAGACAAATACCCACATGTACAGATGAATCCATACCCAGTGCCAGAATATCTTGATAATATTCCAACAAGCTCTGGTATTCCCTATGGGATGTCTTTTCCTCCAGAGAAAACAGGGTCAACGTGGTTAGACAGCAAACCTATTCTACAGTCATTACCTCTCAGACTGGGTCTGCAGTTACCCCCAACAGTAACAAGTGTGGAAAATATCAGTGATGCCTTTAGTAATGCACCCACAGAAAGATCTCCTCAAAGGTCCTCACTAGCTAGAAATGAAAGTACACCATTGTCTCCAAATGCCACTAGTACTGAAAACGATATTCCTATACAGTCTGACAACCAATTACGTACACCTAAGGTGGCTGCGTGCCTCCAGTTGAAAAAGGAAGGAGGGACCATAACAATTTCAAAAACTGATGAAATTTACCTTCCCACAAACTGCATGACCGATCCAGCTGAAAATTTGATCTCTGCAAGTCACAACATTATTTCAAAGTTTCCATCAACAGAAACACCCAAAAGAGCAAATACACCAGAGTCCCCTGATGTGATTACCTCAGTGATGAAATCTTCTACTCCATCTCAAATCTCAGAGCACATTAAAGCCAGGTTTCCATTCAGTGGAATCCAAGAATCTATGCAGACATCTGAAACATCAAAGCTCCAGCAACTTGTGGAGAACATTGACAAAAAGATGATGGACCCCAATCAGTGTGTGATCTGCCACCGAGTGCTCAGCTGTCAGAGTGCACTTAAGATGCATCACCGAATTCACACTGGTGAGAGGCCCTATAAATGTAAGGTGTGTGGTCGTGCCTTCACTACAAAAGGCAACCTGAAGACTCACTTTGGTGTCCACCGTGCAAAGCCTCCTCTTCAGGTTCAGCACTCCTGCCCAATTTGTCAGAAGAAATTCACCAATGCTGTTGTATTACAGCAGCACATTCGCATGCACATGGGTGGCCAGATTCCCAATAACCTCCAAACTCTTCCACCAGATGCTATCCAGGAAAAAAACACTGACTTGATTCTTGAAGAGAAGAGTTTTGACAGTGTGAATGATTATGATGATGATGGTCTTGATGATATATCATACGAAGAGGAAGATATTTCAGAAAATGGTGAAAACCCCCTTAACACTTTATCGGACAGTAGTTCATCACCGATTTCACCATTACCTCACGATGTGTCTGATGTTAGAACATCAGATGGTGACTCAACTGTTAGTCTTAACCAATTATCTGAACACAAGATGTTAATGAGTGGCATTTTTGACACCCATCGAGATAATCGCTCTCCATCCACAGGAGATTTAGAGAATCATAGTACTTTCTTGTCAGAGTCAGCCAACATCATTCATCCACCAACACCAACACAAAAAACATGTCCTCCTGAGGGCCTACATGATATTCCAGTTTCACTTAACATTACATTTGATAAGCAAGAGCCATCAGCTACAGTTAAACGTGAAATGTCTAATTCCCCAAATGCAATAAATGGAGCAGTGTACGATCAGATCAGGAAGTCTTCATTCATCGAGCAGGGTAAGATGCCAATTTTGGCCTACCTACTACCTTCTCTGTAATTCTTTTGTCATGTTCTTCAAAGTTATGATGGCACTTACTGTGGTCTACACTAAAGGTTTATCATTGCTTTCTCAGAAGCAAGCCAGAGGTCCCATGATATGGATGACAGCGTACGGCCTCCAGTTAAGATGGAAGTGGAAAGTTGCAATAGGCCATACACACCTAAAGAAAGCCCTTTTCCTGTATTTGGATCTATTCAGTCTTCACCTACGTCCTGTGAAGCAATAATCCCAGGCATGACTTCATTATTTGGAAGCCCAGCACCACGACGAACCCCTAAACAACACAACTGTAATGCATGCGGGAAAAACTTCTCTTCAGCAAGCGCCCTGCAAATCCACGAGCGCACACATACTGGTGAAAAACCTTTTGCTTGTTCCATCTGTGGCCGAGCCTTTACAACAAAGGGTAATCTCAAGGTATGTTGCACTGGATAAGGTACATACAGCACTGGAGAAATCATACACAATGTATGTACTTAAAATATACTAATTAATAATTAATTTTCTTCTTGATTTCTCTTTCTGCAGGTACACATGGGCACTCATATGTGGAATAACATACCTGCACGGAGAGGTAGGCGCTTGTCTGTGGAAAACCCACTGGCTCTTCTAGGTGCCGAGGCGCTCAAATTCAATGAAGTATTTCAGAAGGACCTTGCAGCAAGGGCCATGAACATGGATCAGAACTTTTGGAATCGATATGCTGTAGCTATTAGCAATGGCTTAGCCATAAAGAACAATGAAATTTCTGTCATTCAGAATGGAGGGGTACCTCAGCTTCCTACTGTAGCCATGGACAAGACGAGCAGTGGCAACAGCCCGTCAATCCGAGCCCTTGGGAAAACAAGTGTAGACCTTACACCTGGACGGCATTTCTCCATGTTGATTGATGACAATAAAGAGATTAGAATTAATTAAACCCACGAGAGGGTGGAAATAATCCCGTATGCAAAAAGACACATGGAGAATAAAACAGACGCTGCAGTATGTACCTGATGACGTTCCACTGTATATAAATTTACAATGTTATCTTTTTCTATTGACTGGTTTCATTGTTTTTCTTTCGGATATGTTCAAAGCCAGACAAAACGAAAAAGCCAGAAATAACAAATAACTCCATAAAAGCCTGACAAAACAAATAACTATAACGCAGTGGTAGTATGGTACTGAATGTGGACAATCAGTCACCAGCAGTAATACAAACTGCAACTTACATGCAAATTACATTTAATTTGAATTTTGCATCGACCACAATTTATCTAAGGGAAGACAAAATCAAATTATTTTTATTGTATGATCTTGAACTAATTACCACTGAAAGCAAAGTTGTGTTCAGTATGTCCTCCATGTTAAAGGTACTCTTTGGTTTTTTATCAGGATAAAGCAATGGCTTTGTTGTAAAGCTGAAAAGAACTTTTGATAAAGGTATCAGTTTACTGTTATAAATTAGCCCACTAGTGTCATGGCCATGAAGTAGAATATTCTTAAAGATATATTCTTTAGTTTCAATTTTGACAAATAAACAAAAATAAAAACACTTAACTGTATACGTACAGTTTAATCCTTTGTATTTATTATAAGGAATTTGTATTGCCAGTTCTCTATGACTTTTTTTCACAGAGAATAAAATGCAATGAGTTTAAATTATATGGCATCATTCTGCTGCTTTTGTAGCTTCATGCTTTTGTATGCAGTTAGAATGAGTAACTACAGCACGTTTACGTTCCATGGTGTTTAGCCAATTGTACCTTTTTTGATCATTAACATTTATTGTCTAATCATAAAATATTAAAATAATTTCCCATGTTTTGTTTTGCATTGCTATTAGTGCAATGAGTGGTGGTCTGGGAAAACTCATCTAATATCACTGTTGCAGAATTCTGGCAAAAAAGACTGAAATTAGGTTTTTTGTACATAACATACTTTGAGAAAACATACATTTTAAAATACATTAAAAAAAACATTCTACCAAAATGATTATTTAAAATTTATTTACTTTATTCTTGCTTAAGCTTGAAAAGAACTGAAAAGAACATGTTTGAAAATGAGGCAATTTAATATACTGTCAGTCTGCCGAAAGATTTCCTAGATCTTGGTAGCTGAGTGTGATTTTCTTACACAGTGAATGTCACACTTTGAACAAGTTGTAAGACAGTTATGTGCAATAGCAAAATGGACATAGACCTAATCAAATCAGTTCGCAGAAGTCATAATGGAATCTTTAAATGCAGTGTTCTCCTTCTAAATTTGGAGGTGACCACACTATAAAATGCTCATTTAAATGTGATTGAGCTATGTATTACAATTTCAGTTCAAGAAAGCCTGTAGTTTTCAAAACTAAATAAGTCTGTATTAGAAATTGTCAGAATTTTACCATGTGAAAGTTTTTCCCAGATTGACACATACAGGTGCATTAAAAAAAAAAAACAATATCGTAGAAAAGTTTTTTTTTTTCTGTAATTAATTCAAAAAGTGGAACTTTCATATATTCTAGATACATTACACATAAAGTGAAACATTTCAAACCTTTTTATTTTTATTTTAATCTTGATGATTATGGCTTACAGTTCATGGAAATCAAAAATCCAGCATCTCAAAATATCAGAATAAAGAATTTATAATACAGAACTACTGACCTTCTGAAAAGTATGTTCATTTATGCACTCAATACTTGGTCAATTACTCAGTGTGACATGGGGGCAATGAGCCTGTGGCACTGCTGAGGTGTTCTGGAAGCCCAGGTTGCTTTGATCTCATTTGTTGGGTTGTTGGGTTGTTGGGTCCGGTGTCTCTTATAGATTCTCTATGGGGTTTGGTCAGGTTGGCCAATCAAGCACAGTTATAGCATGGTCAGTAAACCAGTTACTAATAGTTTTGGCACTGTGGCCAGGTGTCAAGTCCTGCTGGAAAAGGAAATCAGCATCTCCATAAAGCTCGTCAGCAGATGGAAGCATGAAGAGCTCTAAAATCTCCTGGTAGATGCTGCATTGACTCTTGACTTAAGAAAAAACAGTTGACCAACACCAGCAGATGACATGGCACCTCAAATCATCACTGACTGTGAAAACTTCACACTGGACTTCAAGCTGCTTGGATTCTGTGCCTCTCCACTCTGAGACTCTGGGACCTTGATTTCCAAATTAAATGCAAAATTGACTTTTTATTGTGGTTGTGTACTGAACCAGACTGAGAGATTAAAGGTTCAGGAAACCTTTGCATGTGGTTTGAGTTAATTAGCTGATTAGAGCTCATCTCAGGTCGATATTTCTGTATTATAAATTCTTTATTCTAATATTTTGAGATACTGGATTTTTGATTTCCATGAGCTGTAAGCCATAATCATCAAGATTAAAACAAAAAACATTTTTCACTTTATGTGTAATGAATCTATAATATATGAAAGTTCCACTTTTTTAATTAAATTACAGAAAAAAAATACTTTTCTATGATATAAATTTTTTTTAGATGCCTAAACCTATTAAGATAAGACCCTATTAAGAAAAGATACGATTATCTTAAATGATGTTGTTACAATCAATTTTTTTTAATTTAGAGATTTAACACTATCTTTGGCATTTAACTATATAAACATGGATGACATCAAAAATATTTATGGTCAGAAGTCTGGGGACAAAGCTGTATAGAAAAAATAAAAAATAAACAAGTTTATGATAAAAATCTAAATCCTTCACATAGACAATGCTTCTTGATTTGTTTTATTAACTTTGGCATGGAGTAGTGATACAATATTTATGATATTTTGGGCTGAAATTCACATTTTAATCCATGTAGAAGAGATACAATTGGGGGGAGGGGTTTAGTGGTATATTTATAAACACAGGTTTTAATAGACTTCACAGTATTCTGTGTCCTCAAAGTGCATGAAATGAGACATTATTTTTATATTTTGGTAGGACATATGACAAGATTGACAGTGTGGCGTACTGTTTTTCACTGCACCTACAGTATTTTTACATGATGAGGTGAAATCTGAAATCTGCTGATTTAAATGGATTAATTTCTAGCTCTTATAAAGTATCCTAATGGGTGTGTGCATGGTATGCTGTGATGGATTTCCTATCCAGGTGTATTCTTGCCTCTCCCTAATGTTCCCAGAATAACCTCTAGATCCACCATGACCCTGACCAGGATAAATCGGTTACTGATGTTGCTCCTTCTTGTAGAGAATATTTTCTTACAAAATCATGATGTGTTTTGATTCTTAACCTTAGTAAAATTGTAGTAAAATTACAAGTCTAGAATTATTGGAACCCTTGAATGAAGGATAAAGAGAATTCAGATTCATATAAGCACATATAGTTTTTAATGTTATACAAGCAAAAGGAAAACAAATCAGCAAAAAATTAAAGAAATAAAAAATATTTTTAAGGAATAAATAAATAAATAAATAAATATATATATATATATATATATATATATATATATATATATATATATATATATATATATTTTTTTTTCTTTCTTCCTCAAAATACATCAGTGACACTGATATAATAGTCTGGAGTGTATCTTTCCCCCCCTGCATGGGAAAGTCATTATGAAGTGCATAACCAAACATATATCACTAAATTAAATATCTCAGGCCAATATTAGTTTCAGAATTTCACCAACACATATCATAACAATGTGATATCTTTCAGAAGAGAGTGATGTCAGCTGCCTACATAAATCCATCCATCTTCTATACTGCTTTTCTTTCAGGGTAGCAGGGAACCTGGAGCCTATCCCAGGAAGCACCAGGAAGTACACCCTGGACAGGGTGCTAATCCATCGCACAGTCACATACACATTCACACACTACGCATACTTTGGACATGCATGTCTGTGAACTGGGGAAGGAAACCGTAGTACCCGGGAGAACATGCCAACTCCACACAATCAAACCCCAACCCTGGAGGTTAGTTAGATTATTTATTTATTTTATTTATTTATTTATTTTACCTATGAGTAGCCTATATAAAACTGCATTCTTCTGTACTAAATATTATGGCAGATTAGTACATGTATATCAAACACAATACTATCAGGTCCAAACAATAGTAATATTTCCAAAAATACACAGTCAATTCCAGAATTATTAGCACCCTTCATAAGTATGAACGGAACTAGTAACACGTAATAACGAAATAACACACAGAAACAAATAATTACATAATACCTCAGTGCTTTATTATTACTATTATTATTATTAATTATTATTATTATTATTATTATTATTATTATTATTATTATTATTATTATTATTATTATTATTATTTTTTCATGAGAGAGTCATAAGTCAGTAGTCATAACGGTAGAATTTCTAGAATTTGACTAGCCTACGTTCAAAACTGCACAATTCAGTACTAAATATGATGTCCAAAGAGCACGCGCTTAAAGTTAATCCGTACTATCTTTCCATACTGGGTATTGCAGTACGCTAGTACGCAGTGTGGGACTAGACGGACGCAGCACTGGCGCTTGGCAGTGACGTCATTCCGGACACAATCCAGCCAAGATGGCTGACAGCATCCCACTGAATTCTATGCGAAACAATTCCAAGAAACACCCTCATTACAATGCTGGCAGACACCTCAGGTTAGAAATCTACTTTTACTCGATTAGAACCGCCTTCTTAAAATGTACGACCGAGTCTTAATTCGTTGGAATGTTATGTTAGCACCGCGGAAGTGTGTTCTTTGATGCGGTTCCGGGGTTTGGAGCTAGCAGGCTGAGAGTGTTGTAGCTTCCGGTCAGCTGTCTGCTGTCAGCTCACGCGCAGTTAAGACACTTTAATATTGTACAACGCCTCTGTTTTACACTGTATACACATTTAACACCAAGTTTCACTGTTTTAACAGAGTTTATATGATATAGAGCTTCAACGTGGCTTAACCCATGGTCTTATACTTGAGGATCTATATCACATGAGTCGTTAGTCACCAGCACTATCACTGTTTACAGTGCTTTCCTTTGGCCTGCGCTTTTCTCCCTACCTTAGCAGAGCTTTAAATATGTTTTAAATAGATAGATCTTTCTTTTGAAAATGGCCATGGTTACAGAAACATGTTTGTACAGAGATCCAGATATGGATTGGGTTCCCAGGGGCTGTAGTGGCCTGACGATATGAGGAAGAAACCTTGAAAGCAGCTTTGGGGAAGAAGAAACTCGCGTAAGGGGAAAAGTAGCTAAAGTCACTAAAAAGTGACCAGATGACGTCACAGAGTAATTTGCATATCGCCTGATCGCCGTGGTCTCATTTCCATATCGAAACGTGTTATATGAAGAACGAAGACACCTGTAGAATGGAAGAGTTTGATCAGAATAGAAAATAACAGATTATTACTATTATTATTATTATTATTAATAATAATAATAAAAAAGAAATGCTTTTTTAATAGAAAGAAGAATTCAGTAATTCTGTCACCATAAAATAACCATGTATTTACAAAATACTAGCTATAATTTCTATTAAGAACAGGAATGAAACAGTTACATAAACTTTTATTACATGTAAACATAGCCAAGACAGACAGTAGTGATCAGTGATTGGTTGTTAGGAACAGTGATGATCAGTGATTGGTTGTTAGGAACAGTGATGATCAGTGATTGGTTGTGATCATTGATTGGTTGTTCGGAACAGTAGTGATCAGTACTTGGTTATTGTAGAACAATGGTGATCATGATTGATTGTTGGGATCAGTGATTGGTTGTAGGGAACAGTAGTGATCAGTGATTGGTTGCTATTAACAGTAGTGGTTGGTCATTGGGGAACAAAGGTGATCATGATTGTTTGTAGGGAACCAGTGTGATCCTGATTGGTTGTAGGGAACCAGTGTGATCATGATTTGTTGTAGGGAACAAGGCTGATCAGTGATTGGTTGTTGGGAACAGTGATGATCAATAATTGCTCATTGGGAAAAACAATGATGATCAGTGATTGGTCAAACTGAGAGTAATAAATAGATTCTAAAATATCTTTAACAATAATCACAATGTTTCACAGTTCACAAATATGGCAGCTGCAATTGTAATATTTGATTAATCATAAAAACCTAATCTGAGGTGATTATTTAACTGCTTCAGTTAAATTCGTAGAGAACTGAAAGACTTGGGTGGGAGCAGGTGTGTAGGATGTAAGTAGAGGCGATGCTCGGCTGATGTGTGACTGCAATCTGATATCCTCTGGAGACTCGGCTCGTCTCGGCGTGTTATTGTAGCTTTCTGCCACGCAGCACTGGAGATACGTGTGAGAGTATGCGGAGTACTCGCAACACTTGAATTCGGTTCTCTAAGACGTTTCTGGAGATTTAAAGTGAGCCAGTTCTCGGGTCTTTATCTCAAAGATGATTCGGATCGAATGCTTTTTTTTTTCTTTCCTGAGGAGCGTGCAGTGAAAAATGAAGGAAGCTCATAAGGATGCACTTATGATAGAAGAGTAAGTTGTGGTCTATAAAATGGGATATTTGTGTGATTAAAGATACAGAATGAAGTCGATTAGCACATAGTCCTGTGTATGCTAAACTGAAGGTCCCCATAACCACTGTTTATATCCCTACTTAATCAGATGCTATAGCGCTCATTCAAGTGTCAATCAAGGTTGATAGCCAGCAATCATATTCATAAAAAACTCCAGGATAAAATTGTAGCAGATTTATTCGCTTGGCTAATGCTATTCTGTAGACAAATCGTAAATTAATTATGTCGCTAGTTATGTAGTCTGTATAATATTTTATTCTACAGTCTATTTTATTTTGTCTACTGTATTTATTATTTTACTGCATACTTTTTTAGTATGTGTGTGTATATCCTGTGGGACGAGTGAGTAAGAAAAAAAAACATTTCACTACATGACCACATGTATGTAATATGTATCTGATAAATAAAGAAACTTTTCTTAGCACACAGCTACTATGACTCAAAGTTTCTAATAATTTGCATACTGGACCCCGCCCGGATTTATGACATCACGAGTTTTCCACTGAAGAAGTCTCCGAATAGAAAACGTAACGCTCTCTCACTCTTTTCTTCTTGCCAGGTACCAGACTGAAGACGAAGCTTCATATCTTGACGAGATGCCACTGATGATGTCCGAGGAGGCTTTTGAGAACGATGAGAGCGATTACCAAACGCTTCCCAGAGCCAGGATCAGACAGAGGCGCCGTGGCCTGGGCTGGTTCCTCTGCGGAGGCTGGAAGGTGTTGTGTGGAAGGTACGTCGCACTTGAACACATGAGATTGACTCCTTCTTCCTTCACATACTTCGCTAAAATGAAAAGGGCTGCAGGAAAACAAAACGGGAAACCATACATTTATTACCTAGCATATCATATGGCAAGTGAACTCTAGAGTTAATATCACACTGAGATGTGACTGTACTCTATATTTAATATATTTAGGTTGGAGAAATGCATTTGTGTGTTTATACATATGAAAATGTCAGATATTACCCTGACATCATACAGTATATTAAGCTAGCAGGGACTGTAAGTTATATGATGATAACTTTATTTTAGGAAGCTTTCATACCTATTAGTCTATATACCAAGTCCAAATGAGAGCAGAATTAATACTTTTAGTTTACTGGCTATTGGGTTTGGCTTCATTCTGCACATTTAAAAAGAAAACTAACCAAAAAACCCTTAACTGTGGGACATGTAAGGCTGAAAACACACTTGTAATACTCTTTCATTCATCCAGAAATATAGCAATGGAAAAATAAGAGAGAACAGAGCCTGAGCTCAGTAAATGGTTAATAAATGATTATGGAAATAATGAATTTGAAACATTTTGTGTGTCGCAGTCAGAGTTTTCACTTCCCTTTTTGTTTGTCAGACCAAATCTCCAGAACACATGGCATTTCTGCAGCACTATACAGCTCTGTCCTTTCGCTTTACACTGCATTTATTTGTTTGACATCCTGCAGTCAGGTCGATTCAGAAGTCATATAGCATTCTCACTGCAGCTGAACCCCACTAGAGATCACTCAGATGCTCTTGAAATGCTGCTTGGCTAAAAATGGTGGCTAAAACATGTTTAGTTGATGTCACTAATACAGCGGGATTCAGGAATGAGCAGTGAGCTATAGTTACAACATTAAGGTGTGTCATCCATCCAACCATGCATCCATCCATGCATCCATCCATCCATCCATCCATCCATCCATCCATCCATCCATCCATCCAACCATGCATCCATCCATCCATCCATCCATCCATCCATCCATCCATCCATCCATCCATCCATCCACCCAACCATGCATCCATCCATCCACCCAACCATGCATCCATCCATCCATCCATCCATCCAACCATGCATCCATCCATCCATCCATCCAACCATGCATCCATCCATCCATCCATTTTAGAACGCTCTCCCAAATAGATACATTTTGAAAACAGCGTTTTCGCGTTGTAGTGTGGACTGAGAAAACGGAAATATTCAAACGCGATGATGCATTTTTAGTCACGTGACCCATTCAACTCAAAACAAACGAGATGGTGAACAATGTCGTACTTCAGTTGTTGGGCATTCTGTCCAGTTTGATTGCTTTGTTAAAGATTAATGTCACTTTGTACAACCTTCAGATCACATTTTTAATTAAACACCTGACGGAAATGACACAGGCCAAACGCTTCTTATGTTTTCAGGCACGCGCAGTATAGGGATGTAAGCGTTTGCAGACATGGATGAGCAGTTACCGGAGAACGTTCGGAAGTAGACGGAGAGCGTTTTAAAAACGAAAATGCAGTTTTCCGATCTGCCCGGGTTAATGTGGTCGTAGCCTCAGAGAAGTACTTCTGATTGAATCGGGCACTTCTGTGGTAGAAATTATTAAAAAAAACAAACAAACAACAGGTTTTAGTTCAGTTTATGTAAGTGATTAACCTGGAGGCAGGTCATCAGTACAAGAATGAGTTTTTCCTCAGGTTTCTTTTTTATTTCATTTACTCCAGAATCTTTAAGGATGATTGTATAGAGAAGTATGCATTTATTCTCCACTTCATATGAAGTGCTGGTGCGAAACAAAACATAACCACTTTGAATTAATGTCTTATTTACAGGCAAGAACTAATCACTAGCGGTTAAGCATTAAAAGATCAATTAGTACTTTTACATGGACAACAATAATCCGATATCAACCCGATTAAGACGATACTCTGATTAAGAAACTAGCATGTAAACAGCGATTATTGATGACCTTAATCCGATTAAAGTCATACTCAAAGTAAACACAAATCGAATTAAGACATGTGGAGTATTCCTGTTTTAATCGCATTATCAACGTGCATTACAGACATGGACACACCTTAATCACACTATTAACGTCGTGTGAGAGTTTCATCCGAGACCACGTACTTACCTGCTGTATAGTAGGCGGTACACATTTTTTCAGCCACTATATAGTAGGTAAGTACGCGATTTGGGACACAGCTCATGGCTTCAAGCAGTCGTCTATTTGCACGTTCAGCACGATAAATAATTAACTGTATACGGTACCATAATGAAGAAGAACTGTATGTCGATACGTGAAATTCTGGAGGGACGTCGGATGGCGCGGTGACGTAGTGACGTGTGCCGTTAATCCATCTATGTTCTATAACAAGTAACACAGGAACATGAAAGGAATATCCTAAAAGCAACTCATGTAAACACCTTAATCACAATATCGTCTTATTCAGAATAAGCTCAATGATTAGATGTTAAATTAATCAGAAGGTCGTAAGTTCAAATCCCAGCACTGCCTAGCTTCCACTGATGAGACATAGATCAAGGCCCTTAAGCCTGAACTTTATGCTCAGTTTCATAAATGAGAAAAATGTAAGTCGCTCTGTGTAAGGGCGTCTACCAAATGTTGAAAAACGTAAATGTACTTGTTGGTTTGTTTATTTATTTATTTCCAGGGGCAGTGCGTATTAATGAACATGACTGTAAATGTGCAAGAATTAGCCAAATGACCGTTTTTCATCTGTGGGGCCTTGACAGAATGTAAAAAAAAAAAAGTCGCCCTAAAAAATAACCCCGTATATTATTACAATAAAAAATAACAAAATCAAAACAACAACAAACTAAAAAAAATACTACATTATCAAATACTAGTTAAAAAATTCACTTATGTTAGTCGCTTATGTAAGCAAGGAACTTTATGAAACTGGACTTTGACACGTTTTAGTTGAATACCCCTGCTGTACGTGTTCACCTATCTGTGTACCAGTGTGTGTTAAAGCGGGAGGTTGGCTTTGAATCTCTCTATGCTCAGGTAACTGTGCATGAAACACACACACACACACACACAGTTGGTTACGCATTTGAGTCCTAGTTGCACATCATCAGTCAAAAGAGACCTGGGTTAAATAGCGTGACTGAATTTTGGGTGAAAAGCAGTGCTTACTCGGTCTGCATCACAGCAGGGAAAGATCTCTGAGCACCGTCTCACTTAATATTGAAATATTACTAACGTTAACGTCTCATCGCAGTCTTATGTATATAAAGTGACTGCTTGCTTGCTTGAGCGACTCTAGTTTCCGTTGTCATTTGTTTATCGGTGATGCATCTCACTTGTAAGCTGCATATTGATTTTGTTTTCCTAATGAACAAATCGGATTTCACACAGCTGACCAGTTTGGTGCTTGCCAGTAATTTTCAGTGTGCTTAGGCAGCGGATTATGAAACGAACAAATAATTCAAGCAGAGTGATTCTGCTTATTCAAACGTGCCAATTATTTAAACAACGTTTATTTGAGCAAATAATCTCTCTTATGAATCAGGGTGCTGGCAACTTGCGCACAGAGGGCAGATAGGCCAGCACAAATATTATTGTATTTTTTTTTCCAGGTTTATGTAATCCGTGTTAATGCCAACCGAACCAATCAGCATGACTGTGTACACTCACCAGCGGCCCGGCTATCCTGTCCATCAGCGTGATGTGTGTAGACTTCAGGTGGAATGTAAAACGGATAGAAAAGTCAACAAGCTTGCCGTACGACCTTCAGAGTGGGGAGTGAGAGTTTAGTGTAAGCGCGCGCTTGCCATTAGAGAGCGGTTTGGAGGGAGTGGAAGCGGAAGCAGGAGCAGGAGCAGGGATCCGGTCGCTTAGATTTCTGCGCTTGTCGTGTAGCCTCAGCTGCTCATCTGCATGCTTGTACATGCTTGTTATTTTAACCTTAACGCTTGTGTTATAAAACACATCCTAAACACATATATAAAACAAATTAAAGTCAAAGAATTGCTTGATTATTAGATAAAAATAACACAAATGTGAATAACAGCGATCGTACTAATAAATAAATGAATTGTGGAACTAAAATCGATCTTAATAAGTAATAAAATAAGCACTTTGATTATGAATGATCTTAATACCGATACTGGGTATCAGCTGATATCGATATATCTGATATTCTGATTTTCTTTAAAAACTATTAAGATTTAAGTAATGTTTTTTTTGTTTTGTTTTTTTACTGAAGCACTTCACAGTTCGACACTGTTACACAAAAATAAATGGTGAATATAATAAAATCGAAAGTATAAATAGAATAAAATCAATCCTTACAAAGAAAACAAGAGTCAAGTCTCGTTCTTGTAAACGTTTCCAGTTGCAAAAATGAGACTTAATTTTAAAGAGACTTTGATTAGCAATCCAGCTACTTTGAAAACACACAGGGTTTAGGTGTGTATGATACGTGTTTAGTTTTCTCTCACTGTTACTGATTTTTACTGCGTGCTGATGAGTATTTAAAGCCACAGCACACCCTTTTCTTGTTGTAAAATGTCGATCACTTCCTGGCCTCAGCTGCTGCGAGTATCTGGCTCACGTGTGCCGGAGGAAGAAGGAGCTGAAGGCTCGAACCGTCTGGCTGGGCCACCCTGAAAAATGTGAAGAGAAGTACCCCAAAAACGCCATCAAAAACCAGAAATACAACATCCTCACCTTCGTGCCAGGGGTAAGTGTCGAACACACATGGAACACAAAGGAGTTATTAATGTATGGTATGAGTTGTTTATTATTTAACACCAGATACCCAGGACGTGTTTTAGTTCTGGCATCATCAAGGCTGGACATACGATAAATCCGATGTGCTTTCCAAACACGTTTGAATGAACTAAAAACTAAAACGACTAAAAACGTGAACGCGAAAGTAAGGTACTGTAATGATGTTTGGCGTGCTAGTTAGCTATTTTAGTGCGTTAATACAGATTAAATGAAACGAATGAGTTTAGGATTATTATCCAGGGGCGGGGAGTTTGCATGTTCTCCAGGTGCTCTGGTTTCCTCCCCCAGTCCAAAGACGTGTCGTAGGCTGTAGTGTGTGAATGTGTGTGCGATTGTGCCCTGTGATGGATCGGCTCCAGGGTTCCCCCCCACGGCCCCTGGATCCCCCGTGGCCCTGTATAGGATGAGCGTTACGGAAAACAAATGGATGGATGGATGGATTTTTACTCCCTCGACAAAATGTCATTAATTTGTCATCAATGAAAAGACGGAAAAAAAAGCTCCTGGACAGGGATGTTACGAGAACCGATACTTCGGTACCAAGTTGGTACCAACCTTCTTAAAACGTAACGGTACTTGTTTTTCTGCAGTGGCGAACGTAATGTTGGTAATGAAAGTACCGAGGTTGCATTTCTTCAAGAACTACTGGGGGCAACAAGTACATGTAAGTGTTTTAGTCGGTCCACAAGTGGTAAAGAAGAAGAAGAACGCCAACAAGCACATGGGGGAAAAACTACTGAAGACGGAAGAAGTTTAGCTCCGCCCCGACTCTTTGAGAGGAAAGGTGGTAAGAGTTAAATATGGAAATACTTCACAATCGAGGCAGATGACCTCAAACATATAATTGATGCCCTGAAGCCGGTGTGCAACCGATGCTATCGTTCATTTCAAACAAAGCGAGGAAACCCCTGGAATTTGGCAAAGCACCTGAAATGTCCCTATGTTGAGTAGGTTTTTCACCATAAAAAACATATCATTCTCAGAACAGCTTTTCCCTCGTTAATCAGGTTAATGAGCAGCTGTCTGTGAGCTGAAGAGGCAGCAGAATTCTGACGTACCTTTTTCCGTTCACGCGTACAGCCGATCCGCTGTGTTATGGCTGCTGGCTGATGTCTTATTCAAGTGTGGCTGGCAACTTCATTTTCAGCTTGTCCTATGAATTTTGCATGAGGAAACGAGCTGTTCGTCTGAAGTGCCGCTAGGTCGCCAACTCTATCTGATCAGCCAGTGAACAGGGAGAACATGATCTATCAGAACATTGAGTGTACGGAGAGCGTTAAAAAAAATGTGTAAAAGAAACGCTTGTTGTTTAATGAATGAACGAGACGTCATCAGCGTTATTCTTGTCTCTTCTTTTATTTTAGGTTTTATACCAGCAATTCAAGTTTTTCCTCAACTTGTATTTCCTGGTGGTGGCTTGCTCACAGTTTGTGCCAGCCCTGAAAATCGGCTATCTCTACACCTACTGGGCGCCGCTGGTGAGTTCGACCGACCGCAACAGACCCCGGAGCGAGTCCATAACGTTCGTTGCACGAATGTTCTAACAAGCTGTCTGTAAAGCCATTGTTTCAGCTTCCGACGAGTTTCATTGTTCTTCCTGTCAATCAGGCTTTTGTGTTGGCCGTCACCATGGTGAGAGAGGCCGTGGACGAGGTCCGCCGCTACAGGAGGGACAAAGAGATGAATTCTCAGATGTACAGCAAGCTCACAGTCCGAGGTGACCCGTGAACATTACTGCTTCCACACTAGCTAATTACTGTTTTGGTCTGAGCCAGTGATGATCCGAGCCAAAGATTTACAGATGACATTTTTATATGAACAGTTTTATTCTGTTTAACAGAATAGCACAGCCTTTATGACGTCCCAGAAATGCACATTGTACAGCGGTACTGTACTGTGATTGGTCAGAAGAGGTTGATTTAATTTCCTGTAACAGCAGCTCTGACAGTAGTTCCTGCCGCAAGGTTAATATCAATGTGCTCGTTCTAATTGATACTTGTTTCCAAAGTAACCACATAAATGGATTTATACTTTGTTCATATACATTTATACATTGAGCATTGATACGGTGAAGGTTTTCGGGAGGAGATGCATATTTATTTAGATTTTTGAAGGAGTCTCCACTTTGCACTAAACAGATGTTTTTTTTTTTTCTCCCTGACACGTCAAAGTGTTCAGGACAGAGGCGTTTATGAATTCCAGTTTCTCAGTAACATTATATTTTTTCACAAGAGAGGGGATAAAACGCGAGGCTGGTGAAGAGTTGTTTATAGTGGTTCGAGCATAAGTGATCAAATAAACTAGCTAGTGATATAACAATGTTGCGTATCATATGGTTCAAAGCGAGGCTTTTGATTTAAAACTTTTGTGTAAAGAACAATCAGTCTCTCCAGGATTTCGCGGTCGCAGAAATGAATACTAAATCAAGCAAACTCTGCAATATTCAGAAGCGCTTGCAATTTTGGGCCAAAATGCGTCCATTGAGGCAAAGCCCTCTTCGATTACGTGAGTCAAACATGACTACAGCTAAAAGGTCTCGTTTACCAGAAGCATCACTGCGAGAGCAGAACAAAAGAAAACGTACTAAACAAGTTTCGCCAGTTCAAGTAGTTTTCCGCAAGAAAAGCATAAAAAAAAGGCAATCGCATTGAAAATTTTGGAAAAAAAGCCGCAGCAAAACCGAGCGTTTTTGGCCGCAACAATCGCACAAAAAAAGAAAAACCTCATGAAATCCTGTAAGGACTGAACAATACATTCAACAGACATAATGAAGTGTCATAGCTGCACTTATGAGACTGCACTCCGTTTCATTGAACACAGGATTCAGCAACACGTCCCGGGATACACAGAGCAAGCTAACGGCTAACGGCAGAATGTTAAACAAGAATGGAGAAATACGAATGTTATATACGTTAGAATTTCGTTATATTCTGTTACGAGTCTGAATGGATCACACAAAAATCACATTATTGTACTTTTCTAACACTGAACGTTTTAATCTATTGAAAATGGAAACCTGAGGCACGTGTTCAGGCAGGGATTATTTTTTTTTGCTGTATCCAAAATATATGATATCGAGACCCCGCCATGTTGAATTAGAATTTTGTTTACAAACAGATAAGCTATATACAGATAAACAGTATGGATTGTTTTTCTTTCATTAATAACAAATGTTAATTGTTGACTAATTGCTCTGATAAGAGGAATAAAAGCCCTCGAGCTGTTATCAGAGAACAGTGAACTTGGAGCGGTTATTTTCCCTGTGGATTTTCATTCCTTGTATATCGTCTGGTCGAATATGTTTGCTCGTTTTGTTAGGTCATCGGCTTTTTATGATTCTCCTTCTCAGGGAAAGTCCAAGTGAAGAGCTCAGACATACAAGTGGGAGACCTCATCATCATTGAAAAGGTTTTTAATCCTCTTCTTTCTCCGTCTCATTTTCCCCTTTTGTTCCGTCAGTACAGGACTTAAGCGTCTGTGTGATCTATCCCATGAAATCCTGTCATACTTTTTTTTTTTTTTTCATCGTGCATCATGTTTCTCACAGCTTGTGGTCGGCTCTCTGTAATTGCTTGTGTCACATGTGACCTTGCTCAATTATTCAGAGCCTATGCTATAGTGAGAGTAAAGTTACTGCGCTGCGAGCTCGCGCCTGTAGCCTGACAGCTTCATATAGGCATATGTGTGCCAGAAAAGCACAGCTTCGAGAAGATCATACACAAGACATTCACAGCACAGAGTTCAAATTCTGGCCAATGTCGCCATCGCTTGATTTGCGTTTCCTGAAGCAAAAACACCATGCTCGCAAGGAGCTGAAATTGATGGAGCAATGAAAGGAAGGAAGGAAATAGAAGAAAGAATCGGCGAAAGAATCTAATACGAGACCGTTTAAAAAAAGACAACATCATTTAATAAAGAGATACGTTTAGAGGGTGAAAGATGGAAAAAGATGAGAGATGTTAAGAGCAAAAACAAATTGAAACACCGAGCAAGAGAGACAGAAAGAACCTCAGAAAGTAAGGAAGAATGCGAAAAGAAAAAGATAGGGAGGAAAAAGAGAGAAGCGGAATGAGACATGCAGAAAGCAGGAGGAAATAAAAGAATGGAATAGAGAGAGGGGGGGACGGAAAAGAACGAAGGAAGACATAGGCAAGACGAAGAAAAAAGACAAAGAACAAACGATTTAGAGGGAGGGAGGGAAGGAGAAAATGAAGAAGGAGTCAGAGAAAGTTATTGAAAGAAAATAAGAAAGTGAAAAAAAAATTGAAACAGAGTATGTGAGAGAACCTGAAAAAAAAGTAATAGAAAAAGGAAGAAAACTAGGCAGAGGGAGAAAGAAAGCAAGAGAAAAGTCATAAATAACCCCGGAATATTAATCCGAGGCGCCGGTCGCTCAGATTAGGGACGGTGGCCAAAATCATGTTAACCCCCACCCCCATTTATTTATTTATTTATTTATTGCGTTAGTTACTTATTTTTTATTTTTATTTTGTTATCTATCTGAAACTTATTTTATTTGTTTCTTTATTTATTTAATTATTCATTAATCATTAATTACTTAATTAAATGCAATTTAATTCATTGAATTTGATTAGATTTTCTGGTGTTTTAATGCGAGTTTGCTTGGACGAATGTGCCGTATCTTGTGACCTTGTTATGCAGAATCAGAGAGTTCCAGCTGATATGATCTTTCTAAGAACTACAGAAAAGTCTGGTAAGTTATTTTTCTTTTCTTTTCTACCCTGACGAATTAGCATTTTGTGTAAGATTAAGGGCTTACTGTGGCAGAATAAGCTTTAGGGGATCATTAGTTGATCATTAAATGATCTTTACCACCGTAGTTTTTTTTTTTTTTTTTTTTTTTTATCACTGGCTGCCTTTAGACTTTTGTGCAACTTTGTTGTAAAATCTGTATGCATTTTAAATGTCTTCTGTAGTCTCATTCTAGGTCAGAATCAGTTCACAGGTCCGTGTGGACTCACTGGAGTTAGCATGCTTTTATTACAGTCATGCTTTGAAAGTCAGTAACTGGATTAAACGTGACTCAAATGCAAACCGTCAGCTAAATGCTTGGAACATCAGGGTAGAGTAATGGAAACTAAGGGATTATAGCTTTTTCCATCAGTCTTCCATGTGCCAATATGGCTGCAGTGTGTCCTAATGCGAGTGTCAGATATTTAAATGAACCCTCTCGTCCCCTCCGTATAACCTGATATGATTTATGATCTTCAGTTTAGGCCATTCACATTTACTGCCATTTCTGTTAGTCAGCTTGTTCTAAAAGCAGTGTTTGCTTCACTAACTAACTAAAAAAATGATTTTTATTGATCACTTGCTTAGGCTGGAGGTTATTCCTTAATGGATGTCTCTTGTCCATCATCCACCCTCCAGCATCATCAGGAGTTTTTCATTTATCAGTACAGTAAAGGACAGATCGGTGTAAACCTCTCTATAGATCAAAACTTGATCCGCTTGTTTAAAACCTTCATCACTTCTCCTGACGCTTTAGTGCCAGCACTGATACTCTGAACTGAAAAACGAGTAGAGAATGATTAAATCGGTGAATGCGTTTATGTTTCCCAGGAGCGTGCTTTATCCGAACAGACCAGCTCGATGGAGAAACAGACTGGAAACTGAAGGTCGCTGTTGCCTGCACTCAGAGGCTACCTGCACTGGGGGTAAGTGTGTCTTTATCACACAGTGTGTGAGGCAGAAGGGATGTTTCTTAGCTAATTAGTTACTAACGTTTTCCCTTTCGATTACATGAACAAGTGATAGCAAGTAAGCGGACAAAACGAGTGAATCCAATAAATTAGTATATATAAGTGTTTTGGGTCTGTTTCTCTACTTCTGCTTTTTTTCTTTTTGCGTTTTTCTACCTCCGATAGATACGGACCTTTCATGATCTGTGCTTCTTCACAATCTTCTGACTATAGGTACATTAGTTACGTACATTGTAGTTTCTATTCTTTTCACTCCACAAGGGGCCCTATGCACAGCCTGATGCAAACCTTTCCACCAAATGATAGTAAAATGATGTTACACCCTCGTGTTCCCTAAGCAACCTCTTATAGCAAGACACTGTCCTGTGAGAGAGCCTGGGTTATCTTGTCAGATAAACACCCTTAATCAACATCGGGGTTTTTTGGGTTTACAGCATACTCTGGCACCTTCTAGGCTTTCTAGGCAAAGATCACTTTAAGTAGATATGGTCAGTCAAAAAAGAATAAGAAAAGTCATACGCTTTTATAGGATTCAGTTTGTAAACAGAATAAATGGAGGTGGCCACAGACAAATGTAGGATTTTTTAATACTCATAAAAATGTGAGATTTAGCCAACAGAACAAAAATCACTTCTGGATCCAGTGATTATTTTGGCACCTTGGTCTTACATAACAGTCATCATTCAAGTCAAGAATAGCTGAGAAGCTGCTGTGAGTGATTTTTACCTCAGAAGATGAGGTCAAATCAATTAAACAGCTCATTTTACATTGTACACTTATAATCTTCAATAATGTTACAATGCTAGAGATTTATGTACGTGATTTAGATATGTGAAAAAGGTGAAATGTGTGTGTGAATGTATGTATGTCTAATATATATATATATATATATATATATATATATATATATATATATATATATAATATATAAACACATATAATAACAGGTCAAAAATCAATGTTACTGCACACTGATTTTTTATTTTTTTTTGAGCTACGCTGACTGAAAATTACCCATCAGTCATCAGCGAATCACAGCAGTAGAACCAGAGCTGTTGCTTTGAGCGGTAACTCTATCACCATTTTCCTCCATCAGATGTTCCCCTCCATCCGAGGCTCATGTTTGATATGGTCGTAAATCTGATTCGCCAGCCGGAGCATTTGTTACACACGAGCCCGTAACTTGAGCCAAAGACACAGGCCGAATCTGTCTCCTCAGTGCCATCCGGGTTTGAGATGACACCCATCCACCAGTTCAGATTTGTATTTGTCTTTCTAAAACCACTTAATGCGATCACAGAATTAAAATTTCAGCAAGCCATCAAATGATTGGTGCGCTGAGGGAGTTGGAGCGGCTGGATAGGGTTTCCTGTGGCCTTGACGTTTAAATATTCTCTCGCTGGAAATGTTTTCCTGCATTTAAACTCATGGGATAAAGGTTTTTAAAAAAAATGTTCATTTAAAGTGGATTGTTTAGTGTAAAGTAAGCAGTTTGTTTAAATAGTTTAATATCCTTTGCTGAGTTCATTTTGACTCCTTGATGCACTGTTACTGAACTACTTTGATTACTCAGAATATTGAAGAAATTATTTATTAAGTTCTTACTTAAAAATTTAAGAAAATACTGTTTCCCCACACATACTGTAGAAACAATGCCACCGAAGCCGTTTTGATGGCTCGTGGTGGCCCAACACCTTACTAAGACAATTGATTTTGGTTTTTCTTTTAACCTGTAGGTTTATTGATGGTCCCTAAAAAAATGAGTTCCTTTTCAAACAATTTTGAACCTTGGAAAAAGGAACTCAGCATCCACCAATGGCGATTAGGCCATTGTCGTAGTCAGGGACACTGTCCAAATACTTGAATTTACACTGTCTACCTATTCGAATGCAAAATAAAATGGATTCAAAACCCTGTGTTCTACCTTTATCCAAGTTTTCCAAGTTATTATAAAAGCAAACATAACATTTACAAAAAGAAATGTAAATAATTAACTTCTGTCATGTAATTATTGGAGTCAGTTTTTTTTTTTTTTTTGAGTGAATTACGTAACACTGTTATATTACTGTAAATAGTGAATGTAGACTCACCGGCCACACCTGTTCACCTGCTCGTTCATCCAGCCAGCGCAGTGTATGCACATGGAGTTCCACTCCTGTCAGCCAGGAACAGGAATCTGAGGTTACAGCAGCCACAAGCTCATCAAATCAGGTTGAAGATTAGAAAAAGACCAGGGACACTGACTAAGTGTCCACGGATCCACACTTTGAAAATCTACCAGAAAGGGTAGACCATCAGCCTTTCGGATACTCATTTCAACATATTACGATTTGAGACACACTAGTCGGCGAATTTGATGCAGCATGAGTGTATGTAGTAAACAGGACTCCAAATGGAATCTGGGTTAAATATGCAAGATGGTGGAGTTTTGTTCTTGGTCCCCTTAGAAATAAAGTCTCGCTAAATATTACTGACACCAAAAAAAAAAAAAAACATTAAAGTGGCTAAATAAATAAAATTTAATATGAAACAGCTTTACTGATATTGTTTGCTCTATATATAAGACTAAAAAAATCAATAATATACATATACTGACAATATCGAAATGATTCGAATGCACTAATTTTGCACTGTTTTTACATGTTTTCGCATATTTCACTGCAAGATTTGTCCGATTGGCCGTCACTAGATTTTATATTGGCTTTGAACAGTAATGCTACTTGTGTGTGAATGTCTACATTAGGTACCATGGTGTAATCCTGGCTTAAGTGTTTAGATCAAGTGAGCAACTAATGAAATAATTCCGCTGAGTTTTATGTTTAGCTCATTTTCCGTTATGTTTGTTTTTCTTCTTCATCTTCCAGGATTTGTTCTCCATCAGTGCATATGTATACGCTCAGAAGCCTCAGCTGGACATACACAGTTTTGAAGGGAATTTTACTAGGGTAAGGAATTGTTTTACACACACACACACACACACACACACAGGAAATGAAATGAAGAATGAATGCACGTGAAAATACTAAACCGTAATAATAGCCGTTTGCACATTTTGAAATTTTTTTTATTGTAATAGAATTTGTTAATGTAAAACTGCAAAGTTGCTGGTCAGCTCCGATGGAGATGACATCACAGGCTGTTTGGCTCCTCCCATGTCCACCGGCTGTGCCGAGCTCCTTATTAACATCAGATTAGTGCTGAGAAAGAGAGAAAAGAAAGCACAAGGGGAGAAAAGGAGAAAGGGAGCCCCTTCACAAAGCCTGTCTTTGTGTACAGTCGTCACTCTTGGCCACACAGCAGGCAGAGGATGGAGATCACTTCCTGCGCTGACTCACCCTCCTGAGCCCACACATATCCGAGGGCTCGAACCGAAAGGGCTGATCCAGGATCAGAGTGTTCTTGGCTGTATCATCAGGATATGCTGTAAAACACTTGCTTTTTGATAGTTTTTTTGGATGTTTACAGCCAAATGAAACGCACTTGCACAGAGCTGATTCGCTCTCCTCACATCAGTGAGGACGTCAGATTTGTCCGTCCAAATGACCTTTGCTGATGCTGTTTTACCCCCTCCCCAACCTCCCACCTTGCTTTTAAACATAAGCAGGACATCTCTGCTGAGGTGTCATAGTTATCATATCAGAAAAGTCATTTGATCTGTAACCAGATCGACCCTTGATGCTTTGTCATCATATAGCCTGCATTTAAGAGCTGTGTGGGTGTGTGTCATAGGTGTCACAAAACTCCTGCCTGTGTCCTTTAGCCATCTGTATTCACACAGCGGGTGTGAGTTTATAATACCTGTAAAAAAGATTCAAGGAATGGTTGAGAGTTGCCTTCTAACAATTCCATCACAATTTTTTTAATGGTATGTGATAAAATCACAGGTCATTGTATACCGGAAAGGTTATAAGGCTCTTTTTAATAACACAGTCAGCCCTTTAGAACAGCTTTCAGGTATATTCAGATCATTTCAGGAATAATTGAGTTTGAGATATTGGCTTATTAAAACCAAACTACAGACTGTTTCGTTGTATAATCAAACTGCACTGTCATTCTGTATATGAATCAAGTTCCATCTTTTTTTTCTGTAGGTGTTGAGTGACTGCGATATGTTCTGACTGTCTAATGGAACTTGGTCTTGGATTTAAATGTCTTAAAGTAGGGCATGAAGGGTAAAATATGTGAGAGAAAACACCTGTACTCGCCATAAAAGGAAGAGTGGCTTGAAGAATAAAGAAGGACATTGTTCCATCCATCCGGTCTCTGTACCACTTATCCTACACTGGAGCCTATCCTATGGGACTCGGGGCACGAAGCGGGGGGCACACTGGACGAAGTGCCAACCCTTCGCAGGGCACAATTGCACACACTCACACACTACAGACAATTTATAATGCTTGCTCAGCCGACGACACATGCCTTTGAACTGGGGGAGGAAACTGGAGTACCCAGGGGAAACCCCCGAAGTACGGGGAAAACATGCAAACTCCAAGCACACAGGGCAGAGACTGGAATCGAACCCCAAACTCTGGAGGTGCAAGGCAAGCGTGCTAACCACTAAGTCACCATGCCCCCCCACATAGTTGAGATATTTGCATATCTTCGTTATAATATAAAAAAAATACAAATAAGGAATTAACCACAACAGGTTCTTGTTGTTATGGGACGGTAATCAATGATGGAGTGGTGTGATGCAGCCCAATGTGAAACAGGGTTGGTGTTTTTATTCCTCATATCACAGAAATTTAGCAATGATTGCTAATTTTTTTTAAAGATTGATTAAGAACGACACGTACGTTTTATCCAGTTATAGTTACTTTTAGTGTTGCCAAGCAGAAGAGCTGCAGAAGAAGTGATTTTCTGGTATCACTTATGCTCTAGCAGAGATAAACCGTCGTTCCCTCTCAAGGGACATCTTGGTTTTTTTTTCTTTCTCTCTTTCTCTTGAAGTTAGTCTGAGAAACGTTCATCTTGTAATGTTGCAGAGAAACCAGAAAGCACAAAACCCTCTGTCCTGAAAATCTCTGTTACGAAGCTCTGACACTGAAGACTTTTTTCATAAATGTTCATAATAAACATCACCATATCAATGATTATGGATTTCTTTGGGTAGATTTATTAGTGTTTTTAGATTATGTCGAGCGCCCGTTCTACAAGTACCTCTGACTTAGCTGTTACTGTAGAAACAATATTGTATTAGAACAAGCGCATTAAGACGTGTGTTGCTTTGCTGCCAGAACTACTGTCAGACTACGGTCAGTACTATCAGCACCTCCTCACACCATGTGTTAGAAATCTGGAGACTGATCGTGTCGTAACAAAATTGTAACTATTTTTCTGTTGATTTTGCCTTATATTTGAGGTTGTCTTTTTGTGGGATATAGATGATATTTTTAACCTTACACATTCCAATCATGCAATATTTTCCAGCTGCTAGTTTGAATGACATGGTTTTTATCCTGGGTTCTTGGGAAAACTATGCCCTCTAAAGGGATATTCTAGTATGTTGGCTTTATTCTGTCATCTTTACAGAGACTCTAGTCCCATACCATTTCCTTTTATTTCTTTTCATCACATTGAGGCAGTCTCCACTTTAGTCGGTTGTGAATTCTCGAGACATCGTGCAAGCATGACAGAACGAGTTTAACTTGACTAAATGCTGGAGTAAAAGCTGACTGTTATCTGACTGCGGGATTACATCAGCTCAACAGATGTAGACAGAGGAAGAAAACAAATTCAGTGTGTCCATGCAGCGTAATTTCTGTTCCCGCTGATGCTTTCTGAACTGCTCATTTATGGGGATGTGCTAACGAGGACAATCATAGGATGTTCCACTAAAATATATATATATATATATATATATAAATAAAAATTTCCCTCTAATAAATGTAACCAAGGTTTTTTTTTCTCATTCTTTTCAGCTATTTCAGTTGGTGCCACATTTAATAGAATTTGCTGTAGTCATGTCCTAATCTTCAGAGGTAGCACCATTTGCGGTTTTTGACCCCTTACCACGGTCAAACAGGAGAAAACCCTTCTTCTTTTAAAGCGGAACTAAAAACCAAACATAAGCATTTACCTACAGATTCCCTGAATGGTGAAATGAAAATGTAATGTGAAAGACACATTTGCAGTAACTTTTCCTTTTTTAAAATTTTATTTCTCCAGGTGAATTTGTGAGGATTTGAATTGTGAGCTTATAGAAAGCAACAAACGTGTCAACAAACGTCATCGTTTAATGAGAAGATCTTTTTTTTTTTTTTATGTATCAAGCTATTATGTGGGTGTATATATAGTAGTCTGTGTGATATAGTGATATTACACTGCTACGATATCCAGATTATATTCTGATTATATTGTATTAGCAGAACTCATCGAAGGACACTAGAATGAGATATCACTGAAAAAATATACTAAAAGAGCTTTTTTTTTTTATCGAACTAATCAGGATATGAGCAAATCAATTCAATTATCTGGAATGATTTTGGGTAACTGTGATATTAACTGACCCCGCCTGGGAAAGACAACCGCTTTGGTAAATTTTATGGAAAAAGTACTGTTATGGTAGTTAATGCATGTTACTGTGGAATCATCCAGAACTCGACCATCCAGCTGATTTTTCAATCGCCACTGCCAGCAAGCAATTCCCGACCACACAGCGGATATTATTACATATTCTTGTTCTCGCTGTAAACCTGAAATGTGTTTGATTTTTCTATTGTCATTTTCTTTTTCCAAATGTAACCTTTAAAATATCTAGCCATTCTGTTCACTAATATAAACTATGTTTGTTTTTTTGTGGTAAAAATCTTTTTGTACTCTCTGCCTGCTAGGATTTTCTTGATTAGCATTGTTGACGCCTCTGAATCTTGATGGTTTTTTTTTTTGCAGGAGGATTGTGACCCTCCCATCCATGAGAGCCTGAGCATTGAGAACACCCTTTGGGCCAGTACCGTGGTCGCATCTGGTGAGCAAACCAGCTTCTCACTTTTTATTTTATTCGTTCCCCCCTAGAAATGCACATACATTGCGATCAGATATCTCAACAGTTTTGTCCTAGAGCATGGTGAAGCTGATACTCAAATGTTTAGCTGACATCTTCCATATTTTCTGCGGCGATTCTGATTTTCACTTAGCCTAAATCCGGAGAAATCCGATGAGCCGTTAATGGGAGCTGAAGTGTCTCTCGCTAGTGTTGATACAAAACTTCATCCGAAAGCACAGATCTCAGATCAGCCTTGCCGCTACGCCTTTACTGGCTTCTACAAAAGCCATGAGATCCAAACCTGATCCTGATCGACCACTGTAGCTATAACTTTCCCTCTGCTTGTGTTAACGGTCACCTTTTCATCGATCTGTGGCTTTTCCTCACTCGGTTCTCCCGAGGTTTGTGGTTTCTCGTAGCTCTTTGCCGCCTCTTGGCCTGTCCTTGATCGGAGTCTATCCTTAAACTTAGACTCTTGACATCATCCAGACTCAACACAGGATCCCTGCAGATGGAAAAGGATATCCCCATCAGTCCTGCTCCGTTAAAAGAACTCAATTGCACCACAGCAAGGCCTTGAGTGGTTTGTAAAGTGCACTGGAATTGTTGAAGGTCTCCTTTCACACTTTATCTGTTATTTGTTTACGTGACTGAATTTGCCAATTAACACAATGCAGTAAAACTCTTTAATTGCTGAAAGCTAGGAGGCAGAATCAGTTTATTGCCAAGTATGCTTGCATGTACTAGGTATTTGTCTTGGTAGAATTGGTGTCACACCAGGGGGTAAAATTTTGGGACGTATTTCTGTTAAGTAATGTTGCCAGACGATGTCTGTAGTAATTACGATCCAGTCACACAGGATAAGCAATTTTCAAGTGATCACTATATAAGAAATTCCTGTGCACTACGTACACCTCACTTTAATACAAACTGATTGTTTTGCTCATTAATATAAGTGCTTGTTGTAGGGCTTATGGCCAAACAATTTGCAGTTGATTCTTAGTGGGTCACGTGACTGTGATATGTATGCAAGCTATACAATACTTGTGCTATAAACTCAATAACTTACCTAAACCCACCAGAAGTGTCGCTTCTCTGATTTGTTCTTTAAACAGTCATTTATTTTATTGTTATGCTTTTTATACTTCGCTAATACTCAGTTTTGTTCTGATTTTGGCAATAGATGATAGAAAAGACCACTTCTGGAGTGTCTTTAAACTTAAAACCAAGCACAAAGCCTGTTTTCCCATTGGATATAATGGTATCTACAGTATACCAATGCCAAGTTGGACAAAAAATATATTACTACTGGGAATTTCTACTGGTCATTTTATAGAAGTGGCCTTTCCAGAATTAGGCATATGCAGTCTGTAAAAAATGTAATAAAATGACACACATGTATGTTAAAAATGTACCCGTGTAAATGCACTGAACTAGCTAAGCAAAGGTTAAGTCATTCATTTCTGGCTTAGCATCTCTGATTAAGATGTGTTGACCAAAATGTCTTTTTAATCAGCTAATCATTTATCAGCATGTGTTTCTGTTTCTCAGGTACTGTAATAGGTGTCGTCATTTACACTGGAAAGGAAATGAGGAGTGTATTGAACACATCTCAGTCAAAGAACAAGGTGGGCATTTTTAAAATTCTATTTTTTTTTGCATGTTCTGTGTTTGTATTGAAAAGTGAGTACAGACGATGCACCTCGAGAAAGATCGAAATGAATAGAGAATTAATTAGGAATATAGGGTACTTTTGTATAGTGCAGGTAAGTTTGGAAATTTGGAATAATAAGGTGCTGTTATGTGCAACGAGTCCAGTGGAGTTTCTTTGAAACCGATTCGGGACAAGAGTATAGCGACGGATTCACTGATGTTTCCTGTCTGAATATGACGCACTAACTGAACGTGAATGCCATTTTAGGCAAAAGTGTAGTCCCAATGAATTCACTGAGTGATGGGGTGCTGAAGGAAAACCATATGATTACACCTCGGATTAGACTTCTATGTATGGTTACCTGATTAGACTGCTGTGTATGGTTACCTGATTAGACTTGGGATTAGACTGAGGTATGGTTACCTGATTAGACTTGGGATTAGACTGCTATGTATGGTTACCTGATTACACCTTGGATTAGACTGCTGTGTATGGTTACCTGATTATACCTCGGATTAGACTGCTGTGTATGGTTACCTGATTATACCTCGGATTAGACTGCTGTGTATGGTTACCTGATTATACCTCGGATTAGACTGCTGTGTATGGTTACCTGATTATACCTCGGATTAGACTGCTGTGTATGGTTACCTGATTATACCTCGGATTAGACTGCTGTGTATGGTTACCTGATTATACCTCGGATTAGACTGCTGTGTATGGTTACCTGATTATACCTCGGATTAGACTGCGTGTATGGTTACCTGATTATACCTCGGATTAGACTGCTGTGTATGGTTACCTGATTATACCTCGGATTAGACTGCTGTGTATGGTTACCTGATTATACCTCGGATTAGACTGCTGTGTATGGTTACCTGATTACACCTCGGATTAGACTGCTGTGTATGGTTACCTGATTATACCTCGGATTAGACTGCTGTGTATGGTTACCTGATTATACCTCGGATTAGACTGCTGTGTATGGTTACCTGATTATACCTCGGATTAGACTGCTATGTATGGTTACCTGATCAGAACTCAGATTAGACTGTGATGTATTGTCACCTGATTAGACTTCGGATTAGATTGCTATGTATGGTTTTCAGTGACTGCTGGTTGTGATATTAGATGGGAAGGCCAAAATCTAATATCAATCAAGAGCAAAGCAGTATATCATGAAGTCTCATCAAGCACAAAATAAGGATGACCCTCACACCCATACACACACACGTACACGCACACACACGCACGCACATACACACACACACACACACACACATACACACACACACACACACACACACACACACACACACACACACACACACACACACACACACACACACACACACACACACACACACACACACACACACACACACACACATACTTAAGAGTGCCAAATGCCTATCATTTGGGATATCTAATGTTTCAGGTCTGTAATTCGCTCCTCACGTCGTGCCATATTTCCTCTAAATATCAAACATGAAACAGAAGGGTTGTAATTCTTTTGTTAAAAAGAAACACTAAACAGTTCTTTCATCTGTCTTTTTGTGCCATTTGTACTGTGATTGGATTGTGTGCTTACGCTATCTGTTTTAATTTCTGCTCCAAAGGCATTTTAGTGGGGAAAAAGGCGGATCGAGGAAATTATCCATCTCGTTTACAGTCTCAGGCGCTGCTGATGACATTTTATGGATGTGTCTGTAGAAACCTACAGGACATTTTGATCTGTGCGTTACCTGACACGACTGGACTGACACTCGTAGGCTGCATGATTCATCAGCCTCAATTCAATTCAATTTTATTTGTATAGCACTTTTTACAACAGTCATTGTCTCAAAGCAGCGTTACAGAAAGATATAAACACGGGGTACAGATTTTAAATGTGTGAATTTATCCCTATTGAGCGAGCCGGTGGCGACGCTGGCGAGGAAAAACTCCCTAAGTCTCCCTGAGCCTCGCTTCTCCATTCCATTGTGTGTATTTGTCCTACAGTATAACCATTGGTGTACAACCAACCAACCAAAGTCAAAAATAATCCACCGTCGAATGAAACCTTATTTTCACGTCGTTTTATCTTTTGTAAGACGAAGAACTTAACGTTTATACCAGCCACCCTGATGGTTATTAGGGTGCAAGTTAAAGGCAAAAGTTCCCCAAACATTTAAAGCAGCAGGTGCTTCATGGAGTTCATGTTTCCGTCATGACCCCAATCCCGCTTGCTGGGAGGGTTTGGTTTGGTTTTGAAAGCAGACACTTTAGTGAAGTTGCTGAGGCTGCACGTCGACCGAGAGCTCCAGCGATTTTTTTTGTAAGCTTTCCGCCGGAGTGGAATCCAATATGTGAAGGAGATGATGTCAGGAGTGCCGATAGAGAGTGTGAGATGGCAGGCCAACAATCGATACGACGCGGCAAAAGTCACCGAGAACGCGTTCGCCACTTATAATCTGTTGTGACACTGCCCGCACAAAGCCCTCACGCAAAGTTGCTGACAGCATGTCAGCTATCAGTTTACACTGTGTGTTGCTTCTGTAAAATGGTGTTCTCAGTGAAAATCACACTGCCACCAGTTTGAATGACATGACTGCACTCTGTATAGATTGTGGCTTCGTATTAAGAGAACGATTGGACATAAGCACTTATTGTCCTGCTGCCGAGATGTAACGAAGAGTTTAGGGCAGAGATGTCCAGTCTTATCCGCATGTGGGGCCGATGTACGTGCAGGTTTTCATTCCAACCAAGCAGGAGCCACCAGACAGGAAGTTACAATCCTGAAGTTACGCAACCTGACAGGAAGTTGCAATCCTGAAGTGAATTATTTTCCTGTGTTTTTTTTTGTTTTTTTTGCTCCAGAGCAATTTGTCAAGGCTACCAATTTTTATTTATCACTTCTATTATTATAGCGCTTTTATCCAAAGTGCTTTACACTGGTTCTCATTTACCCTTTCACACACACACTCGCACACCAGCTGCAACGCAAGGCGCTAACTTACCATCGGGAGCATCTTGGGGTTCAGTGTCTTGCCCAATGGCACTTCGGCATGTGGAGCCATGTGGTCCGGGAATCGAACCGCCAACCCTACGATTAGTGGACAACCCGCTCTACCACCTGAGCCACAGCCGCCCCTAGAAATAGTCATTTCTAATGTTATGGAACATCCATGAATGATTACTTTATCACTTATAATATAGCAGCAATAAACAGTAGTTCCCTCACCAACCTCTCTCTTTTTCAAGTTAAGACAATTAATGCAGCTTGACATGTTCCCGAGAAACTTCAAAGCCCCCTGTCTAGAAGACTTTCCCATGTTACTTTGGAAGTAGTTTTGGAAAATACGTAGCAAATTTTGCCCAAGTTTTACTCTTGCATCAGTTGATGATCTCTCCTGACTTCTGTAGATTGGTACCGTCTCAGAACTGCTGCTGTAATCATAAAGACTGTCCGATTCACATCTGCTCATATACTGAACGTCCTGTAGACCAGTGCTCTACCAACCCTCTTCCTTGAGATCTGCCTTCCTGCAGGTTCCATCTCCAACACTTGTTTTAGTTGATCAAGAACTTCTTAAGGCAATGATTAGATAGTCAGGTGGACACGATTCTGGTTGGAACTGAAGTCTTCAGGAAGGTAGATGTTCAGGAACAGGGTTGGTGACCACTGCTGTAGACACACGTAGTACTGCTTGTCCTTATTATTCTCCACCTGTAGACTGTAATGATTCAGTGTAAAGCCGGGATCGCACGGTACGATTTTGGCCACAATTCGGTCATCTGAGACCAATTTTGAGAATCCTTAGAGATTCCTATAATCCCAGGCTAAAATCTTTAGTCTTTGATGGCTAGTTTGACGCGTTCCCCGACAGCAGATTGACAGCCGTTGCGATCAAAATTTTCCTCCGATTAAATTCTTTCAGTGTCAGAAGATTTGAGGCACAGTCCTATAGTGTGGCTTCTCCTCCTCCGTACGAGTCTTCTTGCCTGCGTCTTGACTGTGGAACAGTCTGATGTATTAGCGACTGCTGAGATCCTACACTTTGACATGGCTTACAGCGGGGGTCATGTTCATACAGACAAGCAACGGATTATTAAAAATCGCCCAGTGTGAACCCGGCTTAACTCGAGGATGTGTTCCCTTTTGGGTCTGGTTTCTCTTAAGGTTTTTTGAAGGAAAAATTCTTGTCACATCTCAGGAAGCTGTCCGTCACGACAGTCCTTTCTTGCTTGTTCTACATGCGGATTTCTGTAAAGCTGCTTTGTGACCGTGTCTGTCGTTAAAAGCGCCGTACAGATGAAATCGAATCGATCATTCGGCTTTATCTTTAGGCCTACGTGTACATAGATTTTTGCTCAGTTCATTCTCTCCTGGTAGTTTCGCCTATATATTAGCACACCCTGCATTATGGTTTTATACTGGTCACAAGTGCACCGGTTTCACTGGTACAATGCCATATTGTTGAAACACACTCGGTCTCTCAGGCTCAATATAGTCGATGGATTTCGTGTCATGAATATTCATGCTGTACATGGTGTACAAAGTCGTCATCGGATTTCACACACGAAACACCGGACAGCGGAAGGTAGGTTGAGCTCCTTTCACTTTAAATGGGCCTGGGATGAATGGAGTAAAATATGCACTCCGTATTCATTGATAGCATCTTTAGCTCGAGGTAATTGAGGCTCTTTTTCCTCTCGGGTTGAATGAATAATGACTTCATCCGATCCCGATCCAGCCTCGCAAAAGAGGGAGAGAGAGAGAGAAAAAAAAACTTAGCCCCTCATTGTTTTGCCCTTATAAAAGGAGATTCCTTGCTTTCAGCTGCGAACGATGTCTTCTGTGTAAATTTTTCTTCATTTTAATCCTCCCATCCCCTATTTTCCCTACTAGCTCAAGCATGAAGCATGAAGTGAGGCAGCAGGGAGCAGGGCGGCTGGGAGCAGCGGAGGGTGTTAAACCACAGCTGATAAATCAGTCACTGCTCACCCAGTTTGCCTAGTTCTCTGGGGATCGGGACATGACAAGCAAAGTATTTGCTGGCATTTTTTCCCCCCCTTTTCTTACAATCCCTTCCCCCGTCCTTTTCAAGCAGCCTTTTTATTTTCACAGAGGACCGAGTTATGTGTTGCTGTTTTTGTTAGCGTTCTTAGATGAAAGAGCTCAGTGTTAGGAGGCTCTGTTGCTGGTCTTAGCAGAAAGAAAAAGGAGGAAGACTTCTTTTTTGACATAATTTTCCCACATATTCCATTGGCTGAGGGGCACACTTGAAAATGAAAGGGGAAGGGAAAGCTCTTTTGTGGAAAGGCCGTTCCTGTATGGAAGCATTCCACTTTTCCTTTTCCTATTTTTCCTCCAGTGTTTTCATTAAGCAGCAGCAACAAGTGGGAGGTTTATGCAGAAGCGCCACTCATCTGTGCCTGCACATGCACACACACACACACAAACACACACACACACAGCATTCTCGCGGTCTTGCCGAGGTGCAGAGATACACAGATTGTTTAGGTAGACGGTTAATGCTGTTCACAATCATTTTGATTTCATTATTACTTTCATTTGAGTTGCACTACAACACTTTGTTTATTAAATGGATTGTTGATTCTGGTTGGTCCGAAGGTGCTGATTAATTTTCTAAAACAGCAGCACTGACGGTTGCGCCAGTAATTTAACTCGCAGGTTTAATTTGCAGGGATTTGTTAGACGGATGCTCCACAGAATAATCCGCATGATTTATAAAAAGGCGTGTTTGATTTGGTTTTGTGTGAAAATACAGTTTTCTGTGATGGAGAGTTTTAGTTAAGATGTTTGGAAGGAGTCTCCAGTGTCAGCGCTTTGTAAAAGTCAGAAGTAAAGCTTTTCTGACAGTGGGCTTTCTGCTTGGAGGTTTCTCAGGGTTTTTTTTATGTTTTATTAACTTTAAAACTTTTAAAAGAGGAAGAAGAGACCCTAGTGCTTCTGTAACTTCTGTACTGTAAGTGATGACAGGAACTAACTTGTTCTGCAGCTCTTCCACAGTATAATGAGTCTTTATTGGTCACATATACAGTAGAGCACAGTGAAATTGTTTTCTTTGCATACCCCAGACTGTCAGGAAGCAGGGTCAGCCATGATACAGCGTCCCTGGAGCAGAGAGGGTTAAGGGCCTTGCTCAAGGGCCCAACAGTGACAGCTTGGCAGTGCTGGGGCTTGAACCCCCGCCCTTCCGATCATAACCCAGGGCCTTAACTGCTAAGCCACCACTGCCCACTTTATAAAACAAATACGTATGCTGTGTCTTTTTATCAGTATGTTGTGTCATTTTAAATAATAAAACATTTACTCATAGGCAGACTGGTAGTATTACTACTAAAAGTAGTGGTTTAAAAGGAATAAAACAGTTTAGGCATGCTGTTATAGGAAGAAAATCAACTTATGTGTGGTAACAGTAACTCTGTTTCACTTTCATGCCACAACACTTCATCGATTGATTATTTTCCCATGACCACACGCCCTGTCGTGTTTTATAATTATTTACTTATTCACCGAAACAGTCCATCATACTTCCTAGCACACTTAAACTAAGCATTCAGGAAAAATGAACATCTGATATAGTTAAACAAGCAGGAAGCTGGAATTCAAAATAAATAAATACAATAAAAAATTTTTTTAAAAACCATAACGTCCCACTTTCTCTCCTCTTGCTCTCGCTCAGGTGGGCCTGTTGGACCTGGAGTTAAATCGTCTGACTAAGGCCCTGTTCCTGGCCCAGGTGGTGCTATCGATCGTCATGGTGGCTCTGCAGGGTTTCATCGGGCCCTGGTTCCGTAACCTGTTCCGCTTCGTAGTGCTCTTCTCCTACATCATCCCCATCAGGTAGACCTGGCTTGTTCTTACCACTTTAAAATCATCACTTTAGAAATGCCAAAGAAGGCCTGAAACCAATGAAATATTGCAGAACACATTTAGATGTTTTAAACGCACCACTAGCACGACAGACGCAGTTTTGGCTGATGCGTCAGTGTAATAAACACCTCAGTGCATTTATCTCTCCCTGCCCACTGAGACACACTGAGACAGTTCTATTGAAGTCTAGCAAATAATACTAAACCATGTCAAACACATCTTTGGAGAAATAAGCAATTTAAAAGACTTTATTTATTTATTTTTATAAAGTTGATACTACATTACAGTTTATAATATTATATACAGTTGGGTCCAAAGGTCTGAGAGCACTAGTGAAAATGCTTTAATGTTGTATTCTTTTCTAATTTAATACTACACTTTTCACTGCAAATTATATTACTGACAGCAGCTCGAGTGAAAAGTCACATCTTTGCAATTTTCACATGAATTTCAGAGGTTCTTAGAATTTGGTACGTCCCCTTTTTTGCTTTAATGACAGTGTGCACTCAAGTTGGCATGGACTCCATAAGTTTGTGCAAAAAACGTATGATCCATTTTAGATGATTTTAGAGTCTTCTTAACACATGCTTCAATAGAAGAGATTAGACATGAGGAAAATCTGACCTTTTGTACAAAGCAGGTAACATGGTCATTGTCACAGATTTGCTTACATTTGTATATTGACCTAGAAATAGTGCAGAATCCTGAAATATGAAAATATTCAAGATACTTTCTTTGTTTTAAATATTCAAGAATTCTACAAGCTTCTGTTTATTTCCAATTTGAAATGAAATGAGCTAGATTATTAATGTGACTTTTGGACTTCACTGTTTAAATTGTAGCTGTTTCCAGGTTTGTTTTATTTGATCAGAATGTTCATCAAGCCTCCACTTGGCTCACTAGCAAATACGCCAATAACAGTGAGGACCTCCATCATATCCCTCTCAGAAAATCTCTCTTATTTTCAGTCTCACCAGTGAAATTCCTGGTTTTCCAAATGTGTCCCTTTGCCTCCCAATGCAGACTTTTTTTCTTTTTTTTTTTTAAATGTTAAACTCTCTTAGCAAATTTTATATTTATTTAGTCTGAGGGTGAATCTGGACATGGGGAAGTCTGCATACGGCTGGATGATAATGAAGGATGAGAATATCCCTGGCACAGTGGTAAGAACCAGTACTATCCCTGAAGAGCTTGGCCGCCTCGTCTACCTCCTCACTGACAAGACAGGTACCGACATCTCAGTAAAACACGTTAAAGATTATTCAAGTTCACTCATTGTGAGTTCTGAATTGTCATCTGACTTCTCACAAAGCATCCCAGTGGATATAATTAAGTTTTTTTTTCAATTCTCTGATTACATGCCAGATGCGACGCATAGTGCTACCGTGACAACGTGAAGCATGAGTCCTGCCACGGTGTAAAAACTAGTTAACATTAGTTCAGGATGTTAGATGACTTTCTGGTCGACTCACTATACTCACTATATGAATTCTCGATTCTGATTGGTCAGAAGGCGTTGATTACTTTTCAATAACGTAAGCTCTGAATGTTATGCAGACTAATGCGAGTCACAGCTTTATATCCTCGCACTAATTGTAATGCATTAGCATGTCTATAGTGACGGCTATAGTGACCGAGATTTTTTGTAAGGCGGATCTTTTACATAATCTAAAGCTGATGATGAATGCAAGCTTTCCTATTTGAAATGTAATCGGACACAGAGGTTCATGCTGTGATGTGTCTACCCCTTACATTCAGATGGAAATTCTACTCGATAAGTTGACTTTATTCCTGTATGAGTGTATATGTTCAGGTTTTCCGATCAGTCAGCTGCTTCATGTATTATTAGGCTGTATGTTCACATAGCTAATACCAGGTTCATTGTTATGCTTTTTGTTTTTCCTCAGGCACCCTCACTCAGAATGAGATGGTGTTTAAGCGACTCCATCTTGGCACCGTGTCATACGGGATGGACACCATGGACGAGATCCAGAGCCATATTATACAGTCATACGCTCAGGTGAGACAGAACAGTTCTGAAGGAAGTGTGTGTGTTTGAATGGGTGATTCCACGATTACAGTGCCATTTTTCAAATGTAGGAAAACGTGCATTTAACCATAAAAAAGTATTAATCCATCTCCAGCAACGATATTTCACTTTTTACACCATTGGAGAGTTATGACAATAGTTGCATTTTTGCTCTTAAATAATGAGTTGCATGACTAAAAGTAACAGGGTTGAGTAATATTCCACAGAATTCAAATAGATTTTCCGTGCCTCTGCCAGTCGCTGTGGAAGGCAGTATGTTTTTGGCTTGTCCGTCCATCTGTGATTATTGTTGGAGAGAGATCTCAACAACGAGTGTTCGAATATTTGTAGGCCTTATGTGGAATTTTCATTATAACCAGCAGATCCAAATCAAGGTCACAGCAAGGTCAAATGTCTGACATATAATTTTTTTTCTTCAGTAGCTACCTTCTTGTTTGTCGTACAGAGATGTTACTTGCACATTCATGTTCCAAAACATTTTTTTTTGGCTATCTAAGATTTTTGTCCACCCATGCATCCGTTCATCCGTACGTCTGTTCGTCCAAGATTCTCGTTAGCATGATCTCGCCAGAGGATTTATATGGAATTATCGTTGTGACCAACAAATGCATTGATTAGATTTTTGGAATGAATCCACAAAGTCACAGCAAGGTCAAATATCTGAAAAAGTTTTTTCTTCATTAGCTTCCCTCCAGTTTGAAATGTATTTGAATGGTATTTGAAGCATTCAAATTAGCAGCAAGAAGGACTAGACTTCTTGTTGATTTTGAGTTCACAGGGTTGTACTTGTGTCACCTCGACAGTCATTCTCAATATCACAGTATCATTGAAAATAACGAAAAAGAGCGAGCGAACTAGCTTTTCTTCTTCCCGTGAGCTTCAGGAAATTCAGGTGAGGCTTCGTTCCCCTTGAACATGTGCCTTGTTGAATATTCAGATATTCCATAGGGGTGAATGCGTTCAGGTAACAGGGTTTAGTGACTGCTGTAAATGTCTTATAACCTATTATGAGTACATTTAGATCTGGAGCCATGTTAGATTCACTCTATCATCACATATTTGTTAGTTCCTCAACATCTTTGTTGTTCATCAGTGCTCTTTGCATGCATGCCTCTGTGTAAGCCTCATACACCTCATAGATTTTTATGCCACAGCATACATTACGGAGATGATGATGTGACTGGCAGGTTAACTGTAACTGTAACAGCCACAGCAATCCATCATTTCCTTGTTATATCTGTTCCCCTAGAGGGCACTTCAGACCGTGTGTAATGAAATCCTGGTGAAATTGAATTAGACAGACATCAATAAACATAATGTGGGTTATTGATAAGCACTCATTTATTTGCTCAGTGCTGCAATGACTGCAGCTGTGTGTGTGTGTGTGTGTGGTGCTGGGTCAAGGAGAAGGCTGGGAAAACAGGAAAGATGTCCGGTTGTGTGTTCACCAGTCTCATCATTTTATGTATAGAAAAAAGATTGCAACATTTATGGTTTAGACACAGCATACATTTTTTGAGTCACTTGAAAACGACGCTTTTCGAACTAAAGCTGAAGTTTCGGATGAAAATGTGAATACAAATTTGAACGGTAGGAAAGCTTGTTCGCTGAAGAGGAAAGACGTGGGACATAAAATATGTTCATTTGTTTTTGGTAGCTTCGGGTTTAGGGTTATGCGGCCACTTTTATCCTGTTTATTCACTAACTTTGGTCCCGTGAGCCTTTAGACACCAAGTGCGTGAGAATGTGGTGTCTATGGTCCCTTAAAATGATGGCGTTTTAGTGCCACGTAAATAAAATAAATTAAGATTCAAAGAATAAAGTTGTAATATTTTGACAATGAAGTCAAAATTACGAGAAGAACGTCGTAGCATTGTGAGGTTAAACTCGTAATATTTTCAGAATAAAGTTAAAATTACACCGCGGTAAAGTTTCTTAAGAAATAAATACACAAAAATGACAAAATGTGTATTTTCTTGCTCTGGAGTGGGGAAAAACAAACTACAACTGAATGAATATATATTTATTTTGATACACATTTTGTCCTTTTTTCGAGCGAATCTCGAATACCCACATGTCCAATATAAAACGAACTTTACCGTGGTGTAATTTTGACTTTATTCTCAAAATATTACAACTTTATTTTCTTAATCGTATTTTTTTTTTATTTACATGGCAATAAACCGTGTCTTAGTTGGACATCTGAAGGAAAAAAAAATCTGTCTGTAAAAATCTGCATTTCCTCGCTGCTTACTATGATTTCCTTGCTAGCAATGTTTCCACCTCTGCAGCAAATCGTTTCAAGCGGCTTAGCATCCTTCGGTGAAAGCACGAGTTTAAATAGTGACCAGGTGAAGTCCACATGTTGCCTGTTCTGTCATGTTTACGCCTGCGAGTGTGTTGTGCTGGGTTTCAGTTTGAAGCCTGTCATCTCTGCCCCTCCGTGGAGCTGTCTCAGGGAAAAGGGGCTAATGGGGAGAAATCACCCGCTCTAGTGAAGCAGAGCCTCTCTCATCAGGCGTGCTCGCACAGACTCACAGACGCATATGCACTGGTACACACACAGCAGCTGGTGGTTGCAGCCCTCATGGACCGTTATGACAGGAGAAAGATGAATGATGTGTCTTTGCATGTCCCTTAGTGGGATATTGAGCTAGTAGTGTTCATGACATGAACTTGAACATGAACACGGGCACAATGTGCTCTTTGGGGTGTAACATGTCAAATAGACAAAACTATATTATAGAGTGTAGAGGCACCTTGTTGGTTGAGCTCAGCTTCTTATACTTGTCTGTCATCTTGTTAATCCTTTTTTTTTTTTTTTTTACTTTCTCACAACCTTTTGCCGTAATTACATGCCAATTAATCTATTAGGATAAGAGCATGGTTTTCTCACATCTGTGCATGTGTACGTATTCTGCAGGTGAGCTCAGCTGTGTCTAATGGCAACAGTGCCAGCTCTACGCCGTCCCGTAAGGCACCACCATCCGGGCCCAAGGTGCGTAAGAGCGTGAGCAGTCGCATCAACGAGGCTGTGAAGGCCATCGCCCTGTGCCACAACGTCACGCCCGTCTACGAGTCCCGTTCTAACGGTGCCAGCGCCGAGCCCGAGGGCACAGAGGCCGACCAGGACTTCAGCGACACCAACCGAACGTATCAGGCATCCAGCCCAGATGAGGTGAGTGCTGTGCAGAGAATATAGTCTGAGCACAGCCACTGAACTGCAGTCTATATGATTATATACAGTATACATAGCATAGTATACTAGTTCACATATGTGGATAAATTATGGCTGTCAAATAGCTTTAGTAATTGCAATTGAGTTTTACTTAAGTTTTTTTTTATTCTTTTAGTTTTACGAGCTCCTCATTTTATTCAGACACATTAATAATAATACTGCAATATTAGTATAACACATTCCTTTATATTTCATAAACCACAGAAGAGGAATATTTGATATAATCAGTTGTCAATCAAAAGTGATATTGTTTCAGATTCATTCTTGTTTATTTACCCACTGTTTCTACTGTTTGGTCTTACTAACACTCAAAAAACAAAGAAAAGGGAGAAAAAGGGCCCACTGCTGGGCCCCTGAGCGACGCCCTTCACCCTCAAATGCGCAGTTGTATAAATGAGAGAAAAATGAAGTCGCTCAAGATAAGGGCGTCTACCAAATGCCACAAAAAATATAGTGAAAGCTCAAATTGTATATTTGTATGAGACGTATATAATACAGGTATATGTTTAACAAACAAAAAAATACATCAACACACTGAACCTGCATCCATACTGTTGTTTCCGATTTATTCATTTCAATCTGGATGTATGACTTTTTATGAAATACCTCTACCTTCTCACTCGCCCTGAAATTCGACACCTTTTTGATCATTCTGCGCTCTCTGAATGCCACGTTTCTGTACCCGCCAGAACAGATACCTTTCCGCTCCAAAATAATAAGTTGCATTAATACACTGGCCTTCTGCTCCTTCCATCTTTATAACGTGTGTAATTCTATATAGCCGAATATTTGGCTTTTATGAGCGCTCTAGTCTTGAATTTACTGCCTCACTGAATGATAACATAGACGTTGTTTTGTTAGAGAAATCTGAGAGGACGCTTAATATATATCGGAGACAGGGAGGGCATGAATAGGTCACACTTGAGGAAATTTTCTGTTGAGACACTGAGCAGGTATTTATGACTTGCTGCTTACTGTATAGTATAAAATTAATAAAACGGTATAAGCCAGTGAGTTCAGTGTATGGACGCGTTGTGTTAAATAGCAGTGATGCATAAGCGGTTGAAGAGATGCATCACATGGTGGTTCAGCTGGGTGTTTTGTTTTGTTTTGTTTTTAGCTGTGCAGTCCTGACATTTGAGGCTCAGTTTTATTTTTATTTATTTCAGTTATTTATTTATTTTTATATAAATCCAGTAGTAAAAAGAGAGACGCTCTAAAATATCGACAGCTCTGAGAAAATCCCATCATCCGATATTTCTGTACGTGATCGTTCCCAGAACACCCTCCTTTCTTGTTTACTGGAGCATTAATCTTTCCTTTCAAGCCTTTCTTTAGACATAACCATCTTCTAAGGGGTGCAAGAGACAAAACCGTCCATCTATTCGAGTGGAATTGCCTGTCCTCTCTTCTTCCTTGATATGTCTATTTATTTATTTCCTTTAATGCTCACGTCTTATCTGCCCTGTCGTCTCCTCTTTCAGAGTGATCAATATTTAATTTTCTCAGGGGACTAGTGCTCAGTGTTTAGTTCGCGCCGTGTGTGTGACTTAAAGTGACGGCCTTGTCAGTATCAGCGCGCGCTGTGCACCCGATGCCTCTCTGGCTTTATACTGACTGGCAGTGGGGTCGGGCGATCATAATTGAACGCTCAGTATCACAAGTTTCTTCTGAAATCGTATAATAAACACACTGGCTTTTCAACAGAACGTATAATTACTCTATCATTAGGTGACTAATCAGAATCTATTCATCAACTGTAGTTAGATTGTTGGGTAACAACTGTTTGATAAGCAATCATTTATCTTATGTAATTGTTGCATATTTGAATATGCAGGTTTGAATCGCCACATTTTAAAGGATCCTTGATGGAATTTAACAACCGTTTTTGGGCTGGTGTCTTTCCATTATAAGTGTGTGCCTGTGTACGTTTATATAGTAGTATTGAAGTACCGCCACAATCAAAATAACGTCTGATTAGATTAGATCTGATCCGATTAGACCTTAAAACAATGACAGTGATTTGTGAAAGAGTCCCCCTCAGCCCCGTTTTGGATTACTCACTCAGTGGGATGGTTGAGCTTTGGTAGAGGACGCGTCAGAAGGTTGTTTAATTTACACAGTTGTATTGTGTAGAGGTATAAACCCAATGTGCTATAGGATAACTGGTGGAGGAAACATTCATTCCAACAGTGTGATATTATATAGGTGTCCCTGGTGCATTGGACGGAGAGTGTGGGCCTGACCCTGGTCAACAGAGACCTGAGCTCACTACAACTGAAGACTCCAGCAGGCCAGATCCTGACGTTCTGCATCCTGCAGGTTTTCCCCTTCACCTCCGAGAGCAAGCGCATGGGCATCATCGTCCGGGTGCGTCTGAGCGTGTTTAATAAGACATTAGGGTATTGATGGTGATGGATATGATGGTATAGATGTGAATGAGGAGCGAGGTTTGTCACGCATGCATGTAGAATTAAAAGTAGATCTAAAAAAAAAAAAAAGTAGGCATGGTTTATGATTGCACATAACCTTTAACATTAATGTTAACATTACACGTTATTGTTTGTTCGAAATTGAAATTGTAGGAGGAGGCCACTGGGGAGATCACGTTTTACATGAAAGGGGCAGATGTTGCCATGGCCAGCATTGTGCAGTACAACGACTGGCTTGAGGAAGAGGTAAGAGTGAAGTTTTATAGAGTGGGATTAGCTCAGTAAGGGTCTCCATTATAAATGTGGACTCCATTCATGAAATGAAAACCAAAACCCTTCTGCTTCCTTCACTGCCAAATCTAAATCACCAGACCAGTACAGAGTGAGTGACGGTTCAAATGCCAGGCTTCATTTCACATTCTGATCTTCATAACACATACCATTGAACATTCTGCACTCACTGAACACTGGAGGTGACCTTTATTAATTAATTAATGAGTGGCCTAAATAGAGGAACGTTCCTGGGAGGCAGTATCGCACCGCATGTCATAATCCAGGCTCTGGTGAAAATGATGTGTGTGTATGCAGATGTGGGTGTGTGTGTGTGCTTGTCAATAAGTAATCAGAGATGAGCGTCAGCCTGTTGGGTTTTCATATCAAAAATAAACCGCCGCCCTAATTCTCTATAGTTGGGCGATCTGAAATCCTCCTACGGCTGTATTTTTCAATATTGATTCTCCCTGTGTGCGCAGTAAAGGAATGTGTGCATTTATGTGGTGACATTTTAATGATATACAGTCCCCTCTGAAACAGCAAGGTCAATTATTTGGAACAGCAAGGTCAATTCTGTTGTTTTCGCTACGCATCGAAGATATTTACGTTTGAGATCGGAAGATGAATACGATATGATGGATCAGAATTTCAGCTTTCATTCCCTGATGTTTATATCTAGATGTCTTAACTTAACCCATGGTACCTTTGGATGCAGAACACAGGATTTTGGTGAGCAAAAGTATGGAAACAAATAGTCTTAAAGTAAACTAAAGTAAATCACATTGAATATTTGGTTGCATATCCCTTGCTTGCAGTAACTGAGTCAAGCCGGTGACCCCATTTTTTTCTTTTGTGTTGCTTTTCCAGGCTTCTACTATAGCTTCTTTCTGTTGTCGTTTATTTTAGGGGGTTTCTCCTTTCAGTCTCCTTTCAGTCTCCTCTTAAAGAGAGCAGCCATGACACTCCACCATGCTTAACTGATGAGCTTATATGTTCTTGATCATGAGTAGATATTTTCTTTCTCCACACTTTGGCCTTTCCATCACATTAATTTTTGGATGGTAAATTTTGCTCCAGGCACTTAACACAATGTTAACTTTTCACTTTTCAATATTTTTTTTAATAATGAAAACAAAAGATGATTATCACAGTGAGTAATGTCAGGGGTGTTGTGTCGGACTAGGCAGGAAATGTTTATGCAAAGCACAGAGATACGCAGATGTCGTCCCACCCTTACTTCAGGCACGAAAAAAGTTCAAGTACACAATGATAGGCAGGAGCCATAGACAATCAGAAAGGATAAAGCACAACCAGCCTGAAATTCCAAAATATTACATCCTGTAGCTTTAAAACAAAATCTTACCTTCAGTACCTTTAGCGTGTTCACCTCACACCACCAGGGTTTGGGGGTTCGATTCCCACCACTGCCCTGTGTGTGGAGTTTGCATGTTCTTTCTGTGCTACGGGGGTTTCCTCTGAGTAAAGTGGTTTCCTCCCCCAGTCCAAAGACATGTGTGGTAGGCTGATTGGCGTATCCAAAGTGTCTGTAGTGTGTGAATGTGTATATGAGTGTCCTCTGTGATGGATTGGCACCCCTTCCAGGGTATACACCGCCTTGT